>VDFB02328484.1:84748-403911 GCA_007258455.2 Sequoia sempervirens
AAAGGTAGATGAAAATATAGAAAGAAGGAATCATCACAACTCAAGAGGAAGAGGAAAATTCATAGATAGGAGAGTAAAAAAAGTAGTAGTAGAGGGAAATAGGCCTATAAAAAAGAAGTGTACCCTAAATTGAATAAAGAATCAAGCCAATGGAGAAGAGGAAGGAAGTACCCTATAGGAAGATGTGGAAACAACTTTACGGGATCTTAGCAAAATGTTTCCAGTGTAGATAAATTAGCCATAGAGATTATGAGTTCCCACATATACACCAAGAAAATAGAAATAAGTGGAAAGAAACCATATATCACAAGAGGAAGAAGAAAGTGTGGCATCACCAAAAATAGAAGAACCACAAGAAAATATTTCATGTTTAAGAGAGTATTGGTGAAACCAAGTTGGGAAGAGGATAGACTATCTCAGAGAAGATGTATTTTTTGAATTATATGGAAGTATGGAGACAAGTGTTGCAAAGTAATCATAGATAGTGATTAGTACTAATAACCTTGTTTCTGAGAAAATCATGGAAATGTTAGTTTGAAAAGGAGAAAACATACAAGTCCTTATAAAGTTACTTGGCTATAAAAAGAACAGAAATTGGTGGTGGATGAGCATTTTATGGTTAGTTTTTATATTAGGTTATATAAGTATGATGTCTTGTGTGATGTTATGTCGATCAATCCATATCATGTATTTTTAGGAAGTCCTTAAAAATTTTATAGGGAGGATATCTATGATGGTAGAAGGAATTTGTACACCATTGTGAAAGGTGGGAAAAATGTGTTTTGAGTTCATTAAAAGAGAAAACCCAACAAGTAAAGGAAAAAAGTATGTAATTTGTTTCAATTCAAAAAAATAGTTAATAAAGGTGACAAAATAAATTGAGAATACCTTGATGAAGGTTCCTATAAAGAATAATGTTACAGAGAATTGAGAAAATGGTACTGATTTTGTGCAACAAAAACATAAAGAATGGGATAAAATAATGAATACCAAAGGTAATCACCAAGGAAGTGGAGACTCAAATAAGAAACAGCATGAATCCCAGTTTGAATATTTGAAATTATCTCATGAAAATCATGAAACAAATTTAAAAATCATAACAAGTAGTATTAATATGCATGTTGAAGATGGAAAACAAGAAATAAAAGAGTAAAGAGAAGAGATCAAGTGTATAGAGAAAAAGATTGGATAACGAACAAGCATGGGATTACCATCTTGAGCACTTTCAAATGTTCTTGAGTTTCCAACTTATAGAACATTTTACTTACCTAGGGTGTCTCATGCAATAGCATCTGAGTTCACAAGCAATCTTGTGTCAACCAAAAAAAAATTAAGTTGCAATTTTGTTTTGTTTTGTTTATATTAATTTTTGGCATTCTTTTGCTTCTGGAAAAAAATTTGGCCAATTGAGAACATCATCTTGTATAAAATTTTAATAGGTACTTGTAATTGAATTTGGTGAAAAATGGGCAAAAAGTGACTATTATGAAAATTGGAGGTTGAGGTCTGCTTAGGAACTAAGTCAGAGGTTTAGGTAGTTCTAGGAACCCTATAGTAATATGCACGTTGAAGATGGAAAACAAGAAATAAAAGAGTAAAGGGAAGAGATCAAGTGTATAAATAAAAAGATTGGATAAAGAACAAGCATGGGATTACCATCTTGAGCACTTTCAAATGTTCTTGAGTTTCCAACTTATAGAACATTTTACTTACCTAGGGTGTCTAATGCAATAGCATCTGAGTTCACAAGCAATCTTGTGTCAACCAAAAAAAAAATTAAGTTGCAATTTTGTTTTGTTTTGTTTATATTAATTTTTGGCATTCTTTTGCTTCTGGAAAAAAAATTGGCCAATTGAGAACATCATCTTGTATAAAATCTTAATAAGTACTTGTAATTGAATTTGGTGAAAATTGGGCAAAAAGTGACTATTATGAAAATTGGAGGTTGAGGTTTCCTTAGGAACTAAGTCGAAGGTTTAGGTAGTTCTAGGAACCCTAGGAACTACCAAAAATTTATGGGTCCTACCAAACCCTCCATTGGTTCCTAGTTCTTGATGGAGCTAGAACTGATCGCAAGTGTATGCTCCCTCTTTTTTCCCCAATAGTTCTTATTCATATGAAAATCATCAACTCAATACTTAGAATTTTTCTATGAAGTCTTTAGAAGGTTCATATGATAGGTGGTAATTCCTTTTTTTATGAGATTGAAACCCCCAACATGACAAGAACCTACGATAGGTGGTAATTCCTTTTTTTTATGAGATAGAAACCCCCGACATGACCAAGTGAAGGTTCCTTTCAAAGTGGGAAACCATGACCAAGAGAAGGTTCCTTTTGGGGTTGGAACCCCTTGATAAAATGATGATGAAAATAATTGAAAATAGCATGTGGGAACCCTTGATTAGGTGGTGGTTCTTGATTTAATGGCATGATCAGAACCCTAACAAGAGCATTGATAATGCTTTGAAAGTTCCTAGTGGAATATAAACCTCTAACTAGATTGCGGTTCCTAGTGTCTAAAGCGTGTTAAAGCTCCTAAAAGTTTTTTGAATCATTTAAATGTTGGCATGTGTCAAGATTATTCAATTTGAGTGGTTAAACTTCCTTCATAATGGATATATGAAGGTCATTAACATGCTCTATAGGGAAGTTTTAAGGGAGACAAATAAATTTCAAGCTCATGGAGTTGGCTCAAATAATTTGGGAGATTGGAGCATATTGGTTGGAAGAAAATTTGTTTCAAAAGAGGATTGATTTTTAATTTTATGGTTTTCTTAAAAAATTAACGTAGCATATGAATATATAGATTTAAATTTTATTGTTTCTATGTAAAAAAATTGTTATTGTGGCTACAAGATTGAGCTATCTGATAAGACCCCCTAGTCACGACTACATTAAATGTGCACTTCAAAAATCTATTTTCTTTAATCTTTAGATATCTAAATTTATCAAAGTGGTGTTTAGAGACAAAAATGAGGATCTTGTTGACTCCATAGGTGAATAGGCTCGTGTTAGAGTCACTCAAGGACTCGGGATCCCAAGATCACCTGTAAAACCAAAATAACCTTCTACAAGAGAGAAAACCAAGAGCATAAATTTGTAATAATGGACACAAAATATATTAGATCAAATGTGATAATGATGTGCATATATATTCAATAAAAAAAGTACATATGAGACCTTTCTTATATAGGCAACGTGAAAGATAGAATAATAAAATATCATGACTAGTGTCTTAATCCAATGACATGAGACAACAAACATTAAATACATCCTAAGACACAAGAAGTAAATGACATAAGACAAGATAAGATCTAATTACAACTAAGAGTTCTAGAAATATTTCTAAGCCCCTAACTTAACATGTGAATTGGACCTACTAAGTGAACTCATTAGGTGAAACACCCTATTCACACCAACACCCCCCTTAAGTGCAACTTAGGGAGAAGTAAACAAATGTAAATGATGCAAAAATGCAAGGATGGGTCTTGACTTCTTGGTTGTGTTAGGTACCCATGTACAAATGAAATTTCTCTCGAATGGAGAAAAGGAGAAAACAGATGTAGATTTAGCCTCACATGTCCAATTTGAACAAAACAAAAGGAAATTTGAATTTTTGGGCATCTTAAACTCAATGGTGAGCTTAGAGTTAGATTAACAAGCTCTAATATGAACCTACAATAGAAAGTTGCATAGAGGAACCCCCACCCAAATTTAATATTTTTATCATTTTTTATTCTCCAAGTCATCATATGATGCAAGAGAAAAACATATTCAACCTTTTAGGATCTACCAAGATTTGCAACCTAGTAAAAGCCCATGCACAAATTAGTCTCAAATCTAAGAAGGGGATTTGTAGATCTGAAGCTTTGATACTATGTTAGAGTCACTCAAGGCCTCAAGCTCCCAAGATCACATATAAAATTGAAATAACCTTCTACAAGAGAGAAAAGCAAGAACATAAGTTTGCAATAATGGATGTAAAATATATTAACTAAATGTGATTGATGATTTGCATATCTATGCAATACAAAATGTATATATGAGACATTGCCCATATAGGCAAGGTTAAAGATACGACTAGACAAGATCATGACAAGTTCCTTAATCCAATGATATGAAACAACAAACATTGAATGACCTATGACACAAAAAGTAAATGACGTAAGATAAGATTTAATGGCAACTAAGACTTCTAGAAAGATTTTTAAGCCCCTAAAGAAACTTAACATGTGAATAGGACCTACTAGGTGAAGTAGTTAAGTAAAACACCATGTTCACATCAATAGCTCTCCTAGGCTAAACTCCTTGGCAAGCTAGATTAACAATGATGAGCAATAATGATGGCAACATATGTAGATGGCCTATATGATGACGATATAGATATAACTCTATATTCCCCTTTTGAATTGAATGTGTTTTAATTAGTTTATAATTATCATCAATTCATCTCATGTGAAATTAAGTGTGCATTGAATGTCTTAAATAGCATAACCTATCAACATGTGACACAAATGTGTGCCAAGTTAACTCATAATGGCTAGTAGAAATGGCATGCAAGCTGAAATTTAAATTTGATCACTTGAAATTCAAGATCATCCTCACATGCCTTGAGATCTAATCAAAATAGTCTTAAATAATGTGGAAATGAACTAAGGGGATAAAGAAATGATCTTGAGGTCAAGGTTGAATGTAAAAAGTGTAAATATATATTGTAATAAAGGTAAAATGAAGATAGATGCGGATTAGGGCATGGGAAAAACTTAGCACAAGAGTATGTCACTTTTTGATATGTTGTTGCATTAAGACATTCTTTTCAAACTGGGCACAAAACTAAATAAGAAATAACATGGATATATCTTAATTTCCCCATTGCAATTATATTTCTTTAGACAATTAATCAACCAAGGGCATAGGATTCAACCAAGATTATAATTGAGAAAGACACAACTTTATTATTATAATGTGGAATATTTTTTTACAATTGAATTCTTTCCCGATCAATTTATATAATAATAGTAAAAACATGGTGTAATCAATATCAATGATTGCAGTTGAACCTAATTGTTCACCTAAACAACCATCTCACAAAATTAATTCCATAATCTAACAATGCATCATACAAGACATCCAATGCAAAAATTCGGAATATATATACTTCCCAAATTTATCAAGTACATTTGCTCATCCTTATTACCAAAGTTATTAAGACATAATTGTTTCATTCATTATATATGAATAGGTTGTCCTAGGTTCAACACATTGGTAAGCTAGATTAACAATAACAAAAATAACATATGCAAACATGCAAATGGCCTATATGACAATGATGTAGATCTAATTATTTATTCTCCTTTAGAATTGAAATGTACTCTAATTAGTGTGTAATGATCATCTACTATCCTCCTTAAAATTAAGTGCACATTGAATGTCTTTAAATACCATAACATATCAATACGTGGCACTAATGTATGCCAAATTAAGTGATAACGACTAGTAAAAAAGAACAAAAAAATTTAAATTTAAATTTGATAATTTGTATTTCAAGATCATCCTCACTTACATCATATAAAATATGATATATATACGCTTCCCAAATTCATCAACTATCTTTGCTCTTTCTTTATTACCAGAGTTATTGATATATTAACTGCAATATACTTACACATGATTGAAAAAGAATGATATCAGAGTGTGTATATATATAGATGAAACCCAAATAACTATGGTATATATATATATATATATATATACTCTCTGATACCATAGTTATTTGGGTTTCACCTATATATATACACACTCTACACACTCTGATACCATTCTTTTATATATATATATATACATACTCTCTGATACCATAGTTATTTGGGTTTCACCAATATGTCTGGACACTGTGACCCAACTACTTGTAAGCCACCTGCCAGCCATTGACCCACAACCCTGAGGCAAGGCAGATCATATTTTATATACATATTACAAAGTCTCTGTTATTGACAACCACATTAAGTGATACACAAAAGCCAGCTGCACTCTGCTAAATTAATAAAGAGCCAGAGCCTGTCTTACAGTTGAACCACATTATGATATGGAAACAGAAGCCCATGCTTAATAACTCCAATGATGTTTCAGCATGCAGCAACTACCTAGTATTTTACTCCCCTTTGTAGCTGTTGCAGGTGAGACCATGTGGAGGATTCAGACTGATTCCACCGTATTTATGGGAATAGTTGCATAGTCTATCAGTATGTCATATAAATATTTAATATAATAGTTTTTATAACGTTGTTGCCAGTCCTGTGCCCTGCACTCTCTGTATGAAACAAAAAACCACAGACCAGATGATTTAATGAAAACTACAGACCAGATTATATGGGGAAAAAAATATAATGAAGTCATTTTATACCTCAATTGTTTAAAAAGGAAATAGATAAATCTCTTGTACTTCAATAATGTGTGGTTACGTTGCTGATTGCATAGAAAAATGTTATTTATTAATGATTGTTGGAGGTCAACTTGCAATGAATTAAAAATGCCATTTATTCTTTAATTATAGATTTTTAATGGTTTTTTTATAAAAATGTCAATGCTTAATATAATAATTGTATTGTACTTTAATCAACACTAGTAGAATTAGTACTTTTAAGTATAATAATTTGCAAAATCAAAATAGAAAAATAAATTTAATAAAATTATGACATATTAATTTGTTTGGTTAATCTTCTTTATACAATTGTATATCAATAAATTACACCGTACATTAATTTAGAGGTTTAATTGAATGATAAAGTAATGTATAATAATTGGATTTTAATTAATAGAGTTATGACAACAATAGATTAATAAAAATGTTTAGCATTTTTTAAATTTGTATTGTTGATGATAAATATTTTTGTTGTATGTTGTGATCTACAATCCAAATTTAGCAATATGATAATGAATTTGCATTGTGAATTTGGACTACTAAAGAACTAGTCTACACTCATTGTCTATTCTAGGGTTGCATTTCCTCCACACATCCTAGCCTTCTACGAATGTAATCTTTAGTGTTTCGCTAATATCTTCGACGCCTACATTTAAAACAAGGGTTGTGTAGAAAAGCACATTGATACCTACTCTATGCAAATGGAAGATTTTTTGACTTCCTTAATAACAACTTATTGATACATGTTTTGATACACCAACATGTTGGAACAATGTTAGTTCCCCTACTTGAAAGGTTTTCCAACCCCAAAAATCTTCTTCTAATTGTTGTTAGCAAATAAAACCAAAACACCTCAATAGGTAAGTTAATTGACTATCTACTCAAGGGGCTTCAATAGAACATCAATGGTTTCAATCCTAACTTAAAAACCTAGATCATTTATATACCTACAAATAATGTTTAAAGTCTTATATGAATTAAATATTATAGTGAAGAATAAGTTACAAATTGGTATTTGTGTATTAAATTTTATAGAAAGGTTAGGGGTGTCATATGTAATTTTTCATCCCTACTTGAGACACTTCTCACTTAGCCTAGGAGAAGGGTCATTGTAATTTTCCTTTTCCCATGACATAACAAGTTCTATTTGGATATAAATCTATAATAAATAAAATAAGTTCTTAAGTAAAAGTTGGTTTTATGATTTTTATGTTTGTCTTTTTTGGTTGTGTTGCTCAAGCAGAGGATGTTTCTTCCTAAAGAAATCATACTCTTCTTTTGGGATCTAGTGAGTGTTTAGAATCGAATGTTGATATGCCTATATTTTTTGGGTCTTGCATCTTTTATCCAAGTTATACTTGATAAAAAGAAGTATTGATATTTTTGTGTTATGAAATTAAACATCAACAACAATAATGTTCAGATATTATTCTAAGAGTTATAATAAACCAAATTTCAACTTCTAAATTGAAGAAACACTTCCATATATTCAAATATTAGTCATTGCAAAGGCTCCCAAAAACCAATCCAACTATTACTATTTTAGATCCAACTACACTTCACCACATATTAAATTTGTAATTTTAAGATTTTTTTAGAATCTCATAATGTCCTTCAAGAAAATATTTAGTTATTTTTATGATCCTTTTAGTAGAAAAAGAGGTTCCCATATTAAATAGTCATAGCTAAGTGTAATAAAAATAAACAACAATTATTATTAGTTGTTTAAATTTAATTCATAGTGTGTATTAATATACTTGTCAACCTAATTTTCACCAAAATAAGTGTTGTCACTTTGTGACACCCCCTCTTTTCTTGCATAACCCATCAATTATAACTAATATGAGAGATCCTATATGGGTTATCATGCTCTAAAAAGGCCTCTCATAGTTGCATTCCGCACTTGCCAAGTTGTGCTCAAGAACCCATTTTGCAAAAATGTTCAAAGAATGGATTTTCTTCCTTCCTTTTTCTTCCCAGAGTCCCTTCAGAGTTTTGGGCCTCACATGGACATTTGGACCAAGTCCAAATGTCCATCTTTCTCTTGATTTCTCTTTCTTCTTTTCTCTTTTGAACCTCTTGAAACTTTGGGTCCTAATTGGACTTTCAAACTAAGGTCCAAATTCATCTCGATTTCTCGATTTCATTATTTCCTCCATCTCTTCAATCTCGTCTTTTCAAAACTTTTGATCCCGAACGAACTTTTGATTAATCCAAAAGTCTTTTTTTCTTCTAAGTTATCGCTTTCTTCTTTAGTCCCTTTGGACTTTCGAGACCCGAACGAATATTTGAACCTTTCGTCCAAGTGTTTGTTTTTGTTTTCTAAGTATAATTCCTTTCTTTTGAGACTTCAGATTTCTTTTGGTCATTTGGACCTTTTTTCAAAGATCTAAATCCAGCCAAGATCTATGATCCCAACTTTTGCCCCTTTTTATTCCTTCATTATTTTTGGAACTTCGGGTTTCATTTGGAATTTTAGACCTTTTTTCCAAAGGTGCAAGTCTGTTTCGATTTCACGATCTTGACTTCTTCTTTTGGATTTTTAGACTTTTGGTCCAAAAATCCAAGTCCACTTCTAGTCCCCACTCTCATCGTCCTTTGTTCTTTTTCTTTTTGTGGTTTTCAATTCTCCGCAAGATTTTTTTATTAAAGAAAATTCAAAGTGTGGAGGTGCAAAAAATGTGACATCTAGCACAAGCTCCACATGTCCAAGAGATCAATTTCACTAAATCATAGCAACAATGATACTTTTACAAGTATACACATGGGATCATATTACGTTGCTATGGTCCAAGGGAGTGTGAGATCATTAGGATGATGGTGATCCATATATGTTATAATGGGGAATAGAGCATCAATTACTAGTAATTGGGAGGTACACCCTATTTTCAACAAGTTCTTAAAGAAAATAAAGTGAGGAATATAAAGTGGCATTTATACCTAGATGTAGAGGGCTGGAAGAAAGATGACTATTATTTGATTTATGCATGGTCATTTCAATACATCGTTGGACAACATATATTTATCATTGAGTGGCGCATTTTAGATCATGTTGTGATGATTTGGATTGCAACAAGAGATGTCAAGAGCACCACATGTGTTCACACAATTGTGGAGGAGACATAATAGTGGTGGTTATTGATGAATCCCAAAGTAATGATTGATAGCTAGAGGTTTGTAACATGGGTGGACTAGGACTACCACAATGGTATGGTTGAAGATAGGGTGACTAATGATTATGTTACATGGTGGGAGTAGTATAGGCATATACACTTGATGAGGCTAGCTTGGGAGGTTATGCAAGAAAGGGTATGAGTAGTACCTATGATGGCTCAATAGAGGAGATTACAAGGGTGCCTATAGTGCTAGTAGGTGGGAGAGGTGGTAGGTTAGGTCAAAGAGATGGAGGGATAGGAGATAAAGGCTACAGGAATGGGGAGAGAGGAGAAGGGGGTCATAGAGATGGAGGTGAGGAGATAATGATTATAGAGGATATGGAATTTGATGAGGGAGATGGAGCCAAAGTGGGAGGGAATACAGGCATGTAGATAGGGTTGATTAGGATGGATACAGATATAGATACTAGGTCGTCCAAGATAGGATAGCTAAGGGGGGAAAATATGTTGAATATTAGGGAGTACATTACCTAGGAGATAGGGTCCCAATATGATGAGATCAAATAGTTGTTGTAAGAGGGTGATACTATGATTTTGATAGAGAGAGATATTGCATAGGCATAGAGGGACAACTTGCAAGGAGAAAGGGAAGGGGCACAGGGGATAGACAATATAAGGTCAAATCAAGATAGGTTGCAAGCCCAAGTGGATGGATTATAGGTTTAGCTAGACAAGGCATGGGCCAAGAGCCAAAGGTTGAGAGGTGACAATGATGTTGCTAGGGAATTATTAGAGGAGCATGGCTTAGCACAATATTTATAAAAATTTTCCATGGATTCTAGGAGCATAAAGAGAGCACTAAGAGGCACAATATTACAAGTCATTTTTTAGACATGCAATTCCAATAGAGCTAACGTAGAGATATTTTATAGTGTACTAGTTCTTAAGTGAGCTAATTAGTATCATGCTCTAGATGTATGGCTATGGGTCCTCCTAAGGGGTTCCATCTCAACCATCAAGGTCAATAGGGAATATTTCTAGTTAGATTTTAGATGGTGGGTAATTTGTGCAAGATCAGTGAGCAATGGGTTGTAGCAGAATAGATTTTGATTGCATACATTTTTTATGATCATGTCACTTCGATAGAAAATTAGACATATTTTGATGTACATATAATGTTCTTTTATGGACATATATAGATATAAATAGTATTTACATATCATTTGTATATATGTGTGTGTGTGATGCACTTTTACTCTATATGTACTATTGACTCTTTTTAATTTGATGGATGATTGATGAGTATGAATGGTCGCTATTATAGATTATTATTATTATTGATGGGATTATTATGTGATTATTTTTGTATATGAAATGAGGATAAGGAATTTTTTATGATGATAACAAATTTGATTATTCTATGGAATGTTGATCATGTTCATGGTTATTATGATCAGATGACAATGAATTGGTGCTTTTGATGATACAAGTATCATTTATGATGATGAATAATATTGGTGACTCCAAGTGCATGTGATGGAATCATTAAAGAAATTCTAAATATGTTGAGAAACATCTTTTCTTTTCCATAAAATAGGATATTCTAGGATATTAGGCCACTAATATATTAGGCTACTAATATCCTATGTAAAGGAGCTTCTTGACTTGAACAATACCATTGGTATTGGCTCTACAAATGCAATCATGAACCTATTTAATTATAAGGGTTTCCTCATTTGAATCTAGACATATTAACAAAGTATCATCATAACTCCTATGATAAAGGGTGCCACCAAAGATGGTAAAATGGAACACAAGTTGGATGAATGATTTCCTTTGATCAAATATAAGTTTGAGTGGAATGGTTTGATGGTTGTGGTAGGCATAAATATCATGTTACTAGGGATTATTGAGACCAACAATTTCACACTATTTCATATTATTTGATATCATATGTTGGGATAAATAATTTCTCCATCAAACATTGGAACTCCTATGTATCTAATGACATGTAAAGGAGAGAAATATAGTCGTAGTTCATTAGCAACCTTGTTTATTAAATCGTAGAATTTTCTTGAAGGATATATCAATGAAGTATTGTCTGAAGTTGTCCACCATACTTTTTTATGGAACAATATTTTCATCTTTAGTGTTGTATTCATCATTTATTTTCTTGATGAAAATTTAGGAGTCCCCAAACACTAATAAATGTTGGATGTTTCATTGAACTACTAGTTTGAGGCCTACAATCAATGTCTCATACTTTTTTATGGTGCATGGGTGCATCGGAAGACAATCTTGAAAGCCTTAGGGATGAGACCTCCCTATGGTGTAAGGAATAGGATTCATGCCCCTAGACCATGAGTATAAAGGACCCACAAAGTAGAGCTTCCATTCTTATGATGTTGTAAGAGTGAAGATGGACTCATAAGGAAATATAGAATGAGATGGAAACTACCTCCCAAAGGCGCCTCTTCCACTTGATTTGAAATGGCTTGTCTCTTAGTGGATTTTTAATTCACATAATCAAATATCAAATTCATTAACATAACTCATTTAGTTGTATTTCCTATAAAAGTGGTTTTGGAGAGAAGAGACATGAGTAAATCAATTTTGGCTATGAGCTTTGTCTTATGTGTGTGTATGTAGTTCCTTATTCTTTAAGATGCAAACATCATAGCTAGGCATATTTTTTCATGGATGTATAGTTACCTTCATATTTGATCAATATTCTACTTAGATAGTAGATTGTTCATTCTTGGCCTTGATCATCATGTTGTGTGAATAGGACACTAATAACATGTTGAGTAACTAATTTGTACAAAGATAGAGGTATATTTGGAATGGGTGTTAAAATAACCTATGGATTATCCAAGTATTGCTTGATTTGATCAAAGGTTTGTTGACATGACTAATCCCAATAAAAATTTGCATTACTCTTGAAGATTTGAGCATATGGCTAGCAATTATATGTGAGATGAGCAATAAATCATCATATGGATTGCAACTTCCCTTGTATAATTTGAAGTTGATTAAGATTATGATGTGGAGGAATTTATATGATGGCTTTGATCTGTGTAGGGTTATCCCAACAATGATCCCAAATACATATTTTTTGAGTTTCAACGAACCTTTTATCCTCAAAGATGTAGGATCCCTTGTAGAACTATTAGATATTTAGCTATTTTTTTCTCCTTTACTAGTATGTCACTCACATATTTTTCAACATCTTGATAAAGCATGTGTAATTCCCCAAGCCACACACCTAGGAAATTAATCAACTGAACAACTTGTTTTTGAAACCACAACACCAAGGATGAAGATGTGACAACATGTCGTACTTGCACAAAAGCATGCACACAAGTTTCTTGTAAAACACAATGACACAAGGACACCAATAATATGAATGAACTTACTATTGCTACAAGAAAGGTGGCACGAGTAGAAGACTTACCAATCATAGGACAAAGGAACAACGATGAACCTACGAGAGGGGAAAACAACAACCAAATCTAGAAGTGTCAATAACAACCACTATGATCAAATTTCAATGTCTCTTAGATTTGTTGATCCCAATCCATTCTCACTAAATAATGTGGAGGTGTTAATGACAATGGGTATTTATGAACAAACCTTCAACTATAGTTGTATGGTGGAAAAGAATAGTTTAGGGTGGTGCCAAGTAGTTAGGAATATATAAGAATTGGTGAATAGCATATAAAAATCTAGGAAACTTTTCCTTTTGGTTATGTTGGTCCTAAATGTGAATATCCCTTCTTTAATAGACTATACATTACAAACAACACTATAAACTTCTATAGAAAATATTTTCACCCCTTGTAGTATGTAGGAATGTTTTCTTTAATGAAGTCATTATTCAACCCCCAAACACCATTGATAATAAATTCTAAAATCACCAATGATGGTACCTTAACTTAGTCAAATAGATGCAAATAATGGTGACCAATAATTCACAATGTTTTCCACATGGAAATCAACCTAAGCTATCGATGGTGACCTCTCCTCCAATGTGGCACTCAAAATTTACTCATTCAAATGACAACACCTAGAAACTCTAGAAATTAATAGTAAAACCCTTCCAAATAAGAAGAATAATTTTGATTTCAAATTAAATCACCCAATCTAGAGACTTGACGTGAACTCTAAAAAATCAACTTCAATGCAACCTTGTGTGAGCATGCCCTAGAAAAAATTGAGGGTTTTAGTCCTTGGTTCTAAAATCAAAGTCCAAGATGGCTTTCATCCTCCAAGACCTCCAAATAGCCAAGGGTTTGTTGGTTACCAAAATTGCATATTGCAAACCCTAAGAGTATGCCAAGTTCTATGATCAGGTTTAGCAATGTTTTAACCAATGAACAGAATTAACCAATATGGTTAGACTTCCCTGCTCTTCAGGCTCTATTATGCCTAGGTGGGTATACCTTAATCATCAATGTCCAAGCATATTAAACCTTTTGAAGATCTTTTGTGATCAATTTTTTCAATTAAATCATCCTCAATTTCTTTAATCAGATCATCCTCATGTGATCACAACTCTTCAAGCAAATGATTTTCTTAATCTATTTCAATATGGCATGAGGGTTTTGAAATAGATTATTTAAAGGTAAAACTAACTTCTACTCCTACTCCTACTACAGAAAATTAAAGTATATAATGTAAGGTTTTATGATATTTTTGTGTTTTGAATAAGTATGCTTTTATCTATTGGGTAATGGAGTCAATATGTGAATGATATGTGTCCTCCCCTTTGGCTAAACTCGAATTTGTTTGGAACTTTTAGATGTTTATACCTCGTATAAACGTGAAAGATTTATAGTTACCAGGATCTTATCAATCCCAATTATACTCCCCAGGTTACTATGGTTCACTTAAGAGAATTTAATCATTCCTTGAAGGAACAAGTTAAATTAACCACACAAGAACAACAAATGTGCCTTGATAAATTAGATATATCCTTGATATAGTGATTTAAATAAAGAGGAATGACCAAACTGGAGACAAGAAGATAACATTTATCAATTAATCTCAACAAACAATTGAAGACCAAAGTTTCAGCCACCAAATAATAACTTCTTATCCATTAATTTTGCTTTAGATGATATTACAGTGTGTATTAGAAGTCTTCTTGTATTTCAAAAATGATATTTTATTAATTCCTTCCCTTTTATGCCCTTTTCTATCCATCTCTTCATTTTGGTCTTGGTTTCCTTCTTATACAAAATGAAGGAAGCACACAAGCTTCATACTATTACAAGGAGACACAACTGTTCGTTAATTTCAAATTACATCTTAAAACATAATTAAAAGTATAGAAAACATAACAAATTTTATGTCTTCATCTTCATAGATCCAATGAGGTTTTTTGTCCTTATGTTTCCCATTCAATGAATATGTTGACATGAGAGAGATGTTCAACATATTTTTTGTTGGTCCACGTGACGGTGATCAATTCCTTCATAGTGAACTCTAGAGAATACATCCCATCTAGTTGCAAGTGTGTGTTATCTACCACCATCAATTCATCATTCACTATGTTGAGGGTTTCAAGTAGTAACTGAACCAATTCTTCTTCCACACACTTTATTCCTTAATATCACCTTCATCATTAAAGAAGTTGGAAAAGGAATATCCAATGGTTGGTCAAATTCACTGAGTTCTTTTGTAAGCACAGCATGAAATCGACTGTGTGTATCAACCAACTTGTCCCAAACCTTAAGTGTTTGGTCATTGACACTTCCTCTAGTCATCAACTCTTCCCTTTTTTCTATCAGCCTATGTTGTAATTGACTATGTTCCTGAAGAGCAGTGTAAGATTTGGTGTATGTCACCAAAAAGTTGTCAACCTTTTCAAGCACCTTTTCAAATCTTCTTCTTCTCAGCTCTGAGATAACCTTGAACTTAACATATTTCATTTTTGCTTCCAACTTGTCACACTTCTTTTGGACTTTTTCAACTTTATGCTTCTAATATTCATTTTTAGTTACTGCCTCCAACAGCTTGACATCGTGATCTAGCTCTTGTGAGTAAGAGCTTGAGGAATATGGAAAATTGTCTTTGTATTTGGCTATTTCCTACCTCAAATTATCATTCTCAGTAACATATTTCTTGTTGTCCCTCATCAACTTCTCAATCTGAGCCTTAGTAAACTTAGCAACATTAATATTTAGATCTGCAATTTCAAGTGGATCATTATCTCCAACCCTATGCACAAGAAGATGGCCAAAGACCTTGTTTGGATCATCAATGATTGTTGGTCTCTTATTTGGTGGATATAGGGCCCAAATTTGTAGGGTTTTATTATTAGGATTGTATCCTGCCCTTTTGCATATTTTGTCCACTCCTTCAATGCTCAATTTGTAATTCTTATCTTGACTCCTTCTAAAGCTATCAAATACAATGGCAGAGCTTATGTCCCATCCTAAAAGGAGCATAACACTAACCTCTTCTAACAATTCCCTTCCTTTCTATGAGGTAATGTTTTCCATCTCCTTATCTACTTCATCCTATAACTCTCTTAAGGCTTTTGCTTCTCTCTCAGGGGTGATCTCCTTAAACTTTTCCCTTATCAATTTTCCTTTATACACAAACAAATTATTTGAATTTTGGGGACTTAACAAAATAATCATCATAAATGAATTTTTGGCTTGCAAGGTGCCTTACATCATCTAAAAGTTGCTCCAAGGATTCTATCATGACCATAATTATTTCCAGTGAAGGCTCATAATTTTCAATAACAAGTTTAACTACCTGCACACCTTCATCTTCATCTTCCACCTCTTCTTCTCCTATCACAGATGTGTCAACAAAAAAGCTAATATTTGGGGTAGGTTGTGGACAGATATGGTGTAATGGCATTTCATTTTAGCCTGCACCCACATGACATCCTCTATTGCAAGAGCATTTCTTTTTTTGTTAAACACAGAGGGTGGTACATCCCTAGTCAATTCAACTTCATGTGAAAACAATTTATCCAACCTTTCTAGAGGATCCTCAACTTTGAAAAAAGCACCTGTGTATAATGAATTATTGTACATTTTCTAGGCCTCAACTACCATCACTCTATTGTATAGATTTCTTCTTCTAGTTGCATGATGTTCATCAACATTCCTAATTAGATTATCTTCTATAAGAAGTGTGTCATGTGGATATCCTATCAACCTTTGTTTTTCCTTGACATTATTTATAATTTTTTTAGGATCAAAATCCTTCCTCTCATTTCCTTTTGGTAGATTATAATGTTCTAGCTTCTTGTCAATCAATTCATATCCCTTTTCAAAAACAACAAAAAATTCTCCAAAACAAAGTGTACCAAGCATAAGTGATTTCTCGTTATAACACTTAAGATGCATGAAATTTGAGTAGAGTAGGCCAATTGCCTAACAATTTCCAAATACATGCAATCCTATCTGGACAAGTTTTGGTAGGAGAAATGGGTCTCCCTCAAATCCAGACACTCGAATCTTTTTGCAGTTATCGTATGCATACCAGTCTCCCCGATTATGGTTGATCTTCCCTCTTTCATCCTTGTCTTTTGGTCGAAGAAATCTTTGTACTTCCGGTGACAAATTATAGTCACAAGGATGACCCAAAATTTTGTATAGTGGCTTTACAAAATACGCTTCAAAGTAATGTGACCTGACACACCTACTATC
Source organism: Sequoia sempervirens (assembly GCA_007258455.2). Taxonomy (NCBI): domain Eukaryota; kingdom Viridiplantae; phylum Streptophyta; class Pinopsida; order Cupressales; family Cupressaceae; genus Sequoia; species Sequoia sempervirens. Next base: position 101,959 of record VDFB02328484.1, read on the forward strand.
CCATATTGCAGTCCACATTTGCATAGGCCTAATGTTTTCGTTATCATCTATATCTCTTATCTTCAAATGATCACTCCATATTCCCATATTTTTCCCTTCATGCAAGATGAGATGCGTAAATAATGAGTAATGCTTGAAATGTATACCTCCATTGGTGCTCTTGATAGAGGTGAGGCCGTTGTTGAGATCATTTACTATGTATTCAGCATAGTCAAATAGCCTAGCATCCTGGTTTTGTATATCAACTGCTAAGACCATTGGGGATGTGGCCATCAATGCAAGAGCGTCCAGACCCAGTACTTGACAAGAAAATTAATAAGTGTACTGGAAATATTCTACAAACAAATTCACAAAGAACGGAGAGCGTTTTTCATCTAAAAACACTTTAAGTTGATTTCCTTCAGCATGTGGCCTATGCAATGGCAACCTCCATCTCTTGTAACTAGTATCCATGTTGTGATACTCCTCTAGAAGATCTCTAATTCTAAATTTCATGTTTGTACTGATGTCCAATTGAAATATCATGGAGATATAATTCTTCATGACAAAAATGAAGGAAGACCTGTTTGCAAATTATACCATATGTGTTTGTGGGTCATATGTTTTTGTGAGTTCCCTAACCAATTCCACATTGACAAACACATTGGGCACTACTAGTCTTCCTAGATTGAGTCTCCATGGATTGGATACTAGCTGGTACCTATACATTTTCTTGTAATGATATATGAATAAGGCATGGCCCCTCATTGCAGTCCATGTATCACCTAATTCCCTTTGTCTATCTTCTAACTTCTCAACTCTGGGGTTTAATTGTGCATTTCTTCTAGACCTTGGTCCAAAATCATAGCATTGATTCACCAAGTCTTGATTCAAGTGTTGAGTTTCTAATTTTTGCCTCTTAGTTTTAGGTTTTTCAGATGTGCTTGCCATTAATTCGCAGAATAAATCAAACCCTACTTCATACTTGCTATTTCAACTAGTCTGAAAAATTAAAAAAATCAATTTGAGTTCAGTTACTTACTTGGAGCAGAAACACCTTCTCTGATTCATTTGTCGTCAACCACTACTACATTCCCTGTCTCCCTCTTTTCTGGATGCTCAAGGATTTTCAAGATCAAATAGACAAGGATTTAATCTTTGATTCATTAGGCTCTGGCTCATAAATGTCACCTGATGTAGTGCCCCACCACGAAACCCTAGAGGACACAACACTAAACATCTAAAAACGGATAATTTTTTTTTTTAAAAGGTGCAATATTCACAAGATAGAAGATGATCAATAGTTTGTTTCCTAATCTAAGTCCTCTAAGGTTTGTGGCTACGCTACTCAATTCCCATTAACTAAACTAGCAAGAACGAAAAATCATTACATTAAACCATTTCCATCAACAATATGAAATTGCATTTAATCATCTCATTTAATTGAACAATCAATATGCAATAACCATAACATGCATTCAATAGAGATCATTTAGAATCAATCCATTAACTAACATATACAATAACATATTTTACATTGTCCACTACATAAGAGAGTTCAACAAGAGTTTACATCATTACATTGATACCTCTGAACAACAATGTCTCCTTGTATACACGTGAGGAGAGTACATCAAAAGTATGATACATGATACAATAGGTTTATGATTCAATACAAGTACATGAATAATAATCCACAAGAATTGGTATAAGTGCAGAAGTCTTCATATCTAGAAGTAGTCACCACGAACACGAATAAAGTGACGAAACCCAATGGAGTACAAGGCACATTCCACCCGACTATGTGGAACCCTAAGGTCCACCCCCCGTGTTAGGAGATAGCGAAAGGGTCCCACAACCACAATGACAACAAGACGATATCCAACTGGCACAACCAGACTATAAAGGATCCCAACATGCAAGGTACAATATAACATTACACAACGATGGCACCGCTTCCAAAAGCACATTCAAACACAAAAAGAAAAGATAAGCCAAGGAAAAGCTAAGTCGTAGCAGGGGAGAGTGTCATTGCATGGTCCTGACATGGGTTGTCCTGACAGTCTCTCACTAGACGTCGACCCCCATCTATGGTTGTCCTGACAGTCTCACGTTAGACGTTGGCCCCGTAGGGTGACACATGCGGAACCAACTTCCTTTTGTGAAGACAAGGAGGTTGGTCTTTCCAACCAGGCCTTCTCAACCCATCCTTAGCCTGAACAAGCGCTACAGGCATGGGTGAGGCATCCAGTTATCTTAATTAAAGTGAAATTCTACCCAACCCCCTAGTTTATTATTTATGTTATCATTTAGTTAAGGAACTCCCACACGGGTTGCCCTAAATGCCACTTTGTGCGTCGGCCCCCATTGAGAGCCACTCCCCCTTCTACAACTAGAAAACCCAACTAAATCAATAAGGAAAAGCCACATGCTCAATTCACAAAACCCCACACATAAAGGCGAGGCATGACCATCCCGCACACATAATCAACCATAAAAGTAAGTGAACAGTGCATGGAAAATAACCCCCTTCAATAAAACACTCCAAGTTTCACATCATCCAAGGTTATAGGGTCATCACATACACTTAGCCTACAACAAGGTTCCAAGCCTTTGGAAGGTTTCCACCATTCACTTCACACAATGACATGGATATTGAATAATAACTCACAGCCATAATTAACTAACTATACTTCATTCAATAACTTAATTCAACAACAAAATCCAAGAATGCAAGGTAGATTTAAAACACAACCATTACACTATCAAAGCATTCATCTTAAATCAAGAATAACTCATTATTCCTTATCAAATAGCCATCCATTAACACAATTACACCAACCTTCTATATTTGAATTTTGTTTCATTAAACCTTCAAACTAAATCTATTAATAGTAGGACAGCAATACTCATTTATTGCACCACTATAATTCATAACAAAATACCCATACACATATATAAATACATACATATACATAAACATATATGCATAATCATGATATATGTTTGTATATATATACATATATTTATATATGTATGTGCTATAACAAAATACTATTTTCAACTATAGTTTATACTACAACCACATTTGGTTACAAATAGTCATGCTTATATGTATATATATGTAAATTCATAAAGTTGTTAAATTGCTTCTTAGTTTACAGTTCAGAATGTGTAATCTTATGCCAATATTGAAAAACAGCAATGATTTTACAATATTGATATCAAACATTTATATCTAAACATTATATCAGTATATCATATATGTATTTACTTTTATATATATATATAGAGAGAGAGAGAGAGAGGAGAACATCAATAAAGGTTGATAGACGAACATCAAGAAAGGCTGATATACAAATCCCTTATAATGGTCGATTTTAACATGTGTTTAAGTCCAAAGAACTGAAGTATATATCATGCAGAGTATTAAGCGAATACTTTCCCAAGGCAAATATAACCAAAGAAAACTCAATGCCACAGCTAGCAGGCGGCTCACTAAGCTTGGCGCAAATAACAGCCAATTCTATGTATTTAAATACACACATATATATATATAGCGAACGTCATACAATATAACGCTTGAACATACTAAGGGTTCGACACCTTATCATTAATGTGACTTATCTTTCATTCACAGGATAATATACTATTGGTTAGATAAACTCGAATTGCATTGTTTTTATCACTCGCAGCAATTAACACAAATACTATACATGCGTGAACAGAAATAACATACAGTAGTTTAGTCAGAACTGGTATGCCATAGCTGACGCCAAGGACAAGCTTACTTCTATTAACTAACATACAACACACAGATATGGGAATACAATAAACGGTTCTCAAGCAAGTTCAAATTTGATGGTGCCATAGTACTCATGACAAAGCCGATGAGGGTAAGGTATATCGATTTGATTCGCAGTGTAAACTATAATAAGATTTGCCTCTTGATTTCAAGGTTACAAGTGCGGCGCCTAATGGGTTGCTATGCAAAGAAGAAAATAAAACTAAAGAGAATACATATTTCAATAAGGATTAAATTCGACAGTTTCCAACTTTTAGTAAGAAATTTGCTGCAACTCGATGAGCCGCGCACAATGACAGAGTCACGACATGGGCATCGACTTCCATGATTGCTCATATATACACATAAGTGTAGGAGTCCAGAGTGAGGCGCAAGAGTTGAATTTAATTTGCGTTGAAAGAATAATACCACAAGGCACGCAAAGAAAAAGGAAACGAAGAGAGGGCGACTATAGGCTGGCTCTAACACAGAAGTTGTTGACAGTGCCAAAACAACTAAAGAATTGGTTTAAGAACTCGCAGTAAACTCCAATAACAGAGAAACACGAATAACTATACAAAGAAAAATCAATAGTCTATATGCCTCATCCATGGTTATGATAAAAGAGTGAAATTTCGAAAACAATCAAGGAGTGGAAACAGAGAACTGCGCCAAAAGAGGGGAATTTACAGAGCAAAACAACTAAACCACAAGTACCCCAAATAAACTGAGTTCCAATAGTTGAAGGCAGATTACAAAGTACTTAGAAATTTTACAATTAATCAATTGCTTCAGGCAGTATAGTCTTGCAATCATCGTTTTCTGAGCAAACATTAAAACTGGGAAGGAAATATGGAACCTGGAATAACTCGAATTACTGAGCTAAAAGTTTTGTCGGGTTTGAATCTTCAGATGCAACTTCAGCTTCTCCCAAAAGCTTCAATTTTCTGCAGAACCCCAACTCTAGTAGCAAGCCTCCAAAACAGAATAAACCCAAAGCCTCCAAATCTAGAATCAAATTTTCAAAGAAAGACCCAGAGAAAAACTCCAAGAACAGGACAAATCCTTCACGACAGAGCTCCAAGATTAGTTTTCAAAAAATAACCATAAAGCCCCTCTCTTAATTATCCCTAACTAATTTATTTTCTACTCTATGTAACTGCCTGAATTTAATTATTTCATTTAATTTTATCCTACCTTCAACTGCCACAAATTTTAATTTTTATAATGCAACTATACTTTAATGCTTGCACACAATAAATTAAGCAATTAAAATATTAATTTATAATTTTAATCCTTTTCATTTTAATTTGCTTGCACAAGGCACTAATTTATATTTTTATTTAAATATCTCTTTATTAAACTATAAGTTTTAATTTATTTAAATCAAACAAAACATTAATAATATTTTATTTATTAAAATTCTATAAATATATTAAAACATTTATTTAAATTATCAAATACCTTTTTAAAACCGTACTCTTTCATTTGATATAAAAATCAATCAAAGTATCAATCAAGCAAAAATACAAATGGACTATATACCTAATGGTACCGCATCAAGAAAGCAAAACTAAGGTACAATGACAACCAACAACAACGACAAACCAACTCGAACTACCACACAACAGGGAATGGAAAATAGTCACTCATCCTCGTCGAGGATGATGGTTCAACATGGGGAACCCAATGCTATCTCCAAAACAACTATCTCCATTGGGATTAAGGCACGCTCAAACCTAGCAATTCAGGTGGAGTCGATGTCTGGTACCTGCAGCAAACCACACAGTCAAACATGTACATAGGCAAATAGTCAAACATACCATGAAGGGAAAATCACAGCATCGTGAGGCACTCGCAAGTGAGAGATGTGACACTGTTCCCCTTCACCAAAATACATCAATGCACAATAATTAGATACCAAATCATTATAAGAGCATACATCCAACAATCACATAATAGTCATATCAATAATAACCATATAATCAATTAAAATGATCTACTAAGCATGGTATAATCATAAACATCAGATATAAAAGTGTCATCATAACTAAGCATCAAAGTATCATAATATCCAAGTACAACCAAGTCACTATCAAAAAATCAAACTGAGGGGCACTACACCTGATGGCAACTTTCATGACATCATCTAAGTTTTGAATATCAACCATTGATTTGTTTGTCATCGCCACCAATTTTCTCCTTGAAATATCGTTTTCTTGTCAATAAGGTGAGTAGGTGCTTTTGTTGTATCGAAGGGACCGATACTTTGTTCTTGTCGATATCTATCTTTCTCCCCAATAACTTCCTTAATAGTGTTATTTTCTTTGTCTTTCAGGATTTTGAAGGGACTAATTCTTTGTTCCTGTCAATATTTACTTCTCCCTCCAATAGAATTGTTATACCAATCACATGCTTATTTGTTTTTTTGGGATATCGAAGGGACTTAAAACTACTCACTCTGATATCCCAAAGTCTCTTCAAAATTTTCCTTGCAAGCTATCTCTTCGAATATTCATTGTCACTTTGATATGTTCACTGGCCCATTTATATTAAATCATATCTTTACAATTTTAGCCAATAAAATATTTTCCTTTTATATTATGAAATTCGGAGCAATAAATGTTATGTTTTCAATACAAATTGTTCCATCAAAGGGACTCAAAATTGTCTCCTCTCAATATGTCAATGTGTCTTTGATGATGTTTCATTCAGATTATCGAAGGGACGTTGAAGCAAGTCCTACCGATATGGCGTAGTCTCTTTGATATAGTTCATAATAGGATCCAGCGGTAAGTATGGACTTAAGGCGATAACTATGGGAGCACAAATGGGATATTTGCAATGGAAATTTTATGTGATACATTGAATAACAAGGTGTACAAAGGAATCATAGCAAGACACAATTTGTTTTTAGCTCGAAATTTGAGTTTTTTAAGGCTAAGTTTATGCAAATTTTGATAGTTCTAACAAGGTTTTTGTCCTTTATTATGAGTTAGAACATGAATGGTCCAAAAAGAAGAATGTCAAAGGAAATCTAAATGTAAAATGAATCCAAGCACCTCCTTTTTAAACCTTTCCAAAAGGGGCATTTGGATGAAAATTTCCCTCTAAAGTATTTTAAAATGTGTTTTAATAATTCAGTTTTTGAAAAACACTTTTTTATATTTAGTATAATAATGTTATTAATTTTCCCCTTAAATACAAATTGTCAAACCCAACTTAAAATAATATTATTTTTAGCTCGAAAAGAGGACATGACAATCTACCCTTCCCAAAATCTCTTGCCCTCAAGTAATTGAAAACCTAGAAGCTCAAGTATCACCTTGCCGATATGATGAGTTATGTTATTGTGAACATAAAGTTTGGATCTTGTGCATATCAAGTGAAACAACTTTTACCAAAAAACACTACAAGATTTACTAGATCCATCATACATAACATGGTTAAGAAATCCATGTGACTTAATCACTTCAAAAAACAATTAGGTCGCTTGAGCATAAATAACCAAGGAGTGTGCATTATTCACAATATAAATGCAAATATTTGGGATACCCATGATGTGATACATGATTGAATATTTCTACCTTTGACTTAAATTAGGCAAGGAATTCCACCAACTCAAAAGGAATTCTTCTTTGGTGTGATGAAAAATAATGTCTTTTCCTCAAAGCTTGTGGATATTCAGAAACTCCCATAAGGCCAAGGGCTACCATACATGTACTAACCATTGTGTTTTTGCAACAACAATTTTCTCTTCCTATGAGATGAAGAATCTAAATCTTTTTATTTGAAATTCATAGTAATAGCTTTGAGTTCCAATGGGTCCTACAATGATGTTGCAAATCATACCTATCAACAAATAATATGAATCAGATTGTATATAGATTAAAAGCAATTTTTAATGGTGATGAACCACCACTAATCTCCCCCAAATTAGTATTATGGTGACTAAAATTATTATCCTTGGTATCCCCAATATTCAAAACCTTCCACAAACACCACAAAACAAGGAAACCTTTTGACAATATGTGAACCTACGGTTATTCATGGCTAACAATAGTAGTTCAAGATCTAAAATCTATTGGAAAATGGTCAGCGCTCCCCTTGGGATTCACGGCATGGACTAACCGCCTCCCGTGGATCCGTTAACTTTGGTAGTTGTATTGGGAATTAATAGGTTGATATTTTGGTGCAACAACAACTATGGGCCAACAAAATCACCAAAACCAACATAATGAAAATGGTGCAACATCTACAACACTAAAAAATTCCTTGCAAAAATCATAAATACAAGAAATGTAGAGGTTGAGAACACTCATGCAAGGACTAAAAGTACTTCATTAGCAGTCATAAACTAAAAATTATTTCATCCCAATACTAAAAACACCTACAAAAACACTTGTATCAATGCAAATGAAGTAATATGGTGCCTAATAATGATGATTATAGCAACAATAAGGATATAAATTAGGTTCATAAATATCCTAGGTATGTTTCCTTTGCCACTTGATGGTAGTATAATATCACCACTTGTTTCCCTTATGTCTCGTTTTGCTCAAATATCAAATTTTGAATTTACTCTATGCTTAAGTTGCACTACTATGATATTCATGTGAACTTCTCCTTGAGATCTTGTGGTGCTTGTTGGTAGAGGATAGAGTAAATGTGAGGTAGCATTTAGGCTACAAAAGGAATACAGAGTACAAGGCCAATTGGGCCTAATAGGAATAGTATATTTTGTAAGGGACACATCCACAACTATATGTATATGTATAAGATACTATGATGATGTAAGGAGTAAGGAAGAGGCAAGATAAATAGATAAGGAAGAAATATATTGAGAGTAGAAGACTTTATATTTAATCTATATGCAGTAAGAGATATATATATATATAAGGGAAGTTGATGAGTATGATGTACATGAATGTATAATACATTCTTGACCTTTGTTAAGGTACCACACATTAGTATGTTATATCATAAACCCTTCAACCATTCTCTTGTTGTATTCACCAAGGTATAACATAACACTCAAGATTCCTAGGGCTCATAACTTTGATTTGTGCTTCCACTTTTCTTGCTAACATTTGGTTTCAGTGCCTAGATCCTAGTAAAGCAATAGAGAATAAATCAAAGTACTAAGTAAGAATTTTGGAGTAAAGAAATGTACTAAAAAATATACTATAAGAAAGGTAGACATTTTTTATGATCTATGATAGATTCCCTAGGTCTTAGCAGAGGGGGTTGAGCACCTAGTGGATGGTGAATGGAAAGGAATGAATCTTTAAATAAATCCTTGAAAAGATGTGACCACTCAAAGTAGGCCTACTATAAACACCATGAGATGCATAAAATGATTAATGAGACACCAAATCATTAAACACCCATCACCAAAAGAGATAACAAAATATTAAGAGGGGTTGGAGAGGAAATCATGTTGATAACATAGTTGAACATGGAAGATAGGCAACAAAATATATACCCAAGAATGTCAAGAAAGATACCAAAAGGAATGGAGAAAGTGATGAAGATGGAATAAGAGTGCACCAAAAAGGGTATTGTTTAGTATGTTGAGGGTGCTACTGAAAAGAAATTAGTGTGCCAATTAGGGTACTACCAAAAAGGAGGGAAAATTTGTCATAAGGGTTGTAACTAATAACAACAAAACATAGTTATATCAAACTATGAAGCATATTAATTCATATCTTGACAAAGTGACAAAAATTATCATGGATCTAGTAGGAAGCATCGAGAAATAAGGGTTATCCAAGAAAATTTAGGAAGAAAGTTGTGGTAGCGTCCAAGCTTCAACACTCAAGTGATCTTAATTCAAACACCGCATATGGAACCAAACTTATCCAATATTCATATTATACTTGAGAGATTTTAAAAATTCCTAAAATCCCAAAAAAAAAGTACTACCTTTAATATTTGATGTAGATTGTTCAGACCAATCAATCAATAAAAGTGTAAGAAAACTAAGAAAGGAAGGGTTACCACTTTGAGGAGTTACAACCCCTGGATCAACAATCATCCAATATGCCCTATAAGTCAAGAACGGTCTTATTATCAAATACAAGAGAAAATATAAACCAAGCAATAGAACCACAATAGCAATTTATACAAGATTCTAATACTATATTAAAAAATATATATTCTAACAAACTATCTAGGGATAAGGGTAGAAGGAACAAATCACTGCAATAGAAAAATCATAAAGATTTAAACTTTATTCACCAAACAAAAAGTACCACAAAGAAGAGAAAAAGTATAATTCCAAAATGAACTCACTAGTTAAATTGTCAATTTTTGGCAAAGACACAATTGAAGCTGCAAAACTATTTGTTTTTTAATCCATCAAACAAAGAAAAGGTACAATCAAAGATAAGGGTAAACAATTTGAATTTGTGGGGACCTTACGAAACGAAGCACTAAATTGGTATAGGAAAATATGCCCACATCATGACAAGGAATGACAAGAAATCAAAGTGGAAATTTTGTCAAATTTTGAATCCCCAAAAATCCAAACTAAAAGGGTCAACAAAATGAGGGATATGGTATAGGAGGAAGGAGAGTCCATAAAGGATTGTGATTGGAGATTTAAAGAAGTATCCAAGAAGTTAGACGAACCCCTAACAGGGAAGCAACGCATAGAATGGTTCATTTCAAGACTAATATCTAAAATTAGAACATCCTTAGATGGAAGGATATTTGGTACATATTCAAAAGAAGTAACATTAGCCCCCAACATAGAAGCCCAGACATGGAGGGAATAAACCAATCAAAACGAAGAAATAGAAATATTAAAGTTAGATTTGGAATAACTAAAAGTTAAAGAAATACTTGTCAAGCAAGAGACTAATCGACAAAAACAAAGAACAAATATCTTGTGTACTTATTGTTCTCGAGAGGGATACATAAGAAACGAATGTTTAGCATTAAAAGGAGACAAGAGAGCTACCACACTAAAGGTGAATTTAAGAGCAACTTAGAGGAAAGAAAAAGCAATCTATTGTGGCATTTGCAAAGAGTGGGATGATCACAAATGATAAGTGTCCCTCATTGCTCGTTAGACTCCAAGGAGAAGAAGAGGATCATGAGCCCTAGTGTAACCATCATCATTGTTAAAACATAACTTTATTATAGTACTCTTTAATATTTATATATTATTCTAATATAAGGTTATTAAACCTTTTATATTGTATTCTTTATTAAGCATATCACATTTGAAATAGTTTTTGATAAAGGTAAAAATAGAGTTTTGAAGGGACCCAAAACCCTTTACAAAAAAGAACAAGGCTGCAGAAAAGACAGCCTGCAGCCAACCAAAAACCAACTCCTATACAAGATCATTCAAGATTTACATTTAACACTATTCTTGTGGGAGTGGAGGGTCATGTCAAAAGAAGGCCTAGAGGTTTTTGCTTTCTTGCCCTTTACAGTAATCCAGCCTTCTTCCATGTGTGTTGCCTTATCAAGCCAGACCAACTCTCTATTATCCTGAAGATGAATGTCTGCCACCATAGTCTTAGATATTTCATCATTATTCCTTTATGCAAGCAAAGACTTATCTGAAGAGCCACCAGACATGGAAGATGTGGCGCTAACACCAAGAATGGCCGCCTGAGACCTAGTCACTTGCTCAATAGGGGAAGCCATAGCATCCCCGTCATTTGGGGCATCTGGAGAGGATGTCTCGATACCCTGTGATTCAAAAGCAACCGCCTCAGAAAAACTCCTATGTTGATTAGATTTCTTCTGAACCGTATAATGTTGTTGTGAAGCACCATTCTACCAAGTAGCCTTCTTATCTTTTTTTCTCTAAAACACCTTCTACACCGAAAGGGGATCCCTTCATAATCCAAAGACTGGATCCAAGAACCCTTAGAAGATTTAAGTAAAACCTCAGCAGGAAACCCTTTTGAAACATCAATTTCAACTAGTATACGGGAAAAGGTGGAATGAAAAATGTCAAAATATTCTTCATCCACCAACAAAAAATCACCAAGGGCTTCACCCACATCCTCCAGAAGAGAGTCACTCCAGAGGTGGAGGGGAAGATTAGGCAATAGAACCCAAATCAGGATCTTGTTAAAAGTTTTAGAGGCAGGGTTGAAATTTGAATGTCAGGGCTTAATCATCAACAAATATTTGTCCTCCCAGCTAAAAAAGTTATCACATAATATGAAAAACCCCTTAGCCATGGGGAAAATATGAACTTTACCATAAATCAAAGGCTCCCATTCAGAGGTGATACAGGAATGCAGCTGAGGGAGGCTAGGCCAAAAACCCCTAGACCAACAAATCACCCCACGAGCGGAAAGCTCATCAGCATTGTCGTTTATTTCTTCTTATGTCTCCTCCTTAAGATTCACAGATATGGTGTTGGTAACTGGGATAAACCTGCTAGACAACAATCTTCCATGTCTGAAATCTGCTTTAAACCCTTTTGTCTTCGTTGTGGGTCCTCTGCCCCTATTCCTCTCCTCTCTTGACTCCGTGAGGGCACCAGCACCAGCGCCAATGCTAGATCCCTTAGCTGTGAATGAAGGACGACCACAGCCTTGACCTCTAGCATCTACAACTCGGGCTACCAAATCCTTTGTCAGGCTTCCGTTACCGATCATTGCGCTAGGGATTCCAGTCGTTGTGAAAGAGCTTAAGTTCGTTGCATTAGGGCATCTATTTTCTGCCATTGTCCCGTTGTATCCCATTTGAAATAGTTATAGTCTAATACTATTAGATTATTAATTATTAATGAATGGTTATTTTGAATAGGTGTGACTAATACCCCTTAAGGTATTAGGCCACCCTTTCTCCTATATTTAAGGAGGTTCCCTCTCATTTGAGAAAGATTGGAATGCATTATTCACCTTCTTAGGTAGTTATATGATATTATTTAAACGCAATTCAATCCAACAAGACAAATTTTCATTCTAAAGAATTTCAAGTGCATATTCAAATTTTGGTAATCTAACTAGATTTTTATACTCATTTTTCTAATAAACTCATGAAAATCCATCCCACAACCTCTTTCTCAGATTGCTAAAATATCCTTCATTTGATTGATGTTGAGATTAAACCAAGTAAGCAAATTATCATAAATGAGTGACACCAACCCAAGTAAAGAGTCATAAGTGGGCCATATCTATGGGTGAGAGTGGTGAGATATCTATAAGTAATAGGAGAGGTTAAATAGAGATTATCAATTATTAGTAAGGATGTTAGCTCAAGCGTCATTTTAATTTTTTTTCTCATATAACGAGTAGCAAATCTAATAGAGCAATTAATGCAACTTCAAGGATTTCAATTGCAAGCTCAAGAAAAATAATTCTTTGATCATTCATTATAGTATTACACAAAAGGCTTATATGTCCACTATATTTGAGATTCTAAAAGAGTAGTACCATATTTTTGGATTCTAAGTAATACTTGATTTGTTCATTCCCTTATTCGATCTTTATTGCCTTGTACTTAGTAGAAATATATAATACTTGATTTATGTATATTTAACTATATTTAGATGCCTTCATCATATTGTAATAATATATTCATCTATTAAACTCATCTTAACTCACAAAATCCTCTACTTTGATATACAAAAACATAGTAAGATATAATTTAAATGGGCCACTTTAACTTGTGTTGAACTGCATGCACCATTTTCAAAATATAAGACTCATCATTAATACAGTTTGAATGGGCATATACGAAGGGGCACCAACTTTGTAAACATGTAAGATTTCAAATATTTCAATAGACAGTTTATCATCTAAAAAAGTATGTATTTTTTGAAAAGATGCCAAGTAAAGCTTGTCTTTTGGCACACTTGTAGTTACCTAACCATTAAGTTGTAATTTTCTTTGGTAATAGAAAATAGAAAAACATTGGTTCTACACATTACATCATGCCATCCAGTCAGCTCATTTTCCTCAGTTCCTTTTTGTGCACCCAAAGGACTTATGATAAGCATTGGCATCCCTCTTCATGCAAGTAGCTAAAGTCACAACTCCTCTTACGTAGGTAGTTACCTTTGGTCATCTTAGTCATGCAATTTTCTTCTCCTTAAGGACTTCTTTAGATCACCCTTGACAATCTTGGCATATTCCCATTGCCTTTTCCATAACACTAAGGAAAGATCAAAATGGTTCATGACAAGTTGTGATATATTTATGTTGATGACATCTAAATAATGCGACTTTGACCAATTCATATGTTTAAATTCTTCTTAATGTCACTTCTATATGGATTATTTTTTCCATATGGGAAATTTCATTTATCATCATATCAAAACTAAGTAGGTTAACATAATAACTTGTCACATAGTTCATATGGTGTCCACCTTCTTTAAATGGTCATTATATTTTAAGGTCATAATAATACTCTTTAGGAATAGTAATCATCGACTTTGTTGTTTTGTCTAGTATTTTCTTAGAGCTACTTAACGAAGAAATAAATAGTCATCACCATTAATCCAATTTAGTGGTTGAGAATTCAATCATTTTTAGAGTTTAAATATTACTTATCCAAAAATGTGAACTTATATCTTAGTATAATGTCATAATCATACTTCTATATTTTTTTTTCTAGTTTTTAATCTTTCATCAAAATATAAAAGTGAGAGTCACCTTTATCAAAATGGAGTTAAATATCTCTTATAGGTGGCAATTCTCATCTTTACAATGGAAGAATTGTCATCATAAATTGTACTTATGTTTCTTGTACTTGGTTATAATGAAATTCCTTATGGCATTAAGGAGATTTTTTTAGAAACACTCTTATAAGTGCTCTTCACCATTCCATAATATCTTTCACATGCTTATATAACTCAAATTTGAAATTAGATACTTTCATAACATCTCCAACTAACTCACTTTTAAAAATATTTTACTATCAAACTATGTCATATTATAAAAAATATAAATGTAGTAGTCTCCTCTCTCAAGGAATTCCTTTTTTAAATATATATTATGATTATTGTTGTCACCAATGTAAGAATGTATTGTTCCTTGTGAAGCACATTCTGGAGAATACATGTTTGTAAATTTGAAGATATGAATAATATTCCTCAAAGGGGTTTTGTGTAGTTCATCTTTTCACAATGTTATGAGAGATGGTGTAAACTTGTAATTTGTAAGATCATCTATTGTAAGTGATCTCTTCTTCAAATACTTGTTGCGCATTTTTTACATTATAGTCTTCAAGATTTGTTCATATTTTAGCACTAGCCATGAATGAAAATTATGACTTACAAATATTTGTATACATTTGTCTATACTTAATAGAGTTTAAAAGTTGTTACTTGATCAAGGTAGGTCATGTTGGAATGCTAATCTCCATTTTCTCACGTAATTATTATATTGATAGAATCATGCTTTCTTTGAGACTTATGAGGTTGAGATTTTGATATTCATATCTCTAATCAAATGGTTGTTTTTATCCAAATCATTAAGTCTAATAAAAAATATTATCTAACCACTTTGGAATATGTTTATTATTTTTCTCATTATTCCCTCATACGTTACAAGGCATGAATTTTATTTTAGTATGTCTTATATGCTCACATTATAATTTTAGGGATGTTAATTTGTTTGTTATTAGATTTGGAAGGCAATGCTTGTTGGAAGTGAAATAAGAAATAAAGTGTTATTTATTTTATTGATCACTATAATAAATATTAGAGTTATTCATAGTTATGATGCCCTTATCCTCCATTCTCATTAAGAGATCATGGATTTGGGGTTCTCAAGGAATAATTATAAATGTGTAATGCATTCTATTATTTTTCTAGATTTATACTTATGATGAACTATCCATACTTTAGATATACAAAAATTTAGTTGGTACTCCTAAGTCTATCATCCCTTGTTTCCAGACATGAAATTATTGCATAAATTCATTCTTGAAGTTCACTTAATATTTATTTTAGTTTTTAATACTTATAAATTTGTTTCATATGATGCAAATTCTCTTTTCATGCCTCACTAAAACATATTTATATACACTATGAAAAGGTATTTGACCCTAGGAGGTTATTAATTTATTTCATGAATCTCCTCATCACTTAAAAAAGATTCATTTAATTGTAAATAGCTTTGCTTACTAATATTTGATACATTTTGTATCGGTATGAGCTCCATGTATTGCCCTAATACACCATCCAGAGAGCGAGCTTGGAAAGAATAGCTCAGCCATTGCTTAAATTTTAATGGACCATTACTTTATAATTAGTAGCATGACTATTTTTTCTTGAAAGAAAAATGACAAATTATTCATACTTATGTTCATGAATTATCTTAGATCTTCTAATCATCATTAGACCATTTTCTAGATTTATGCTTATTGGAAATTGACAAATGCATATTAAAAATATTTTTTCTACACCAAGAATCAAATTCATTTGACTATTATGTTACTAACTATGCTTGTGATTCCATTTATAGGAAATCTACCATAGATAATGTCTTCAAAATAAATGGTGTGGGCACTCTTACATGGATGGTGTAATACTTTTAAGAAAGCTATCTTCTATTTTTTTTAACCAAAACCAAAAATATAAAAGTAAATATTGAAGAATCAATGTGACCTTGAAGAATTATAGAAGATTTTTAACTATATACTTATAAAATTACCACCTAACTATATAATAATTGGATATATTTTACTCTTAGCAAAGAAATTCATTTTCAAAAATAGAAAAGCATATTAAAATTGTGGACACGTCACTCAAGTGAAATTATTCCATCATAAAAGTTTCACTCAAGTGAAATTATTTTGTCATAAAAGTTCTCTCCAGTTCTATTCAAGCAAATGTATGTTGTGAGCGAGAAGAAAAATTATGAAATCTTAGTCATCACTTATCAAAATATTTGTGCTATGCTTGGCCTTAGGTGATGCCATTAAGGGGGAGTGTGCATAACACCTCATGGAAAAGTCCTAAATGTAAGACCTAACAGACAATATAAGACCTCTAGGCACTATATGCTCCAAATTCAAATAAATGCTTGGCCTTAGGTGATGCCATTGAGGGGGAGTGTGCATATCAATGCCACCACCTAGTGGCTAAATCCTAGATGTATGGGTAAAAGCAAGAAGTTGGGTCCATGAAGAGGAAAAGTTTTGGCCAAAAAAAAATTTCGCAAGAAATGCATACACATTATTAATAAAATGTGTATGCATTATGGTTCGAGTACTCGAGCCTAAAAAAATGTGTACGCACTAAAAAACGCGTACACGTTATATAATGTATACATGTTTTATAACACGTACAAGTCATTTATTTATTTTTAAAATACCTTTTAGAAACATGTACGCGTTTTGTAACGCAAAATGCGTACACATTTTAAAACATGTACGCATTTCTAAAAAGTATTTAATTTTTTAAATAATCAAGCAAATAACGCATACATTTTTTGTTTAAATAACGCATGTGTGTTTTTAAAAATTTGAATCCCCAACCCACATGCAGCCTCGGTCTTAGGCTCAAGAAAGGCTTGGCAACCCAACCCTTAGCCTTTGACCTGCAACTAAAAAACTAAGGCAGATTCAAGAGGAATGTCCAACTTTGGCAATATGGCTTATCGACTTTTTTTCTAAATCAATCTATGAAATTAAAACCCATTAGAGAACACGATGTCTAGTTTCCAAATATATAATTTTTATTAAGATTGGATTATATTTGTTATTTTTTAATTAATTTTTAAGGAAACTAGTCCATAAACTTGAAATATCATTTTTTTTTTGCTTTTTAATAACTTTTTTTTGTTAAGTTTCTTGTAAAAAAAATTATATGGCATCAATCTTTAGATAATTCTCTACACAATGAAAAAAATATATTCAAACAATGTTTAGTTTAGGTCCAACTATGTTGTTCGTACACATTGATTTTTAAAAATAGCAATTAAGGCCAATAAAAATTCAATAAAAAAATATTCAAAAAAAAATTACAAAAAAAATTCTTCATCAATCTTTATGTTGTTAGCTCTCTTTCCCCAAAAGGAATTAACAAAATACTTTTATTTGGGTAAAAAAGTGGTGTCCGTACACATGCATGGTATAGTAAAAAGACAAGGACTTTTAAAAAGTGGTTTTTATACATCCCTATCAAAATTTAATTTCTATCATCTGGGTATTTGAATAAATTACATATTTGGAAACTAGATTCAAAAATACCCCTCAGTCTTTGGCTCTTAGCTAAAGGGGACCCCCTTGGGGGTATCTCCAAACAAACAAAAAATGCTAAATTTCATATTACTGACTTTTTTTAAGATTCATTGTGTAAGTGTCTCAAATTTTCAGTCCAAGTGTGACAAATTCTGAAAACAGCAAAAACACTTCCACTTTTTGAGCTTTTTGTGGACCCAACTTATTGCATCAACCCGTATAAATCCTATGGGCATATATGAAAGTGCTTCTCTCTGTAAATCTTCCACTTATAAAAACACTACGTATTAAGTCTTATGGGGCATTAGATGTAATGATCCTAGGGTGAGGTTGATTTGAGGAGATTCGAGCTCCAATAAAAATATTTATAAGACCTCATATATAGCATCATTTTTAAAACATTGCGATTATAAATTATGACAAGATGACTTTCATGTAGTTAGGAATACATGACTTTCATTTTGGCATATATTTGTTTCCCTATTTATCACTGCCAAAGAAGACCCATGTTATTGGGGTACTTCATTTTTTCTTTTATAGAAATTGACATGTGATGCCCCTTATTAACATTAAGGAAGAGTGTTAGAACATAATGTCATTAGGGGTCATACCCTTGTAACATTTATATAATTTTCTAATATAAAGTTATTAAATAGGTTATATATTATATGATTTATTAAGCATATGCCATTTGAAATAGTTATAGTCTAATACTATTATATTATTAATTGTTTATGAATGGTTATTTTGAATAAGTGTGACTAATAGCCCTTAAGGTGTTAGGCCACCATTTCTCATATATTTAAGGAGGCTCCCTCTCATTTGAGAGGTGAAGAATTTGGAGATTAATAAAGAATTATATCACTATGCATATGAGGTATTATTGAACATGTGGAAGTATAGAGAAGTGTTCCCCAAGTTCAATCTATGTTATAATTTACCATTATTGTAAGTGTTTTAATAAAATGATGTTTCATGGGGTTTTTTACTCTAAAGGATTTTCCCCATGTATATCTTGTGTAATGTGTAAAATTTATGCTTGTATGATTCTCATCTTATTTATTTAATATTTTTTTATAATGATTAGTATTTTAAGATCCTAATTTCTAAGAATCACACTAATAAAGGAACTACATATCAAAACATGGCTTATGTTAAGGGGCTTGCAAAAAGACCCATGTATAATCAAGTCCATAGATACAAAACACCAAGCTAGAGAAACCAAAGAAACATCAATACACTCTAGAACATAGCACCACAAAATACTATATTATAGAGGTGGAAGAGGTGGAAGAGGAAGAGGCAGAAGTAAACGAAAAAGAGAAGATGCCAACTATTAAAATGTGGTAAACAAGGGAATTATGCAAATAAGTGTTGGTCAGACAAGAAAAAATAATGTTCATTATGTGGAAACCTTGAATGTGACTTGTTTATGTGTGAGAAAGCACAACATTACTTTAAGAATGATCCACTGCATTCAAAGAGTGATGAATTGTCAAGTCCTAATGCAACTAGAGGAGCCAAGATAATGCTAAAATTCCCTAAGAACTCACTGCAATGGGCATGGAAATGTAACAAAGGAGACAAAGGAAATTCTGACATCTTAGATGAAGAAGTGTTAGAAAATTAATACTAAGAATGAAAGAAGAGGCTACAATAAAAATCCCTACTAGAATACAAAGGAAAAAATAAGGATGTAGTAATCACAAGAAAAGGAACAAATACTGCAAAGATAAGACAATATACAAATCAAATGAGGATGATGATGAGGGAGAAGAAGAAGACTTCTTCCCAACCAAACATAAACATGGTAAAATAGTGGAAGAAACAAAGGAAACAATAAGTAAAGAATAACACAAACAACAATACTAATTTAACGCCTACTTCTCAGAAAGAGAAGCTTCAACATTAAAAGAAACTAGCCTTAGTTGTGCAACAAAATAATCTTATTGAAAAAACAAAACAAATCTCTAAATATTGGAATAGCCAAACAATTCTAAAGCTACAAGTCCTAAAAATAATAAAAACATCTAGATCTTGAAATACCAAACCATTAATGATAGATGGACACATAAATCATAGGGATAACTAGGAATGCCTAAGTTATATGAAACCCCTTACAACATTAGCTTAGCATATGGTTCATCAATAGGAACCATAGGGACCTAGAAAAATGTATAAGTCAACATACTAGAGAGAAAACAAATATTAGGCATTGAAATCGTTGAGATGAAAAAACCCTTCAATACTTTTAATGCACTCCTTGGATTACAATGATTTGTAGACTCCAACAACATCATAGACTCAAGGAAGGAATAATTGGTTTTTGAATGATAGTAAGATAGTACACATACCTTTAGGTATAAACATTAGTAACACATATTTACAAAGGAAGTAGCACAGGAAGAAAATAATGATGATAAATCCAAACTATTGTACTCATTGGCCAAATTATCCAAACAAGAAACAATAAAAGAACCAAATTCTCAAGGGAAATAGATATTGAAAGTAGCAATAACATTATAGACAATGAATATGTCTTAAACACGTGGCTGAGAGGAACTGGAATTGCAATCCATAAAAATAAGAGGCCTTAGGAGGGCACATATAACACCCAAAACCCAACCACATTTCACTACAAATGACACCAACCCACTATAAATGACATCAAACCCTCTTGAACCCCATACCCCACCTTCCATCCAAAAATTATGACATTTAAATCATATTTCACATGGAATTTCACATTTAGTTACCAAAGCACTCTGAGGTTGGATAACTCAATACATATTTGAAAGAAATGGAGAGAACATTTGATAGGGAAGAATTGAGATTAGATGCTTTATGGAATACATTGATCTATTTTTCCACAAGGTTGCGGAACACCCATAAGGACAACATTCCTCAATGGCATGCCCTAAAAAAAATTAAAATCCCTAAGTATGATGGCACAAACTCACTTCAAGAACATTTAAACATTTGTATTACTACATGGGATGCCCAAAGAGAATATGATACAAGACTATATATACAAATGTTCTATTGGATGCTTACATCAATAGCACAAACTTGGTATATTAGCGAAGAAAAAAAGGACAAAAACTAAAAATTGAGAAGAACTTCAATAGGATTTCCTAGATATATTTTCTTTTATAAACCTAATAGGGATATCCACAATGCCCTTCAAAAGATAAAATAAATTATATTCATGCCTATGGAGGACAACCCAATATATAGCAAAAAAAACACTAATACCATCAAAGATTAAAGGGATATTCAATATGGAAAAACATAATCAATATCTTGCAAAAAGGTGCTACATTACACATCAACATGGTAATGATGAGGAACCACAATTAGATATAGAAGTTAGATAGGGAGAAGGGGCTATAACATCACACATTGAATCTAAAGACAAGAATTACAACCAACCATTGAAATTGTGAGAAGAAAATATAACCATTGAAGGAAACCCTAAACTAGCAAAAATAGGAGACTAATGGGAGGAAAGGGTGGTGATGCAAGTGTTAGAGATCTTATCATAATACAAAGATTTATTTCCCTGCATGTTTACACATCTAAAAGGAATTAAGTAGATGGTAGGAATAATGAAGATACAACTCAAGGAAGGGGAAAACTCAAAAAATAAAAGACCCTATAAACTCAACCCTAACATGAAGAAGAAATTCAAGATAGAAATTGATAAAAATGTTTGTGACAAGAATAATTAAACTAGTAGAGGATGCACAATGAATTAGCCCCATGGTGATTGAAAATAAGAAAATTGGAAATAGAGTTTGTGTTGACCTTAGGGAACTAAAAAAAGCATGCATACATGATTCATTCCCTACACCATTCATAGAAGAAATCTTTTGTGTGTGTGTGTGCAACCTAAATGCACGAATTAAAATTTGAATCACATAGCATCATATAAACAAAACCACCATAAACTTGAATATCATTTAGAATATAAATGATAAAGATTATAAAAGATTCATCCTTCAAACTTCATGTTCAATATTAAAATAATAATATCAAGTTCAACAATTAGTTTTAATCATCAAATGAATTTTCTAAATCATCAAATATCATCATCATCACTAACAGTAAATGATGTAGCAACATTAGAAGAACCACAAGCAATGCCACTGCCATTGCCACTTGCACTAAAAGTGTGAAGTGCAATATAATGGGAAGTGGAAGCATTCAAGTCAGTATGATTTGGCTCTATATCCCACAACTTTGTCCCCTTCCTTGCAATCATGTTTTTTGTGTGAAAAGAGGTCCAAATTGGAATGCACATACATTAAATTTGTTGATTTTTTTTAATGCAATCTATTGTACTACACTAGGTGGATGAAAGAATGTGTGCTACAGTTGTTGGCAGTTGTCATTGATGTCAACACTTGATGAATATTGTTTGGCAATGGTGGTCATTAACGTCAACACTAAGTGTTTGGTGTCATTAATGTCATAAGGAGACTGTTGCATATGCCTAAGGAGATTGTTGTGATGTCAATACTTGGTGTTGGTGCATATGCTTGGGAGATTGTTGGCATTTGATGCCTCTAATGTCAATACTTATTAAGATTGTTGCAGTAACTATTGTATGACGGTGTTGAAGTTCACGATTGGATGTCATGCCTTGTCTTATGACAATTGAAGTTGTATGAAGTATAATTGTTGTCAACTAAGTTGATTTCATGATGGCATATTAAGATGAGGATTAGAAGCATTAAGAGGAGGATTAGAAGTATTTCTAGCAATGGAAGGATGTTGTTGAAGGTCTATAGTATGTATTTTACTCCTTCCTATTGTTCCTAATGAAGCAATGTGTTACTGAAAGAAAGTTTTGGCCTTCGCAAGTTGCTTGTGTTTCCAATTCAGGAAGTTACTTTGAGGATTGCTTGGGAGAATGCTCTACATTCCTCTGTTTTTGAAGATATGGTCTTGTGGTTTGGGATTCAATGTTTTTGTTATGTGGATGTTGCACTCCCATTTTTTCAGGTCACTTGTGTTGCAGAGGAGATTTTTGTACTTTGCAAAAGGTTGGCAATGTTGTTGATTATCTGGATTGGTCCGAGAAATGCTCTGCATTTCTCTACATTGATGTTTATGCTCTTGTAGCTTGGTGAATGTGCTCTCAATGTTTGTGTAGTGTCTCATTTCCAATTTCATGTGATGAAATGGTATGCAAGTTGATATGTTAATGTTATATCTTTTGACTGTGTTTTGTGCTTCCTGAATGAAGTATTTTGCTCCTTCTTGGTTTGCAATGGTTGTTAGTGGCAGGACAATATTGTCGGATGTTCATAGAACATCCTCATGTGACCAGCACATTGTTGATTGGCCTCTTTGGTGTCGCATTGTGTCTTGAGTTGGCTTTCTGGGTCATTTGTGGATATTTGGCCGACATGGCTTGTTCCTTTGCTTGTGTCATGTGCTTGGGGGTCTATGCCAGCAATTGAAGATGTGTTATGATGGATTTGGGTCCTGATCTATCCTATTTGGGACCACATCAAGTTAATTCAATTTGAAATATGCTTTTAGGCTGACTAGTTATGAGCTTCACGTTTCCTTGATACTAACTTAGATTGATGTGTGTCAACGTGTGAATTGACTTGGATCACATTGGAAGATGTATTAAGTTTGTTTTTGGTCCTCTCTATATTTTGGATAGGATCACACTATTTTTTTGGTGGCCGACTTGTTGAATTCATTATTTGTATTCTTTCTTGGCCAACCTAATTGATGTTTTGAAGTCTTGTAGTGGATATAAATGCAATAACATTTTGGATGCAAGAAGGTGTGAGCGGAAGAATTGTACAAGTGAGCGAACAAGAAAGTATAAAAGAGTGTGGATTATCTTTGAAGATCTCACAGAAGAAGTGTGAAAGTGTATGAGAGATCAAGTGTGCTATAACACCTCCGTCAGCAAAGTGTTGTGTTGACAATCTTTGTAATTTTCTCTAAATCATTTTGTATCCTACTCTGAGATAGTGAATCTCATCAAGTCCTTGTATCTTGCTCCTAAAGTTGTGTTGGCTTCAATTTTGCAAGTCCTTTGTATCTTGCTCTAAGGTAGTGTGTCTTAGTTTGCAAGTCATTCTTGACATTGAACCTTTATATTGTGAGTTAACTCTCACTGTAGTTTTTCTCTCATTGGGTTTTCCACGTAAATTTGGTGTCATCTTGTGGATGTGTGTCTCTTGTCATATTTTCATCACTGCTAATCTGGTTAGGGATAGAATTGATTTAGCATTCATTATTGAAGGTTGTTGAATTGTTTAAAGGAATAAACTGATGTATCTTCCATTGTTACATATCTAATTAAGGGTTTGAGTTTGAGTTGAAAAGTTCAAGTTCTTGAAGGGTTTAAGTTTTTTAGTAGACCGATTCACCCCCCCCCCCTCCAATCTCCGGGTGTGTTCAACAACAATTCCTTCCAAATGTATATGAACTAGCAACCTATGAAAACAAAGTAGAGAGATAGAGATACATTATCAAAAAATAAAAAACTATAAATGAAAATTGAAACTTTAAAGGCTAAGACATAAAAAAAAATTATTAAACTTAATTGTGATAAAACTTTGAGTGCAAGGGGTTGTAAGTGTTGGAATTGTTGTCCATGGAAGTATTGTTGAAAATATTGTTGTCGTTGATGTCAAAGACGATCGGTGATATTAGTGGCCCCAAATAAAATGAACTTGTTATCATATTGATCATCCCCTTTGGAGTGTTGAAGATAATCAAAAATACAATTAAATGTTTAGGCCAACCCCCCTCTTGGAGTTGTCCCATGTTGGGGAAATAAAATTAAAATTAAATTATTTTTTATGGAGTTCCCAAATTGGGCAATCAATTAATTTCAAGGAATATTATTTACATGAAGAGCATAAATAAATAGTTATTTGACTAGATCTATGAGACATATGTGAGCATATTTATAGCAACAATTTTGTGACGAGGAAATAAAAATAAAGCAAGATCATGACGTCTTTATGAATAGAATTATTGAAGACTATTTTGCAAATTTGTGAGTGGATGTATGGCAAATTTGTGAGCAATTGAGAGGGCAGATCTAAGAAGTTCCAACTAAAATCATTATATTGTTCTTGTGGAGGTTGAAGACTCCTATTTGAGGAGGTCAAGAGGTTGGAGCCTCTTATTGGAAGAGATTGGTGTCTCTTACTCAGTTGGTGCTTAGTGGTGGGGATTGGAGTCTCCAATGGGTTGATGCCTACGAAATTTGTCAGAAGATTAATTGATACAAGAACATCCATGGTCAATGACAATCCTCATCAGCCAAAAAGAAAGCGTTTTAATTTCCTAAGGTTTGGTAATTTTGAAGTTGGAGAATAAATTGAAATATTATTCCTAAAATATATATAATTGGTCTTATTATGTTGCAAAATCTTGGTGTGTGATATAGTTTAGGAGGCAATAATGAATTGTGAAATCCAAAAAGGCAATCTGGGCACATGGATATTTACGGAGTTACAAGTGGAGAAAAATCATTAAAGCCCCTCAACTATAGCATGGAAGATTTGGGTGCCCATATTGTGTTGATTGTTGCTTTTTCCAAGATTGGACCTATTTGTGAGTGGGGAATCCAGATTGTCATATGATTTTTGCAATTTCTTGGGAGTGGGTTTGAAGATGCCTTTTTAGAATTTAATATATTCCTTTTAATGCATTTATGGGGATTTTTCCAAGTTAGGTGTAGCAGAGAGGAGTTACAGAAAGTGGAGGTAGTGGATGCATTGTTGGGAGTGGTTTTGACAATTGGGAGTAATCATTCTTTTCCAAAATTTGGAAGTGAAGATTCTACGTGTGGCTTTTGAGGGAGGGAGTCCAAACTCTATGATTTTGTAGGTCTGAGGACGTTCATGCAACAACAAACAGTTTGGTGAATCCATGGTTTATTGCAGCAGTGATTTTCAATTGAAGGTTGTAGGTTGTAGGAGCTAGAAGCTTGTGAAAGAAAAAAGATTGAGGGAGACCATTTTGTATTTGACTTTTGTTGTCATATTTCAGTCTCATAACAGATTTGTAATGATTTTCATCAGCCCATATGGCTACACAACAATTTAATTTCAGATATGTTTGTAATTCATGAAATTTCAAGAGATTTTGAATGAATAACAAAAGAATACTTCTTGCAAATTTTTGTGTTGTTGCAAACAATTTCTAAGTTATATGTTGTGTTGTTAGAGTTTGTGATTAAGGGCTTGGAAGTTTTTACATCATTAATAAAGCAATATTTTGTTGTGGTTTTCTCCCGTAAGGGTTTCCACGTAAAATTGTGTCTCTTATGTGTGTGCTTACTTGCTAGATCTTGCATGCATGATAATTGCTATGGATGTTTAAGATTTGAAGTAATACTATTGTGATTATTTAAGTTGTGGAAAGTAAAGTTTTAATCTATAATGATTTAGCGCCCCCCCTCTCCCTCTTAGTATGAGTGTGTGTTTCATCAAGTACCACCAACTATGAGCATCCTTAAACTTATGTAACATGTTGAGAGTACACTGAAGTAAAATTTTCGAAGTTTTACTATGCAAGTAAAAATAAACTATGTACAAGCCAGTGCAATAAAAAAATTTCCTTTCTTTATTGAAAATATATATGAACAAAGATGCTATAACAATGTACAAAAGGATTACAATTCCATTACAATACTTTACAAAGTACGTTATTCCAAGAAAGTACAAACTGCATACATAGCTCCTTCAAGCTTCATTGCATAAGATATAGATGGTCTAGGAATCTGCGTTTCAAAACCTTGGTCCTCTATCGCCTACTGAGAAGGAAAAGCACCACTCAAGGGCTTTTCCGCCAACCTCGGACTTATATGTAGTCCCCCGCACATCTATCAATGATAGATGACCCTTCCCTTCAATGAAGGTATTGGTTGGGTAACCCCGTACAACATACCAATCTGAGATTAGTGTCATGCCCTACATGACTAGGATTTATAACCTATGCTAGGTACCCTTCATGCACTTAAATAGACACAGTGAACTGACAGTGGAGTCTCGGCATTCACACTATCTATAGTGGAGTCTTCAGACATTCTCACTACTTTGGCCAAAGTGTTCTCACTTAGTATAATTGAGTGATGGTCTACCATTCACCTACACTATGGCAAGTTCGTTTTGACTTGAAGCCATTATATCTATGCCTAGGAAATCCTTCTGCACGGGCAAGCTACTCCCCAGGATAACCTACCTCATTAACACAACCTAAGGTAACACAACTCAATAAGCAAAGTACAAGTTCCCTCCCTTCATTGGACATCATTCCCAGGAGTAACCTACTAGCCATCTAGCATAACAAATTATTTAGCTATGAGTGTTCCCTAAGTTTGTATATGTTTTGATCACATTGAGTATAATAACAATACCTATGATAAACATACTCTTATACATATATCTACTCATGTCTAGTATAATAATAATACCCTTGACAAGCAGTCTCTCCTATCATGGAGTACTTACAAAAAATGTACAACAAAGTAGACAATTTCCACTTTTCTTTCAAAGCAACCTTTACTTTTCTCTACGTACAAGCATCAACAAGACTAGCTAATTCAACCAAGACATAGCTCATCCAAAAATAGAACAAACAAAAGAAGAATATACTCATGCATGTGTTAAAAATTTCCAATTCGATTTGGCTACAATCACAACACCTTATAGAACAGTAACTACTTCGATATTGACTCTTCAACAAGTCTCTCAAAAGATAATAGAACTTACTTAAAACTCAAAGCTCTCCCTCACTATTTTGATAGAATATTGCAGATAGAAAAGCTCACTTAAATGCAGAGTTTTATGCACAAGAAATAACACATAGAAGGAAAATAATGAGGCATCCCAAGCAAATGAACTATTGTTGCTATTTATACAGCAAGCAAGCAACAACACAGCCTACAGTTTAGACATAATATTGACAACAGCAAGCATGTGTAGCAACACCACTAACATAGCTCGAAAGGTGGCGAGCATGTAAGCAAAGACTCAGCTTGAATATCAATAGATCGACCCACTTATTGATAGCAATTGGAAAATAAATCAGCTCTCCATGTGATAGAATTCGACTGTCAACAAATAGCAGACTCCTATGATAAAAAGAACACAAAGGTGGGGCGATTTCATTCTCAAGAGAAATAGTCAATAGCAAAAGCATGTCACCCACAAAAGCATCAACTAAGTCTATGTTGAGTATCGACGCTCACATTAAATCGATTAGACAAAGTCATCAATTTGTTTCATATGTTAACAACTATTTGAATCGATGCAAAACATCATGGTAATTATATTGACCAAGTCCAAGGTTCATTATGGCGTCGACCTTTTCCCATTATCGACTTTAATTTTTACACAGTTTGCAGATTTAGACTCTCTTTTAGAATGACAGCAAGAGCATAGAAATGGCTTATAATCATAATCATATTTATCTCAAAGTTTGGCCATTAAGTCGTCCATGATTATTGACTTTAAAGCCAAATATATTAAACACTATAATCAACTGATAATCATTGCTTGAAATAATCGATCTCAAAGCATATGATGTTTAAATATAAATACCACGTATATATATATATATATATATATAATACTAGAAGTCAAATAAAGCATGTATATATAATCGATATATAAAAGAATACATCAACATAGCAATCTAATTGTTATATTAATATATCGGTTGTGTATATATATATGCCTCTATGTACATGTATGCGTATGTATACATGTATACATGTATCAATACATTTGTATGGGCATGTCCATTTGCTACCATACGCGTGTATGGATACACATATACATATGGATATATGTATATACATTATACACACACACATAGAGTCAATTAACACACCAAAATAATACATGATGTTGATAAGAGACTACAAGTGGTATGTCTATACATATACATATGCATGTCGTTGGTTTCATCGATACTTCCATGTGCATAAGCAACTCATGCATGAGTGTGCGTAGGTACATCTACCTATGTACCCTCATGTATGTGTTCCTTGATGTGTATAGTCTATCATCATCATACATGTGTGTACGTATACACATACCTCATATGCTCCACATATCAATACAAGCATGGTAACAAGAAGGAAATCATACGCTCATCAAATAATCATCACTTAATAATGCACTCAATAGTAAACTAGACTTTTACTAAAGCAGACATAACAACTAAGGATGACTTAACAACTTCCCGCTTGATAACTTGACTCAATTATTCTACTATGGTGTGTGTAAGCTCAATTAAGATCATAAGTCACATTACTGGTTACCTGACCAAAACCTTCTCTTGAGTGATACTTCC
The DNA here is from genome assembly GCA_007258455.2 of Sequoia sempervirens. Taxonomy (NCBI): domain Eukaryota; kingdom Viridiplantae; phylum Streptophyta; class Pinopsida; order Cupressales; family Cupressaceae; genus Sequoia; species Sequoia sempervirens. The sequence goes on from VDFB02328484.1 coordinate 131,237, forward strand.
CCTCCGCCTGAAGGAATTGAACATGTACTTGCAAACACTAACACATGTACACGGCAGTCAATTGTTCAAAATATATGCAATATACACATTACATCTTCAAAGTTAGAATATCAAGACAATATTCATCCAATCGCATAAATGCATTCCTTCATATAACATTAAATGAGATGACATTCATTCATAAAGTTGTGATAACAAAGTGCACTACAATTTATTCATCCATTGAATTCACATTACATTTACATTTTACCCTACATAGTAATAGTAATTACACAATTGGGGTGTAACAACTTATCATGAAGAACCTCAATATTTTGACCATTTGAGTGTACAAAATAAACTCACTCATCACATCTTGCAACACAAGATTAAGAAAGAGTACGAAATATTATTTTGTATCCTTCAACAACTTCAAACTCTCTATATGGGGCAACCCTTGTTGGCACAAAAAAATCTCAACACAATACTATTTTGGACTTGATGCAAGATGTAGTGGGGTGGTCATTGTGTTCCACCTTTCTTTAATAATTATGTGCACGTGTTTGAAGATATTTTTTCAAAGTCTTGCTCTTTCACATTTATGATACTCTCTCAATCATCGTATCAATGCCATCATATATTTCCCAAGCAAGGCTTGTCAATGTCAATATAATGAATCAAAAATAGACTTGATGAAACAAAGGATATACTCCACACAATCCCACCAAAAATCATCTAGGATTGTCCGCTTAATATTTGTTGCCCTCTCAATATTGTTTTGCCTCCATATAAACCATTTTTCGCTAATCACCGTGCCAAAAAGAGTCTCTCAAACTTTTACAAGTTGTCTCAAGAAGATTGTGTTAGAGTCAAAACATGTCACAAAAACCTATTCAAAAATAAAAAATAAAATATTTGAAAACAAATTGAAAGAAAAATTAGAATACATAATCAAAATATGACTTAAATAACTAAAAAAACATTTAAATAAGTAACTAGAATATAAAATTTTATACTTCAATAAGGTCCAATTTCGCAAATAATCTAAAAATTTCTGGTTGGTGATGAACATTTGGATGCCCTAAACCTCTACGTACAACTCTTTAATCTAATCAATTTTATTCTCAATCTTTTGCAACATAAAATTGAGTGGATCGCACAAGTTGTCCAAAAGATGTATAAATAGTGTTCTTGAACAAACAATTCAACATCACTACAATTCTTTGTATTGTGCATTATGACTTGAAAAATGTTATAGAGTCCCACTTCCTCAATGGCTATGAAGAGAATATCAACAATAAATTGGTCATCTTCCACCTACCCCTCACCATCCATGGCTCTCAAAAACATTGCCCCTTTAAGGGACATTGTTATGGCATTGATCAAAGGTCCATTTTTAACATTTTCCTCTATTAGAAACAATGAACACCCCTGTGTTGATCCATGAATCCCTTAAGGGCTTTAATGAATCTTCTACGAGCTTTGACCTCCTTTTCTAATAAGGTGCCACACACTCTCATAACTCGAGCCCTTATACCCTTTTTAAGCCACATTATTTTTTCACCATCGCTTACAAATATGGTGAGTCAACAACATTGAAATCTAACCAATTTGCATAAATACATCTTGCCATGTGCTGATCAAGAATGTCTCGAGTCTCATTTTAAAACATAGTTTTCAAAGATTTCTTTTATCTTTTGTTTGTAGTGGGTTCTTCACTTTCAAAAGTGGCCAAAAATGGGTGGCTATTTACCACAACATTGGGAATAGATGGGAGCATGGGGGTCCATTCCCTTTGCAGTCTACTAATTTATCTACTTACTCTTACTCTAATATATGCTTTCATTTGCTCCAATGACATAGGTACACAATTCTTTCTCAGACAAGGTATGATGCCTTGTCCAAGTATTCCACACAAATAGGCTTTCGCCCAATTATATGAACTTAAATATCTAACATCACATCCTTAGGAAATCCAAAATATACTCTTCAACACCTTGAAGCTAGAATTAGAATTAGTTGTCATTGCGATTTCAAGGAGAATAAATTTTATAAACAAGACATTCAAAACAAATAAAATTTTAAAAACAGAAAAATAGATATATAAAACCTAGCTCTTTTGATACATTCATAAAATAATGAAAGGAACTTAGAAAAACAAAGCAAAGAATTTCTTCCATATTTCTAAAACCAAATAGAGAGAAAAAATTAAAAAATTATCTCTCCGCAATAAAAATGAGCTGAACTTGCTTTGGTATTTGATATGTTTTAAAAGTGACTTTTAGGGTTTCAAACCCGTTTTAGGGCACCCAGTCAAAGTCGGAGCAAAAAAAAATTAAAACAACGAAGGGAGTTGACAGGTTCACCTTGGGTTAGTCCGGGTTCCCCCAATTCATCTCGAGATCGTCTGAGATGAACCCAACTTTAAAATTGTGGATCTTGTCTAAATCCGCAAGCGAACAGGACTGATCATGGATCTAGAACTTCAAACTGGACCTAGATCTGGCTGGTTTGTAGGCAGATCTAGTAACATAGCATTAAAGTAATCATCATGGATGCCAACATTATAATATGCGATGTATTATCATTTTCTATTCCGATCTTACTGTAAACTCCAAAGCTTTCCTCATACTCAAAATGGTAATTGAAAAATATTAATTCATAACTATTGCAATTAACCAAACTTTTAACCGAAGTCCTCTTATGACTTACAAAAACTTAAATAGTCATGTGCAGGCACATACATTCATACAAACGTATCCGACAAGCTTCCTATGAAATCAGGCTGATCCATACAAATTACAGGGTTTTTCTACGAGGATCTTTTGAAATAGATGGCCAGCACCTTTTGTTATTCAGGCAGAGAACAGTCATATGCAATGTGAAGTATTGTCTTAGGTTGACAAACGAATGAAGTCGACTGACTAAAAGAATCCACTGTACCAGATACAGCAACAAATAACTAATATTTTAACTGAGAGGAATGTCCGATAAGGCAAATTGATCTACAACAATCATATATCCTTTCTAAGAGGAACAGTAAACTTGACCTCCTCGGTTTGGTGGCATTATAATATCCATCAGCATGTTTAGCTCATTTTGTTTTTTAAATTATTAGGTTTTTCTTTTCACGTTCTAAATCTATTTGTGTTTAAGGTTCATGTAATGGCTGGTGGATTCTGTTAAATAAGAGAAAGTATCAAATGTTGCGCGAACAGTATATTGCGCACGTTAAGGAATACGATGAAATTAAAATACAGGACATTAAAAGTATTTTTATAACAAATTACTTGTCAATGAGGCTATTCAATACATTTCATTCAATTTTGTACCCGGAATCTGTAAATTACAATCTACCGAGTATAGCATATTGACAAATTTATTAGTAGATATCTACTACCTATTTTCCTAGGAACATTAGATCTAGCTTAAAACTCATCAACAGCTACTCCATCTCGAAGCACCTCATATGCATCTCTTGGCCTTGACTTTTTCACACCTGCAATGAAATGCACCTTATTTGATCGTGGGCCGTCTACTGAAATTGTAGTAACTTTGACCCATAAGACTACTTTAGTTTTCATTCCTTCGATTCCTGTCAGTTTTCCCCTCAGTAGAAAGCCTGACACTCTTGTCGCATATCTCACAACTGAAGAATCTTTGAAGCCCACCTCACAAACGGAAGGTATATAGACAGTAAGTTTTGCCCTCACTTCATCAAAATCATAATTGGTAGCATTTTTGGGGAATAGTCCTGGGGGAAGATTATAATCCTGTAATAACTCTGACAACGGTTTTTGCGTTTTGCCTGCAAAAATATAGATTGAATTAATCCTTCAGCCCAGAGTTATAACAACATACAAATACTAAGGAACGTTCTGAATCAAAACTGCGTCTTATGATATATTACTATTGATGCACTTCAAATATTTTTTAACAAAGAAAGAGACATGTGGAAGCAAATAAGGAAAGAGTTTTAGCACTGTCGCATTGTTAAGCAATTAAGATTTATAAAGGCATCTACGAAGCTTGCTTCTATTAGCAGATTTGTCTAGGAAGATTGACGGACGTGATGGGATGCTATATCTCTTAAGTCTGAACTTGTTGCCACAGTAGGCAAGTGGCAACCTATCTCAATGTTTGGGTTAATTAAATCACTTTCCTGGGCTTGAAGTTCTAGAAGCTGCACTGGACTAAGGATATTTAACTGAATTTAAACTCTTTGTTGTTGCCACATGTCCGAATGAAATACATTACATATCTAGTTTTGTTCTGGAAGCTGCACTGAACTGGTAAATATTTGATTGAACTAAAACTCTTTGTTGTTGTCACATGTCCTTTTAATGAAAAATATTACATATCTAGTTTTGTTCTGGTGCTTGAGATATTTCTAGTCGCTACTAGTACATACATTTAATAAACAGTTATCTTTGTCATTCTAATGCTATTGAAATAAGAAATATATCTTTCTTTTTATTGCAATTAAAACTGGAAAATTTAGCTATGTTTTGATACTAGCTTCCTTTGAGCTCTTTAAAGTACATCCTCATGCTTGTGTGAGATCTAATTAAATATCCTGGATAAATAGATTGTTCTCTCTTAGCTGTCTCACCCGTTGGGTAGAAGCTCTTTGACAATCTTGATAGCTCTCGAAATTTGTTCTTGCTGCTTCTGAAGTGAAAAATCACAATCCAACCTTGTTATGGTAATTAATTTACAGCCGAGAAACATTTTGCCATATTTGTCACTTCCTGGTCTGATACATGCAACATTTTTATAGCTCATTTGAATCTGATCTTTTTATACATACTTCCATTAGCATAAGATATAGAGAGGTAAGGCCTTGTTCTAGAGTGACCTCTTAGTGGGATGCACTCTATAATGGGTCGAGTTATTGAAATATTAAAAAAGTATCCAAATGATCTAGCCTGTAGGAGGATCTGACTTGTGTTGGTCACACAAGTTGCTTCTCTAGCTGTGGTCAGACCCAGCATGCATTTGACAGAATCAACCACTTTAAGCATGAACTTTATGCATATTTCTACATTCGATCATGTAGAAATATGCTTTTATGACAGTTTTATGTATGATTATTTAAATTGTTTAATGAATGGTTGAGCATGTGGGAAGGCCGTAAGGGAATTAAATGGATAACTGAAACTCCAGCAAAAGCTAAGGGAGAAGTCCGTGGCTATTTCGGAAACAACTGCATTATGTCCACTATGGCATGGTTATACCTAGTTTGGCATTTATTTCTATAGAAGTGGGTCAAAATGCATCACTATGAATCACGTATTCCCTCTACCAAAGTAGGTTTCTGTTTCAGAGATTTCTCCATAGCTTGCTCTATACTCTTCTGTTGCAGCTGCTCCCCAGCAGAGTCCTACCGCACCATAGAAGATTGAGTTTTTCCTAGTCAAGGAAAAATCATTAAAGAAGACCGAGTCATGCTTTCAAGCATATTTTTATAGCCACAAAACATTGTACTGAAACAGCTTACAAGAAATCATGGCATCGAACATGTGTGTTGCCTCCTCTAGGTAGATAAATCCTAATACTGGTAAGAGATTGCAGCATGCTTATCCTTGAGGTTGAGAATGAACTTCATGAGGAATCCATGCACTTACAGTTTCTCGATTAGAGCACAAACACAGAATTAATCCAACAATCATGAGATGGAGATGGAAACTGACTAAACGTTTGCATCCTAAAATGAATTTGGTGAAACACAATGATTAGAACTAGATTACCACTTTATGATTCATACAATCCAGAATCTTCTTAAAGCTAAATCAATAAGGATACTTGTTTGAGAGTAATGTAACATAAACCTCCTATACCATCTAGTCAACATGAGGACATCCATCATCTCGATCAAATTTACTTGGAATTGAACTTTCCTCAGATTCATAATAACTCGCATCTTATTTCCATATACAAATTCTCAAATGATCTTTTTTCTTCTCCTCTGAATTTTTGTGAAATCTAGCACAACCACCATAAACTGCCCCAAAATATAGTATAAAATTTCCGAATCCAATAAACCATTCTTGGTAGGCTGAAAACTCATTCAGGGATTCTGAAATATTTCCCTGTCTGAGAAACTTCTAGAAACTCCTAAAAAAAGACCAAAAAATTTAAATAATGCATTTGTCAGATACAGAAACATTTCTAGTTTATCCCATCGATTCTTCAAAAGTTTCACAAAGCTTCTAGCACTAAAACTAAGCTTTCTGAAAATTTATAATCCCATTTCCAAGAGTTTCCACAAGTCTTTGATACAATCTCTAGGAGCTTCTATAAATTATTTTCCCTTTCCAATACTGATTTCAAATTTCCTTAAGTATACCACAAACCTAGCCCCACTTCCAGTAATCACATTCTAAAAGTTTCCAACTGCTTGTTTCCGATTCTTGGTGCAACATATTCAATGATATGATGATAATAGCTTTTATCATCTGTTAAACCAACTTGGTCTAAGAAACCTCGTAACACGTGCTAATCAGTTTAAAATGTAACATGCCATTTGACTTGATTGTACAACGTATAATTTGGGTTGCATTTATTTCCATCCTTCCCATCAATCCTATTGTGCACCTCCCCATGGGTGGAAGTGTTGTCCTTATGATTGATTTTTATACTACAATCCTTAGCTTTCTCCATGTTTATCTGAACTGAACACACCTACAAAAGTAAAGAGATGTAAGGTAGTAGCCATCATATACATATGGATGAAATAGAGATGAGTCTAGATACTCTTTCTAATATCATTTATGTATCTGAACATGGTGGAAATTGCCTAGGAGATACCATAAACAAGGAATTTCACTTGGCATTGCATCCCTCTTGGAAAATTCAAAATATATATAATCCAAAAAAAATGCAAATGACCTGTGATTTGGAGTCCAAATGAAAATGTTGTGGCCTTTATAAGGTTTCACAACTGAAAACCCATATTAACTACAATTCCCTAAAGCAGAGTCTCAAAGGAGACCCAAAATGTTGAAATCAAAAAACTTTACATGTATCCAGATATATGTTACTACTATCTCAACCTATGAAAAATTAAAATCTATCTTCTCTAATTAAGGTCTCTCACCTAGGCAATACTCACCCAGTGTAGATTCTGGCATTGCCTTTGTATTCCTCTTGAAAAAATATATGATTTCAAACTAAATGATACTCGATTTGGAATCTATCTGAGAAAGTTATGCTCTCTGCAATGTAATGCTGCTGTAATGCTCTCTGCAATGTAATGCTGCTGTAATTCCAATGAGAAAGTTAAGCTCTATGCGAGGGATCATTGTTGCAATACCACGCTGTCCCAAATCCAAGTCTATATGAGAAAGTTGTGCTCCCTGCAAAGTATCATTTTCACAATACCACATTGTCCTGCTTCAAACATGGTATTGCCTAGGAGATGTCTCTGTCAAGCTCAGATATGATAGAGAATTTGGATTCTCAAGATGCAAAAAGATATGATTTCAAAAATCAGCATTCAATTATGAGTTCATGTGAGAAAGTTATGACCTCTGCTAGTCTTGGATCTTTGAACAAACAATTGATCTCTAATATGGTCATATCAAGATGATTCCAAACATGATCCTTCTCTCAAAACACAACAATATGGTCTTGGGAAAGATGTCACCTCCACAGGACCATGGATTGGTCTTAAACATACAAGATTATGTTATTTTCATGGTATGTACCTGCATCATCTAGGACGTTAACTAATTGCAATCCAACACAGATATAAAAGGGAAAATCTAATAAAACATACCCAAAAATTGAAACAGAATATCTCCATACAACTGCTGCCTCTCCAAGCCAAATAAAGTGTGAGGGCTAAAATTATAGTTAAAATATCTCATGCAGGACTCTACAATAGATATGAACACACAGCCCTCAAACTATTGGAACTAGCATAACTACAAACCACAGCTTCAATAAGTCAAACCTCTGCTTCAGAAGAGTGAATAAAAATATTTCTTTATTTGCATGAGAATAAATCCTCCCTTTGGAGTCTTGGATGCCATAATCACCCATTATTCAACGCCACTTAATAATGTTTAAATGAATGATGATACATATATGCATTTGTCTGTATCTATTTATGTCTATATATAGCATATACACATCCATATGCAGCCATGCTCTCAGACACAGACATACATAGGTACAAATATATTAAAAGTTTTAGGTTTAAAATGATGTTTTCACTTGTTTGAATCACATCTATATATGGCCTGAATCTAGAGCTTTTATACTAGGAAATATCAAATCTTCTGCATTGATAATAATCATAATTCTTTGTACAGCAGCAGCACTTACAGTAAAATGAAGGGTCACGTTTGAATATATCGAGCATTAGCTCTTACTAGACCAAACTATCCTTTAACTACTTATAGCATGCACAAAATATTGATAATTTGAGCAGGAATACAAGCCTTTAGAATTTGATATAAAGCATGGGATGAAGGGTCACGTTTGAATATATCGAGCATTAGCTCTTACTAGACCAAACTATCCTTTAACTACTTATAGCATGCACAAAATATTGATAATTTGAGCAGGAATACAAGCCTTTAGAATTTGATATAAAGCATGACCCAATGCATTTGCACTTGCTAACAGAATTGCATCACAATTGAAGAACAAGAAAAGGTACCTTTCAGTTTATTGAATATCCATTTTGCTCCTCCTTCAACCGTATTTGTAAAAGACTAGAAGAACAATACAAAATCAATCCGTTAGCCATGAAAGCTTGAACAGAAAAGTAAGTCAAACATATGAAAAGATAAACTTACTCCATTGTAAAACCATAAAAAATATTAAATCCTTGGTCAGAGAAATTGAAAATTTGCCCTGGAAAGAAATAAAAGACTCATTAAACATTGTACAGAGAATGTAAGTGTGTTATATTACCAATTGTCCAATTTAGTTGAGGACGTTTACTCCATATATGCTCCTTATGTCTATCAAGAAATGTCCTAAGTAATAGTATTAATAGAAGTATAATTGTTATATACATTCATAGTGCTCTTAAACTTCAAACTATCACCTGAACACCACCCACTGCTATGAGAGGAAGATTCACAGGCAGACATCACTCATGACTATCTTTCTCCCATCTGCATAATAGGTCTTTTGTTCAGAGTCTTGCTATCAACGAGGACTTTTCCAAAGCCATGATCATTTAGGGTGGACTCTAGCAGGTTATCTCCTGTCAAAAAGCTACCTTCTCATCTACAGGGAAAGCTAAGGGCTTTTCATTTTTTTAGGGTGAGAAAATTGTGAAATTCTTGACATGATCTGTGAGTTTTGGCAGAGGCTTTTTCAGCAATGCAAGGCCCTCCGATCATCTTTATTGATCAGCGACTAGGGCAAACAGTATTCTCCTTGGGCATAGAGGGGTCTAGAATCATGGTTCAAACTTAAAAATCAGGCGAGTAATATGCAATCCTTCGTTCTTTTAATGTTTCCAGTGACTTTCCTGTGGTTTGTTTATCAGATTCCTAACTTGAGAAAGAGCAACTATCTCTCTTCTTGTTAGCAGTTGTTAGACCCTACCAATCGCAAAGAGTAACAGAGGGAGAAATCATGTCCTGGGCTACAGATGTTCACCAGGAGAAATCTAAGATCACTTATCTCCCCAAAGGGTTTTCTGTGGTAAAATTATATTCTCCCTTAGTTAGGGATAAGGCCTTGGAATCATCTCTTTATGATCAGAATGGCTTATTAATCGATTTGAAATGTTGGGAACCAAATCTTGTATTCAGGCCTTCTCTAACTCATCTCTTTGAAATTTTGGTTCGACCATATGGATTTCCCTTCAGTGTACCCCAAGGACGCGTCCCCCCCTAAATCCCGAGCATTCCCAGAACGGGGACGTCCCCAAGATGTGGGGATGGCATTCCCAAGTCCCCAACGGCACCACCAATTTTGCCACTCGCTACCGGGGATGCGGGGACGTCCCGGCATTCCCTCGAGTGTCCCGGAGACACCCAGGCATCCCCCGCGGCGGCAACTTCAAGCACATGTTTGAAAAAAAAATAACACATTTTGACATTTTGATTTTGTACTTGTTTTGATATCATTCTACTCATTGTAATCATCTTTATGATCAGATATTTTTGATATCATATAATAGAAATCTTCCATTTGCCGATTCGACAATTTAAAATTTTATGTAGTATTGAGTATTCTAATTTCTAATTAGTAATTCGATATTGAAAACTTCAATGTCCATTGTTCAATGTTCAATGTTAAATTATTTACTATTTAGTATTTCAATTTGGCATTTGCAATTTTGCTATTTTACTTCTTAATAGTCATATACATCTTTTCATAACTAGCATTTTAAGTACCATATGTATAGTATATAGTATGTTGGGAACCGAATCTTGTATTTGGGCCTTCTCTAACTCGTCTCTCTGAAATTTTGGTTCGACCATATGGATTTCCCTTCAGTGTACCCCAGGGACACGTCCCCCCTAAATCCCGAGCGTTCCCGGAACGAGGACGTCCCCGAGATGTGGGGACGGCATTCCCAAGTCCCCAACGGCACCACCAATTTTGCCACTCGCCACCGAAGACGTCCCGGCATTCCCAGGACGCTGAGGGGGACGCCTCTGCGTCCCTCGAGCGTCCCGAAGACACCTAGGTGTCCCCCACGGCGGCAACTTCAAGCACATTTTTAAAAAAATTTGACATTTTGATTTTGTACTTTTTTTGATATCATGCTACTCATTGTAATCATCTTTATGATGAAATATTTTTGATATCATATAATAGAAATCTTCCATTTGCCGATTCGACAATTTAAAATTTCATGTAGTATTGAGTATTCTAATTTCTAATTAGTAATTCGATATTGAAAACTTCAATGTTCAATGTTAAAGTATTTACTATTTAGTATTTCAATTTGGCATTTGCAATTTTGCTATTTTACTTCTTAATAGTCATATACATCTTTTCATAACTGGAATTTTAAGTACCATATGTATTCTCAGGGACGTCCCGGTTCTGGGAACGCTCGGGATTCCCAAGACGCTAAGGGGGATGCCTGTGCGTCCCTCGAGCGTCCCGGAGACACCCAAGTGTCCCCCACGGCGGCAACTTCAAGCACATGTTTAAAAAAAATAACACATTTTGACATTTTGATTTTGTACTTGTTTTGATATCATGCTACTCATTGTAATCATCTTTATGATCAGAAAATTTTGATATCATATAATAGAAATCTTCCATTTGCCAATTCGACAATTTAAAATTTTATGTAGTATTGAGTATTCTAATTTCTAATTAGTAATTCGATATTGAAAACTTCAATGTTCAATGTTAAAGTATTTACTATTTAGTATTTCAATTTGGCATTTGCAATTTTGCTATTTTACTTCTTAATAGTCATCATATACATCTTTTCATAACTAGCATTTTAAGTACCATATGTATCATAGAAGCATAAATCTGCAAAAAATCCCAATTAATCGCGATTTTTAAAAATTCTGCAGGCTGGACGATTTTTTCCCCGATTTTTTGAAAAAATCATTGACCTTTTGGTCAATGATTTCTTCCCATTTAAAACTGCAAAATTGCCAAAAAAACTTGTTTAAAACCTGCAAAAAAACGCGAATAACATCACACTGATTTTCGTGCGAAAAAAAATCATGAGACCATAGCTTGTTGCTTACTATTATTCTTTGATAGAATTTTTCCAAGCATCCATAGCTTGTTCCAAAGCACCTGTTTTAGGCTTTCAGCCATAGCAGCAAAGCAGTGAACTGTTTGAAAAAATGCCTCAAAGAAATGTGGTCTCATGGTGATGGAATGCCATGATAAATTGCTATGGATTGTCATGGCATTCGATCACCATGAGACCACATTTCTTTGAGGCATTTTTTCAAACAGTTCACTCTCTTGTCTATGCTATTGCTTACTATTATGCTTTAATATATTTTTTCCAAGCATCCATAGCTTGTTCAAAAAATGCCTCAAAAAAATGTGGTCTCATGGTGATGGAATACCATGACAATCCATATTGCTGCAATATGGATTGTCATGGCATTCCTTCACCACGTGACCACATTTCTTTGAGGCATTTTTTCAAACAGTTCACTCTCTTGTCTATGCTATTGCTTACTATTATGAATTGATATATTTTTTCCAAGCATCCATAGCTTGTTCGAAAGCACCCGTTTTAGGCTTTTAGCCATAGCAGCAAGGCAGTGAACTGTTTGATAAAATGCTTTGGTAGACATGTATGAAAAATGTGGTAGCATAGACAAGGAGCTTCATCATCGGGAGCTTCTGCCCTCTAGCACGTCATTTGCTACCATTGATTTTTTTGGAAGTTAATGTTATGGCAGCTTCGGGTTCATCCTTCCAGCCACGAGTGAAGACATAAATCAATATAGCCTATCGGCTATTTATTTATATATGTTATTTAATGTGAATGGGCACTTCTCTTGGCAACATTATAATTTCTCTTGGGCCGACCTTCCTTATAATTTGCATTTATTATTTGTAATTATATTCTTTGTATTATGGCCGACCTTGTACATGAAGAGGTGCGACCTCTCTCACGTTTGTATATATACAAGGTCACTTCCATCTATTCGATAATCAAGCAAGTTCGATTCATTTCCTTCATTAGCAGATTGCGAATTTTATCAAGAGCAGATTACGAATTTCTTCAAGGACAGATTTAGTAATTCAAGGAAGTGCAGATCATTATCTGTCATTGCATCTGGTGCAGGTGCTGAATATTGGCCTTGTGATTGGCCTCATTGTAAAGAGAATTGTTGCCACTATTTATATATATAAGAGAGATCTTTGTTGCTGGGTTTTTCTCCCTCAAGAGGAGGGTTTTCCCAGGGTATCTGCTGTGTTATTGTCTTATTTTGAATTAATTTTCTGAGCATTAAATCTGATCATGAAAACTTAATACTTTGTACTTAGTTTATAGGTTGACTTTGTACAAAGTCACAAACTATATTGTAATAGACATTTTGACAACTGTCACCATCTGATATTTATGCAATTGTAGTATGTTTTGTGCAATGTAATCAGCAATATGAATATAACCAACGAAAATCTATTTTCTATAATTCATGGATTGAACTCTATTTTATTTGCTCTCAATGTCTGTATGCTATGGAAATGCCATTAAATTTTTAAAAAAAGTAGTTTCTGACTGTTTTTCTTCAATTTTTTGCATTTTTTTGTAAATCCAATTTTTTCCCGATTTTTTCCCCAAACGATTAATGCTGGTATGATATGTATAGTATATAGTAAATACCCCCCCCTGCGCCACTGTCCCCAAATTGAGGCCCCTTTGTCCCCCCGTCCCCAACGGTGGTGTAACTATGCTTCCCTTAGCGTGTTGGTATACAGACCATCCTGGAATATTAGCAGAAGCTTGAGGCAGTTGGTTAGTTAATCCTTTGTCTCTGCATGCAGATCACATTGTCTTTCCTAGAATTGAGTTAGAGATAGATCTGGATTTACAGTTTTCCAAAAAATATGTTTGTCCTCTTCATTTGGTTCCTTTTATCAAGAACTAGATTACAAAGGCATTCCCTTCTGCTGCCATTCTTGTCATAGAAACCTTTGCTAAGTTCAGCTCCAAAGTCATGACTCAGTTTATCAAACCGTTGCCAGTTCCTTGACCAGGTTTTGTGTTGAAGGAGAAGTTGATCTCAAAAATAAGAACGGATTTTGTTTTCCTGCATCATCATTAATGGTTCTCTTTGGAGGATGTTTGTCCCCCAACTGGAAAGCTTTTAAGGATGCTCCTTTTGTGAAGGGTAAGTCTGAATTCTCTTCTCTCCCAATAACTAGAGCTGGGCCAAGCGCATTGTCGTTCCCAGATCCAGTCTCTCCTTTAGCTCATGGAAGGAAAGTTTTTGTGAATGGAAAGGTTCAGACTCCTGGAGAGGTACTCCTGGAGAGGTAGCTAATAAGGACTTAGTTCCTGCTGAATGTGCAATCTCCCACAGATCATGGGCAAGGAACCAGAGGATTTTGATGATGAGGGGAATCTCTTTAAAGGCTTGTGAGTAGATTTGTTTGAGCGAGATGAAGGATGAAGCTGGGCTCAGATGATATTGAGGAGATCTGGGAAAGTTTGGGAGGTTTGCAACAAATTAACCTTCTGGAGCAAGACTGTCAAACAGTTGAAAAAAAAAAAGAGACGAAGAAAAACTGCACAGCAAAGGTTGCAGGAGTCTTTCAAAGCAGAGATTGATGCAGGTTCTCAGCAAACTATAGATGGCTCTGTGACACAGTGAAGGGGGAAGTCCTCTTCACAGGATAAATGAAGATTTTGCCATGGAATTTTAGGGATTTTTGTGCCCCTAATACAAGGCAAAAATTAAAATGCCAACTGCTGTTATTCAAACCAGAATTGATATTTGTTCAGGAGACCAAACTTGCTTCCAATGAACTTTTATATATAACCACTTACTGCTGCAATGCCCCTTCCATCAAAAGATTTGGTACTTGGTGTTGGAGAATCTTAACGTGGTTTGGGTGATTTCAGCTAGCTTGTATAAGCATCTCTGCAACTGACCCAAAGGTACACCAAACTTATTATTTTTGTGGAAGGTTGCCCTTTGCTGCACATTGTAGAGAATTTGACTGGAACAAACCCAACGGATTTTCAGAGATAAAAATGTTTCATGGGAAAGATGCCACAACAATATCTTTGCAGGCACATCTTCTTATGCAAATCAGTTTTGGCAATAGCAGGGGCTAAGCTTTGTCAGTAAGAGATTAAGATTTTTCTGTCTTGGGGCTAAGCTAAAGTTGAAGTGGATCGGTTCCTGTTTTCTGCTAAGTTCAGCAATGACACAGGTAAAATGAATTTGTTACATCTCGTAGAAAGAGATGTCCTTGCATCATCAATGATGAGGCTCAAGCTATTGCTGGGTGATTGTCATTGGACCTATGGACTTATCACTTTATGAAAGTTGGTATGTTGTTTTAGTTGTTCTGTTGGATGATTAATTGGTTTGTTATAATCACCATTGTGGGGGATTTTGGGTGGATTTCAAAACTCCTGGGCAAGTGAAGGTCGGTTACTATCAAGCAATGATGTTTCAGGTGATCAGGGACAAACTGCTTGGTTAACATCCTGTCACATCCCTTACATGGAGACTATATGTTTGGTTATATATTTCAAATACAATGATCATTGCAAGTAACTGCTTTCGTGTGATTATGACATTGAGAATGCAATAGTTGTTCTTTTATCATAACTGTAATGTTAACGAACTTTTTATTTTGCCAGTGAATTTATTGTTCGCGCGAAGTTGAATGAGATCATGAGATTAAATTCAAATGCATATTATTTAGCCGTTGAGAACAATCTAACCATAATCCTTGTCAGTGGATGCAAGATTGCCGACACCATGAGAGAAAGGGAAATATCATCAGGGAGAGGACATAGTTAACAATGGATCAATTTTATCAGCAAACTCTGAGTCGGTGTATGACAAAGTTGCAAAATTATAACCTTGGCCATGGGTAAAATTATTTAAGTATTGATTAATATAGTCAAATTAATATATATATATATATATATATATCAATAATTACCTTGAGAGGAAATTTATAAGGATTATTAAATGATAAAATATTAATAAAAGAAAATTAAATAATAAAATCATAATATATGTTAATTCCAACAAAAAGGAATTCTAGTGGGAAATGGTCATCGGCATTTGGGAAGGCTGAGTTTCCGGCCATAATCCGTTCGTGCTCCTAATGAATGGGTGGGAAGTCAAGAAGTCCCGGAGGGTCTTGAATGGGAGTTATAGAGAGGCAATCGCATGGGGAGGGAGGTCTCTCTCTATCGAAGGAATTTGGGGAGGAATGTATTTTTTATTCGCTTCACTTCTTACCACGAAAACTATGCTCTATTTTGTTCGGAGCTTTTCATTTCAAAATTCCGGCATAGCTAGGGTCTTTTTCTCTCATCATTCTCAGTCGATTTCAGAAGGATTTTCAAATCTAAACCAACTTTGAATTCAAAGCTACAATCTCGTCAACAGCTGAACTTAATTTGTCAAGTGCGGGACCTCAGATTTTTGTCGGGTCTTGGAATAAATTTTGAATTCTTCTCTCTGCAATGGAGTGTCGTCCTGAGTTTCATCGATAGGCTGTAGGAAACCAAACAAGAAACCGACTGGTGGTGATGGGTTCACAACATACACCAAGCTCCAAACGCCTTAACAGGCATGTATAAGAGTCCTTCATTCTGTGAAAGTTTGCTTCAATTATATATATATATATATATATATATATATATATATATATTCATTCTGAAGAACCCTCATTCTTGGAAAGCATAATTTTTGAGCTTCTACGTTCTGTAGAAATTATAAAGGAATTCATTAATAGATTAATACTGGAACTGGTTCGGTAGAAGGATTTTCCTAAGAACTTGTATTGTTATCAAAATCCTTTCGAGATTTCTATTCTATTTATCTTAATTCTAAGTCCGAACTATTAGAATGGATTATCTATAATTATTCTGCGATCTTTATAGCCTTGACTAATCTATAAGCTGTACTTCTCTATTCTTTCAATTATGAATTGGAATAGTGTCAATTTCTCCTTCCAATCCAGTTCTTCAAATGAGGACAAATGCTAAGAACCGCTGAATCTCATAACAAATAAAACTCTTCTCTTATTTGCTCGAAGAAAACAATATATCTATTCATATAAATGTATAAATGCTTGAAAGTTAAGAGGAAGGATAAAGGACATTAAGTTATGATTGTTGGCTAGTGTCTCTTAATCTCTGACCCAACTCTGTAAACCTGAAAAGGAACCTTACCTGATCAACTTGATATTTCGCTGGCCTTTGGCTTTTCTGTGTTCATTGAACCCTTTTGAGATATAAAAGTGGCCTTTTAAACTTTACATCATTTTAATCTCTTCTTATACACATAAATCTTGTGGTTATGTTACAATCCAGAACTAAGAGGGAATAACCAAATAATGTAATCTTACTTGAGACCAAAATAGAATGTTAAGATCTGAAAGACCACTTAAGTGAACATGTTGTAGGTACATAAGTGTCCAAAGAAAACAACCTTTGTTTAGAGAAGGTTGATAATCTTAAAAGAAGAGATGGATATTGAGCCGAGAATCTCATTCTCTTTATGAATAGATGCTTACTGATGTCAACTTAACCTTAACTAAGAGAAAATATTCTGAATCAAGTACAGTAAAATGAGCAACTTCTTCTTCTAAGCAGATAACCATTTGGTTTAGCTATCCTCGATTGTAAAGGCAGTTTGCTACCAAAGAGGTGAAAAGAT
This sequence comes from Sequoia sempervirens, assembly GCA_007258455.2. Classification (NCBI taxonomy): domain Eukaryota; kingdom Viridiplantae; phylum Streptophyta; class Pinopsida; order Cupressales; family Cupressaceae; genus Sequoia; species Sequoia sempervirens. The sequence continues at coordinate 148,546 of VDFB02328484.1, forward strand.
AAAGAGTCCAAAATCTCTTAAAGGGTTAAGAAACGGCTTAATCTTAAAGAATGGTTTCTAACTAGATTATTGTGATGTTAAAACCTAAGGTTAAGACATAATCACGAACTCTAAGAAAAGATAATCAAACTTGTTAATGTAAGATTAGACCCTGATCTAAGTATTATCATGTCGAGCAAGGGTGAGAATGTTGACGGCACAGTAGTGCCAGAAATATCAGCACAGTAGTGCTAGAGATATTGGCACAATAGTGCCAGAGATATCGGCACAGGAGTGCAAGTAATATTAAAAAATCCTTGGCCAAGGTACGATGCTAGATTTAACATCTGTCAGCTATCAAGTACCAGATATACCACTGATCAGAGTGGCCTATCTAGTTGGGAGGAACCCTTAGTAAGGTCAATCAGAAGGTATAGGTCCTTAACACCAGGCTCAGAGACATGATGATAATTTGATCCATGTTGATTACCCTAGTAAAGGGCGGGTTCTTCAGTTGAAGAAACTCGGGAGACCAGTAGGTCTCGGTTGGGCGGTAAAGCCCCTAATGATAATTCTCTTTCCCTCATTCTAAAAGAAGCCCAAGTATACCAGCATGAAGATGATGTCAAATGTATTTCTTCCTCACTCGTAAATCTAGGTACATGCAATGCTCATTAAAGTTTGCTCTCATTTATGCAATGAATGTTATTATTTCATGTTAAATGATCGTTTTAAGATTCTGCAGTTAAACAGTTATTTGTATCATTCTGTTGAAATGAAAGATCTATTTTTAGTTAATGAATATAAAGAAGATAATTCTTCCCTCTGTTCATTAATTGGTTAATGGGATCACTAGATGGTTAGTTAGTTAGAATCACCGGATGAAATCTAGCAGTTGTTACCATTTCTTTAACCCTTGAAGGATAGCTATTACATTTGTTTAATAGTTGAAGTATTTGTTCGTTACTTTCTGGAATCAAGGAAAAGTAGTTATTATTCTTTTGTAATTTTCTATATAAGTTTACAGATAATAGTTTTCCTTTCAGTTGGATTTGTTAGTTTAAAAGTTAGTTGTAGAGTTGTATAATGTGACGACATCGGAATTGGTTTTCTCTTCCATCTTGCTGCAAAGGAAACCCTAGTTTGACAGTTATTAGTTTTTGACCTTCCGTGAAACGGTTGGTGAAACAGTTAGTTGTCTCATTTTTAGCCGAACTGGAAACTTAGAAGTTGTTCAAAAAAATTTAAAATTGAATCAGTTGAAAACGATTTGGAAACCCTAGTTGAAAACAAGTCGGTTGAACTTCAGTTGAAAGTTAGTTGATAGTTAAATTTTCAACTGTGGACTGGAGGGGTTGTTACACATCCTCTTTAACACATTTTCAAATGATTGACTATGATTATTCCCTTTTTTCCATAAGACCTTTCCTATCCTGTTTCAACCCAGCCTGTGTGGGATTCATCCCACACAGGCTGGGTTGGATTTTCTATATAAGTTTATAGATAATAGTTTTCCTTTCAGTTGGATTTGTTAGTTTAAAAGTTAGTTGTAGAGTTGTATAATGTAACGACATCGGAATTGGTTTTCTCTTCCATCTTGCTGCAAAGGAAACCCTAGTTTGATAGTTATTAGTTTTTGACCTTCCGTGAAACGGTTGGTGAAACAGTTAGTTGTCTCATTTTTAGCCGAACTGGAAACTTAGAAGTTGTTCAAAAAAATTTAAAATTGAATCAGTTGAAAGCGATTTGGAAACCCTAGTTGAAAACAAGTCGGTTGAACTTCAGTTGAAAGTTAGTTGATAGTTAAATTTTCAACTGTGGACTGGAGGGGTTGTTACACATCCTCTTTAACACATTTTCAAATGATTGACTATGATTATTCCCTTTTTTCCATAAGACCTTTCCTATCCTGTTTCAACCCAGCCTGTGTGGGATTCATCCCACAAGTTGGTAGAGCTTCTAGCAAGTAGGAGGCTGTGGATGGTTTTGGTAGGAAATTATACATTCCAGGATTAAAATTTAATATAAATGCTTTCAAAGCATTCAATGCCAGATGGAGAAGGCCGTGTGTACAATGCAGCTCCTGTTTGGATCTGTTCTACTCATTTGAAGCTGCACATGCGATAGGAGTTCATGTGTTATTGTTATGTTTGTATGTTGCCTTTGGGCCTGGCTCAGATCATTTCAAATGGCTGTAGACAGTCCTTGGAAGGGCAGATTGAGAAAGATCACCATGGCTTTTACAACAGCTGCAAAGTTGTATTTAGCCGAGTGACCTAATCAGGTTTCTCTTGTTCTGTTTCGATATTTACTGGCTTTCTGGTTTTATGTATGCTGTTACAACTTATTCTTATTTGGGAGAGGCCCCTTTAGAACACTCATTTAGTCTATCAAAAAAACCTAATTACTATATAATTTGCTCACTTCTCATTGAATGATTTTAAACAATCACCAATTTCTCTTCTAGAAATACAAATCGATATCTTCTTCAGTTTAAGGAGACTGACTCCCCAGAGATCTCCAGTGCGCAGCATGGGTGCATGTAACTATTAACTAGTTCTAGTGGCATGCTTCTAGACCAGGTAACAGCTGTGAAACCTGTTATTGTTTAAATTGCACTAATTATTAAATTAGTAACATGGATTGCATTGCAAACCACTATTTGACTGGTAACACCAATGTGATAGTATATGCTTGTCTTAATTGCATTATCTATCACAAAGAAGAAACACACAAAGCCTAGAAAACCACAGCAGATTAAGAATGTAAAGCAAGTATATATATCTTGTTGTGGAGCCATAAGCTCCTAACAAATTGCGATGGAAGTTTCATCTTTTAACTCATGTCTTTTAATACTTCTGCTGAAACGCCCTGGTTTCTTTCCTAATTAATGAGAGGGTGAAAATTTATGGTTAGATTTAAAAATATTAAAAGCTCTTCCTCTACCAATTTGGTAAGCATGGCATTTTTGTTTATGATTGATCCATTGAACTAGGAATGTGGAAGCCCACATGACACTCAGAATCTACACTACAAGTATGATATAGATACTTACCTCACCTGTAGGAAATGTGGGAATTCACATATTTGGCACAAAACTATTCAAGAAAAGGATTTTTTCAATAGAAAGGCTTAACGGACAAAGAAAGGAAAACTACGAAAAACTTAACTTTTAACTGCAATGAAAGATTTGATAGAGAGAATGAACCCATCTACTTTGAGCTCTATAAGGCTAACCCTCAAGAATGACTTTTTGAAATGCACATAGAAGTAATGTGGCCTCTTTGAAGAGACAAAAGATGGATAAATACACAATTCAGATGAAAATATTAGATTAGTTATACACCTTTTTGTTGTAATGACTAATACCTCTACTACAAGGAAAATATCTCTATTACAAAGTTGGGCATAGATCCCATCGTTCCTCTCAACTAGAAAAAAGATGGTGAATAAAAGATTACAAGGGGTAAAAATCCAAAGAGTGGCAGCTCAATGATTCCAAGTGCAACGCATCCAAACAGATAGGTTTGGGTTGTTTACTTCTTCCCCAAGGCTAAGCAGGCAAGGCCAGATTGAAGAATTCACTGACAATGCTTGGTTTACATGTCACAAGGTCAAACGGTGCTCCATACCTTGTGTAAAAGAGCTAGAGCCATTAGTTATAGTTTAAAACTTAAAAGAAAAAAATGGCAGTCTCTTTTATAGGTCCTTTGCATTCTAACAAAACTCCTGTGTGATACGAGGATTATTGGGGAACATGCAGAAAAAATATACTACTTGTTGAAATTTATTTTCTTGTTGAGAACTCTTCTGTGCAATCTCTACTGTGCAATCTCTACTATTCTAGGAAATCAATCTCCTTTATGGTTACAAAAGCTTTACTCTTTTAATGTGGACCTAGCTGGACTTATAATGTCTAGACTTTGAGGCTTTTAAGTTTCAAAAAGGATCTTGATACTCTCCAAGTTGGTCCTGTTGTGACCTATTTCACACATCGCCCCATTGCAAATGGGGACCCTCAGTGGTTTGCTCTTAGGGTTTAGCTTTGAGTGGCAATTTCATAAACTCTGTTGCTCTGGGAATTTAATGTCAAAGTCTGGAGTCATCACCCGAGCCAAGTTGAGAATTTGAGCCTAAAACTGAATATGAACGTCATAGAAGTGAAGACCCGGTAGACGAGGATCGCCTGTTGTTTCGCTCAATTCTGACACTTCCTATTTTTTAGGGATTCTGCTTTTTTGCTTTTTGTTTTTTTCGTTTTTGGCATTTCTGGACCAATCTGGAATTTACTATTTTTAGAAAGCTGTTTTTTGCTTTTTTCTATTTTTAGTAAGTTTCTATTTTTAGAAAGTGCTAGGTCTCACTGGCAGTGGAGTCGAAAGTTTCCACTTTTAGAATTGAAAAGCAGACAAAAATAAAGCAAAAATCTTAAAAAATCGGAAAAAACATGAGAAAAGCAAGGAAAAGCGCATGCAAAGGTCTAAAAAGCAAGGAAAAGCGCATGCAAAAATCTGGAAAATCAATTGAAAATCGCTCCTTCAAGGAAAAAAAATCAACGAAAAAGCAAGGAGATTATGGTGAAATTTGCCTAAGTCTGGAGAGGTGCGCCCCATGAGAAAATCCAGTTGAATCTTGGAAAAATCCATTTAAAATTCATTCATCAAAATGAAATCCACTTGGGAAATCCAGTTAAAATTCGTCCATTTGAAAAGTCTTGTTAAAATTCGCCCAAGCTCAAAAGAAAATCCAGTTGGATGATTAAAAATTCCAGTTGACGAATGTATCTAAAGTTGAAAATTGGCTAAGGCAAATGAAAATTCGAATTGGGACTTCAAGAATTCCATGATGAAGTCAAAATCCACTTGAAAGGATAAAAATTCCAACTGAAAGTCGAATTTTCAAGGAAAAAATCGAAAAAATTAGCTAAGGCAAAGAGTTACCTTGGTAAAAGGAGAAAATCCAGTTGCAAAGTGGATAAGTCCACTTAAAGGTCGATTTTTCTAGACAATGGAAAGTAAAATAACTTAAGTTTTTATTAAAAACTTAACAACCAAGCAAGAAGGGGCGCCCTTGAAAAATCAAAAGGAAGATAAGATCGCTTTTTGTGTTTTAAAACAAAGCACCCAATCAGAGAAGAGGTCGACCCAAGCCAATAAGGAAAGTTTTTATTATAAAAGAAGTGCTTGAGAGTTTATTTTTCATTATTCACAGGTCAAATTTTCTCACAGGCAAACTTCTCTCAGCCAAAGGCGTCCTTTTCTTCTTGAGCTGCAAGTTACATTGATTCCAAAGCACAAGGTTGGATATTTTTCTTCTATTTTCAGATTTCTCATGCAACTGCAGAATCATAGCTAGCGAATTTGAATAAGGAAAAAGGAATTTTTTATCTTGGATTTACAAAAAACTTCAGTTTTCAGCTCTAAAATTCCAATAAATTGTTTAAAAAATTCTTTGAATGTTCTTAAAAATGATAAAGGCTAGTAAAATTTCGTTTTATTACAATTTATTCTCCAACCAGCCTAAGCAGTCGAGTTCTAGAATTTTTTAATTAATTTATTTAAATACTCTCCAGCCATTAAATCGCCTTCTTTGCAATTTGTGAAAATTTTCTAACTTTGAGCTTCGTACAGGCACAATGTCTACTTCAAAGAACGTAGGAGGTGGAGTTAGAAAGATCCAAGTGAAAGAAGTTCTTAGGGAATTCTATCCAGAATCTCAACTATCATCGAAATGGAAGAAAGTAGTGGATACTAACTTCGAGCAATTCAATGCGATTCAACACAAGAAAAGGATGTTTGGCACTCAGCATGAAATGCCCACGCCTATTGCAACCAAAATGGTTAAATGCGGACTTCACCAAGCAACAGGATTTCCACCTGCAGTTCAGTGCAGTGAGCTGATGGTTGAGTGCGCCAAAAGATACAATCCACAGACAAGATCCATTAAGGCATCTAACGGGATCACTTTGGCATACTTCACAGAAGATTCAGTCAAAGAGGTGTTTGGTATTCCTCGTCGTCACAAAATGTTGAACAAGACCCAAGAGGAATCACAAACAATGTTTGATCAGGCCAAATAATCTTGTATGGATATAATTAATTCCAACTGGGTTAAAGAACCGAAGAGGCATCGTTCTAAGCTACCAAAGAGATTGATTTGCACAGATTTGAAAGAAGAATACAGTGACATGATCCACATGCTGAACAGGATTATGGGTACTTCTCAGAGAGCTTTCTTCGAAGTATGGATGTTTTCATACATAGAGGTCGTATTAGGAATGGAAACAATAAATTGGGCCAAATTAATAAGTGACAACATTGATTTCCAGTTAAGAAACTTGGAGAAGACCAAGACTTTCTACATGAGTTCCTACATAGTCTAAATCCTGGCCCGGTTTACTAAATATAAAGGATTGATTTGCAAAGGGGAAGTTGGACTTCGAAATAACCAGTTCAAAGCACATGATTGTTACCCACAACTACAGTTGCATTATAAGGACAATTATAAGATAACCAATGACGCCTTCCTCATGTATATCACTCGATTGCTTCAAGGAGGAATTCAAAAAAGGTTATCTAAAGAGGCTATGGTGTTGCTTGATAAATTTGGATCTTGGTTCATCCAATTTCCGACTTTTACATACATAAGAGTTCATGGATTCGCAGATGCTCCGTATAAACTCCCTCGATATCCAACAAACAAGATTATTATGCTTGAAGTTGCAAGGCAATTGGCACATGTGGATTCCATTCAAGGGAAAAAGAACAAACAAGGAGTGGATTTTCCTGTTGCAATTGGGAAAATGCTAGAAGTCTGCCCCTCATTGCAATCAGCCAAGGCAGCAAAATTAGAGTTACAATTTTATAAGTTTGGCACTTATAAACCGAGGTCTGATTATGATCCATATTTGAGAGTTCACGGGAAGAAGTGGCAGCTCAATGATTCAAGAAGAAGATGGAGTCTAGAATTCTACCTTGGCAGATTGAAGACTATTGGTCTAACTTGGTGGACGAATATGGAGTCAAGAAGAAGATGTGGTCTAGAATTCTAGTAGACCTTGTGAAAAAGTGTGACTTATTTCCCATTCCTGACCAGGTAAAAGACAATGGAGAATACATGCATCCTCAATTTGAACAGGAAAAGAACAAGCCTATCTTGTTTCCCAACTGGACACAACCAGAGTTGACTGATTTAAATGCATTGATGAAGGACATTGTAGCTTATTCTAGGGAATGGGTGGATAATCAGATCAGCAGATTAAGAAAGGAAGGAATCTCCCTTACCTATGCCACATTGAGCAATGAAGAAAGTCAAGGAGAAGCAGTTGGAGAAGGTCCTGATGAACTTCCATGTCCAAGCAAGAGGAAGGCAATGATTGAAGATCTTCAAACAAAGGAAAAGGAAGCAGCTAGTAAAGAGTTGGAAAGTAAGAAGCAAAAGGTGAGTGAAATTCCATCATCTTCAAGTACGTTATCTATCAGAATAGTAGAAGAGGTGTCCATTGCTGAGATTGAACCAAACCATGAACAAGAGGTTGAATTTCAAGAATTAGAACAGCTGGATTTTCTTCAAGAGCAAACCTTCACTGAGTGTTTGGAAGGAGGTGATACGCTGATGATTGAAGGCATGGGAGATACTGAGATCCTTGAAAACAATGAGGAGCTGGGAGATGAAATAATTTCTGCCTTGAAAGGAATTGATGATGATATTCAATTGGAAGATGGGATGGAATTATCCACTATCCCAAATTGGTTGACTGAAAGTTTGATGAAGAAATCTAAACCACTGGATGAAGTCCAACCAATTGAAAGCATGCAGGACTTCTTAGAGAGGATTGGCAAAGCTAAAACACCAAAGAAGCCTAAAAAGTACTCTCAGATTATCAGAAATGGTGCAGGATCCAGGGTTTTACAAGTTGCAATCCCAAAGGTTGACAAGCCTAGAGATCAGATTACTCCTATGAACTATGATGTTACAACGTTGGACATTGGGCCAACCACGATAGAACAAGATTTCCATGAGCTAGCAGACACTTCCAAAGCCATCAAGGAGAAGTTTGACAAAACAGAGGAGAAGAAGGAAAGACTAGAGTTGGAAAATTTGAGATTAATAGAGTTCATTCAACAAATAACAGCCCCCTTGCGCCAAGAAGGTGAAGCTTTTATCCCACCATCATCTCTTCCTCTGGAATCTGTTGACAATCTTGAGGTTATGACGATCACAAGCCAAGCAACTAGGAGTTGGATCAACAATATCTCAAAACAGATGGAACAATTCTTGGGGAAATGTGCTCAGACCTATGACAGATCAGCCTTGCTTATGACTGAAATTGGCCAGGTTGAAGATAATTGGGAAGACTTCCAATACATAAATGACAAGGTAATACCTCGTTTGAGGGTTTTAAAGGACGTATCCCTGCAAATATTGATCCAAGAAGATGTTATTGATGAAGGAGCCTCATATGATTTCAGCAGATGGTATCATTCCTTGTTAGCAAAGAAGAAGATATATGATGGAATGAAAGAAGAGTGTGCTGTTATACAGAATTCTCTTGGAAAAATACAGCTTAGAATCCTCACCTCTTTGAAGGATTAACAGGGTAGGAGCATCATGATACAAATGGCTTGGATTTGGAAGGATTGAAGAGAAGTGCGATGAATATTTACTTCAAGGAAATGCAGATTATCACAGAAAACCAGCTTGATGACATGTCTTCTCTTTTGACCTTTATGGATAGCTTTCGGAAACAAGAAGGTAGATGGGAAAATACTTTCACTCAGTGCCTCGAAACCCTGGATATAATGGGAGTGCAGCTGGATTCTATGCCAAACATATCAATGGAGGAGCTTGATTTGGTGTTAACAAAGTTTCTTGCATTTGCAGCCAGGGAGCAAGCCAAGGGGAATTGCATTTTGGATTCCCACTTGCTCGAGTAATTTGCAAGGTGTCATTATTTTCCACACTCCTAGTGGCTCTTCCTACTTGTGCCATGTGTCCATGAGTTAGTTATGCTTTTTAGGGTTAGGGTTTCTTGGATTAATCTTGGCCATTGATCTCAAATCAATCTGAGCCGTTGCTTTGTAATTGGGGTGCCTACATAAACCCCACTCATTTCATTTATTCAAGGAGACTTGTGAAATTGTTGCTACTAGTGCTATTCAAATAATGATTTGACTCATAGTTGAGCATTTGTTACTTTGAGAGCTTGCATGGTTTCATATTTCTTCAATAAAGAAAATTAGTTTCAACATTTTTTAGATGAATGAAAGATTGATAGTGTTGAAAATAGTGAAATTAGTTCATACCTTTTTCGATTGAATGATTTTCAATTTGATGTGCAAGGTTAGTCTGAACTTTGAAACTGTTTAACTTGAATTATATTACCTATATGCATTGTTCGAATTGATGGTGGTATTGTGTAATAGGACATCATTCGTAAATCCCATTGAAGATTGCACCATCTTTGTCCAGTTGTAGTCGTCGTACTTGGCAAAGCAAAGATTGGTTTGAATTTCACTATCCAACATTTGTCTCTTAAGTTCATAGGAGTAATTTCTAAACCCTCATCCCTTTTCCTTTTATTTTATCTCAAAATCGAAAATCCCAAAAAATACAAGAGCATTCAACGTCAAATCAATCTAAATCCCTACTTTTGAGTAATTTGTTGTCCAAGGTCCCTTTGTGATACCAGCATATCACATCATCCATTGAGCTTGTCCATCCCCCAACTTACGAAACATTGGAATTACCATATGACCTTTCTAGCAATCTTAGCATACGAGGTAGTTTTTCAAGAGAGGATAGAGCGTCTTTGGACTCTTTATTCTAGAGTGTTTGGTGTGTCATGAAACACGCATCAACAGGTCCCGAAGTAGATATAATAGCTCCTTACCTTTCTAGCAAGGGAAACTCTCAATGTGACAAGCTTTTGCAGCCCTTATTTCAGAAAAACGACCAGCTTCGCCAATTAACAGCCCTTTCAAATTGTCCCATATAAAGATTATTAAATAACTTCATATAAGTTAAACCAAGAGTGAGTGTAGGAGTGGTTATGGATGTGAATTGCTTCGGGAGCAGGGTGCAACAAGGACCCAAATTTCAGGATTTAGGGAATTGAAGTAGACATAGTTTCTTATATGTGTTTCTATGATACCAGTCTGCAGGTACCTAGGCCTGTGTCTCGGTCTGGTATGGCCCAAGTCCGGGGTCCGGGTCTAGTTCCCTGTGGGTCCAGATAGGGTTCGGCCCTGCTGAACTCGAGCGGACCCAAGGCGTATTTCAAAAAAAAAAAAATACTTTGTTTTGACATAAAAAATATTAGATAAAGCCCCCCAACCCTAAAATTATGCCCGCTATGAAGGTTTGTGTGGATTTGAAGGTCTTAATTTGGTTCTTATTGTGAATGCAAAATGATGTATGCCATGAAGGTTTGTGCGGTTTTGGAGGTCTTAATTTGTGCTTGGTGGCAAGGAGCATCCCTCAACCCCACCCTGTATCATGACAAGGAGCATGTTGGGGACACTACCCCTGGACCTCGCAAGGGGCACTACCTCTCGACCCTGCTAGGGGCGTTGCCTCCAAACCCCCACGAGGGGCGCTGCCCCTCGACCCCATTGGGGCCTCCCGTTGGGTCTTATTGTGAATGCAAAATGATGTATGCCATGAAGGTTTGTGCGGTTTTGGAGGTCTTAATTTGTGCTTGGTGGCAAGGAGCATCCCTCGACCCCACCCTGTATCATGATAGGGAGTGTGCTGGGGACACTACCCCTAGACCTTGCAAGGGGCACTACCTCTCGACCCCACTAGGGGCGTTGCCTCCAAACCCCCACGAGGGGTGCTGCCCCTCGACCCCATTGGGGCCTCCCATTGAATTCATTTGATTTGCCATGTACTCTCCAAGTCCAAGTTTCCAAGTTTGCGTACAAGTCTTCATCTATAATGTCGTCATCCAATTGGACAATCTTCCTTAATGCTTACCTGCAAGGATAAATGCAGCAATGTAGTTAATTTTAATATATAATTGACATTCTAATGTTTTTTATTTTTATGATGGTTTTGTTTATTATACAATATATGATACTACGTGGTATTTTGAACTTAATTACTATTGTAAATATGTATATATTTTTTATTTTTATATGTTTTTGTATGGACGAACCCAACCCCAAAAATTTTTTTGATTGAATCTGCCAACCGAACCCTCAAACCTGAAACGGTAACTTGGATATGTTTGTGTAGAAAATTTAAATGAAGATAATTAGAATTTAGATGCAAAGGTGTAAACCACATTTGAGAATTGGAAGCATTTGCATACCAAGAGGATCTAGTAATGTAAAATACTATCAATAGTCCAAACCATCCACAACAAGTTCCAGATAAAGGTTGACAATTTGACAGAATAAACACCAAAAGTGTAAACCAGAAAAAGGAAAACGTACAATTCACCTACTTTTCCATTTATTTTTTGGCAACCTGAGCCATTACCCTCCAACAAGCTTCTTCTCCTCTTCCAAGATGGAGTTGCTTGTTACTTGGCTGCCCTTATCTTCCATGATTTCATAGTGCCTTCCACCCTCTCCGGTATAAACATTTCACTGATTTCAATCTCAAGCCTCATGATTTGGGTTATCTCCATTGTCCAACATCACAATTTATTATGCCTCTGGAGTCTACACTATTCCAAATCTTCCCAATTTCTCGCCAAAAACATGAGCGATTTATTTGATATTCTTTTCCCATTGCCATTCCTTTATTCTTTCTCTATGATGCCTCAGGGAGCCGTGTGCTATCTCTACCTCCATTCATGAGCCACATGCTACTCTATCTTCATTGGTTATACTTTATTCTATTATAGTTGGCAGGGCTTGTACAAGCAATCAAATCAATTGTGCCCTGTAATTGCTCGATTGCTATTGTCATTTAAAACTTTAGAGACACGAGTGTAGAATGTCCCTCCATAACCCAGTTCAAGTGATAGGATGTGGGTTCAACGTAGTTAGCAACTGAAGATTGTTGACCAAATTTGATAATATCAGGTTCTTTTGGCTACCACCAATGTGTCATTGAAATGGCAGCTGAGCGCTGTCCCAAGGTTTGCGTCTGTGTTCAAGTCCGCACCGAATAAATTGTTAGTAAGTTCATGAATCAGAAATAGTCGAGAAAAAAAATCACGATTAAATTCGAATAATATAAATCTGCAATTTTTATTTTCTTTAAAAATAGTATATTAAATTTAAAATAAATAATACTAAATTTATATAAATTTTAAAATAGTATTTGTTAAATAAATTTAAAAATATTTAAAAGTTAAACAAATTTTGAATTTTAAATCTAGGCTACAAAGCAAATATATTAAATATTAATCATAATTATAAATTAAAATATTAATAAAAGTTTAAAACCGATTCATAAATATTAAATTTAAAAAACGAGCTTTGGGCGTTAGGCATCAGCCTTACAGAGCCGCCTTACAGAGCCCAAATCGGCCCTGCAGTGTAGCGTTCATGTTTTTTCCTCTATTTTTTATATATTTTTCTAGAAAAAACCATCGAAAACGCTTACTGTAACACTAGTATTTTGATTTTCCACTGGCAAACTGTACGGTCCTGTATGGACGGATAAATGGCGATATTAAACAAATTTTAGGAGTTTTTAAAATGTTCGCTGGCTTTCAAATTTCTGTGATAAAATCCAGTGAACCCTATGGCAGATTTTAAGACTGAACAAAGTTTTGCCGCTGTTGGAAAACTGTTCATTGACCATGATAATAAGCTGAGGAGTAGAAGTATTGGAAGTGGATACCTGAATCTTTGAATCTTCAAGTTGTGACTTCTGTCCGCCTAGAAGGGCATTTGCCTTGTCTAATTGAAGGACACAACATTCTTTAATTGAGTGTCTAGTGTGCTTGTGTTGGGAACAATACTTCATTTTCTTCCAGATGGATGAGCCAAACCCTAACTGAAGCCACTCTGTCAAGAAATCTCACACTATGGTGATCAGTTAGAGGAGTTAGTAGTAGAAGTTATCTTCTTCTAAAACAAAAACAACCGGCTAGGCTTCAGAGGTCCCTCCACCTTCAAAGCAAGGTGGAAAGCATGCTCTAAGTAATTGATGGTGATCAGATATATCTCTTTTCTGAAGATGAGAAAACAACACAGACACCAACTTGATGCAATGGACTTCATGAGCTTATTGCACCTACAACTTCATATTTGGACGATTGAATTAATAAATTACTGCCAGACCCAGTGTCAAGATGCCGGGCGAAGATGGAATCAATGTACCAGCTCCTCTCTTTAGCCGAGAGATAAAACCAATTCCTAATAGTTTTGTGATGACTTTCCAACGGTTAAAGATAGATTGCTTTGTTGAAACCAGGGGCCTGCAAGCAAGGAGAAGAAAATCTACAGAAATAGAAACCTGCAGTGCAGGATAAGAACTTATCTTAAGCAATCTCTACAAATGGGCAAAATAAAATGAACAGGAGCGGTGGAGTATAACCCATATTGAAGAATGGCCGTCTTAATAGAAAAGTAGAGAAATAACCAAAATTCCAAAGTGCAGAAGACGCTTGATTGCAAGCCTTTGACACCAACTGATTTGGCCTCTCAGTTCTCACTTACAAGAGCTAAGGAACACACACATAAACTACAGCGAAAGTAAAGAGGCAACATGTCAAAACCTAATGGTTTACATACTCTTCATCAGACTGGGATAAATAGATGAACAAAAGATGAGGATATTTTGAGGCTGAATGAGGCCAAGAACAAGCATGAAGCCAAAAAGCATCGTTCTTAGTTTGTCTTACATCCAGTTAGAAAGGGCATTCGTGAAGTTGAAATGCATAAAAGGGAAAGCCAATTACAAAGATCGAAATATTTACGCAAGCCCTGCAAATGTGATAATTCTAGATGATGAGATTCTAGGCAGTTTTTGAGGATTTTCAATTTCTGAAATTTGGAAAGGTGATATGAGGGTCCTCCCAGGCTTGCCTGCAATGCAGCGTTGAAAATAATAAACTTCAAAGCGCACTGTAGTCTTCAATTTTTTGTTGAAAGAACAACTGTTTATGATATGATATGTCTAGCATCCAAATGAATGGTGCTACACTTTGATATTTGACAAGCATTTTAACTGTAAAATACAGAGTCTGTGGGTAGCTAAGTATGCTCATCATCATATCAAGAAGCAATCTACGTTGAGATATGTCTAGCATCCAAATGAACGGTGCTACACTTTGATATTTGACAAGCATTTTAACTGTAAAATACAGAGTCTGTGGGTAGCTAAGTAAGCTCATCATCATATCAAGAAGCAATCTACGTTGAGATTGCTATTAACATGCAACCTCCCAAACAGAGATACCAAACTTAAAGAGAGGTGATGAATCTTATGTTTTCTTGTGAGCCTGTAAAGTTGTAAACATTTTGAAATATGCTTGCAGACTAGATTTGAACTTTAGAGTTCATTGCCAAGATACTGTAAAGAAAACTAGCATAGTACACCCTGGACATTCAATCTGTTTGGTAACTTGTGAGTACAGACAATTGAGAACCAGATAAAAAAATAAGTAGCATTTTTAAATCATACCTCTGTCATGCACTCAGGTGATTTCTAAGCATACCATCAAGAACTAATGCATTTTGTTTCAAGTTACCCTTACCCAAAGCTAAATCAAAAAATCAGATCCATGTACATAATTGTGGTGCAAGTTGTGAAAAGTAAACTTACATGGCTAACAAGTATTTGAACCTTACATTGCCTGGTTTGCATTTTAAACAGGGAATGATGAATCCAGAAAATGCAATTTTGGAGTTGAAGACTGCATTAACAAATCTGAGGTCCGTAAGACTTTAGCATTGACCCCCAAAAACTCAGATCTATGTAGCATCTATATAAGATGTAGAGAGCTATAATATTTTTGTGGAAATCAAGATATAAGAGAATGTCTCTAAAAGACCCATTGCCATTCAGCCTAGGGGAGTTCATTATGCTCAAGCAAGAATTGGCATTGTTTACTGAAGGCAAATCAGAAGTATGAACAAAGATGTTGAGGCGATGCCTCTAAAGGAAAAGAGTCATATGCTAAGTGTGCTGGATTTTTTGGAAGAGACCTCCAATGCAACCGTTCTGTAAAATTGATCTAACTTCTCAGCTAGTTGAAGTAATACAAGATACATTTCTCCAGAAAAAGAGAAAAACATAGGATGTTCAGATTTTGGATGGACTGAATTCACCGAACACAACTGAAACAACCTACAAAAGAATAAAAAATGCATAAAGCGTTTCAGCTAAACAGGAAACTTGAGTTTATAATTGTTGGTGGCAAGGGCCAAATACCTTAATACATTATATTACACATGAGCAACAAGATTATAGGTCTATATCCACGGAAATAGAATTGCGATCTTGAAAACTAAGAAATATACTGCATTTCAAACACCAGAACAAACAGCATTGTCTTAGATTGAGTAAATATAAATAAACGCATATAGCAATGGGATTATAGACCAATATCCTCAGAAATGAAATTGGGATCTTCAAACCTAGGAAGTATATTGCATTTCAAGTACCAGAAGAAACAGCATTGTCTTAGATTGAGTAAATCTAAATAACCACATACAACAAGAGGATTGTAGACCTGTAACCTCAGAAATGGGAATGGGTTCTTGAAAAGTAACAAATATATTGCATTTCAAGAACCAGACCAAACCACATTGTTTTGGATTGAGCAAATTTCAAGACACAGATGCAGAGCCTAAATATTAGATGCATAAAGAATGTACCTACATTGAAATCATCTCCTATGGAAGATAGCTCCTTCTTGGCCCTCTGAGATAGCCGAAAGGAACTGACTTTGATCAAGGCCTTCTCCATTGTTATCCCACAACTGCACAACAATCAACGCGGAGATGCCCCAGCCTCCCAAGCTCAGCTCGCCACAACAGGCCTGCATTACATTAAGGTATTGCAGATGATAAGAAAACCAGCACAACACGAGGAATAAATACAGTGTCTACTAAACATATTCATTTGGGCATATGCAGGGAGATATACATAGGAATGTTGGAGGTTCTTGGGGAAGGAGCTCAGTGTGAGTCTACACTATCCAAAAAGAGCACAATAATTACCAAAGGAAAAAATGAGCAGTACTAAGATTCTGTGTTCTTTAATCTAGCTGGAATGGTCCATGTGGGCCTGGGGGGCCAATAATTGACTCTCAGGCTTCGCGTCACCTGACCAACATTAAGCAATAACTTTACCAACTTGCCTGTCAAGCTTGCTGGCTTTTGTTGGAAAAGAGAGCATGTTAGCTGGATGCGACCTACAGCATATTAAACATGCACAGCAATAATTTGTGAAGAAAACCAAAATCCTCAAGTCGTGCTCAATTATAATGTATGTGGGTGTATAAAGTATGAGAACCATGTAAAGGGAGGATTGCACATTAGGTTACCTTTTTGAATAGTATATTATGAGTTATGATAAAGGATTTAATAGTTGAATGCTCAATGTTATTAATTGAATAAAATGTGTTCATTAGTTTTAAAAAGTAATTAATTATGTGATGTCACATCAGCATAATGACAATATATGACTTAACACATAACTATTGGTTCCCAATGTACAATTATTAGTTCAACTTTTTTTTGTATGTTGTGATATATCAACCAAATCATGTAGTTGACATAAATTTCATGAGGCACAATATAAAGTTTTAGTGTCAACACCACATGTACTTGCCATGTAAACCAATAAAGTTAAGGTGCACCACTATCAAATACTCTCCCTTAACATAAAAAGTGAAATGGTCTTTTCGTCTAGACGTCCACTCTCTAAGCATAAGAAGACTACATGCTTGTTATTCTTTGTTTTTAAGCTCATGTGTTTTTACTTGGGAAATGTAAAGTTCTTATAAATTCACATTTTATATATTCAAATTATCCTCTAAAAGATTAAATAAAAATTTTATAGCTAAAATGTAATAACCTAGTTTAATTAAATACATGCAGTGAAAAAAGTAACCTTAATTTATGTAAATATAAGAATAATAAATGTTATTTAAAAAAATTAAATATAAACTGAAGGTATATTTAGCCATGAGAATTATGAGAATAATATTTGATATCTTTTACTATATAAAAAGGGACACATGGGTCCAAATCCTATTACAAAGCAAGCCATAAAATTAAAACAGACAAAATTCTCAAAAAACAAGATAGAGAGAACTTAGAGAAAATTAACATTATAACCAACAAAATAGCACAAACAGAGTAAGAAAATAGAGAAGCTAAGACATGCTAAGGAAAGTATCTACTCCTTGGGGAGTTGGAATATTCCCTCAATAATCATAAAGGAACTTCAAGAGCTCCTCCTCAGTTCTAGTGTTATTCTTAACCTTCTTTTTACTTGGACTATTAGCATTATCAACAACAGAGATCCTTGTCTTATTCTCATGAATAGTGTACTCAGGAGCAGCATAAGGGTAGAGGTTGACATGTGCATGACCTTAGAGCTAAAACTAGTAATATTTTGAACTATGGATTTTATCTTATTCATTTTTTTCATTTATAACCTTCACATTCTCCTATAAAGCAACCAAAAATTTATAATTGCTAACACAAAGGCAACAAGAATTCCTAATAATATTTCTCCTTCAACCTTCCTCGACTAAAAAGGAAAGCAACCAATATATGCATTTTAGTGGCACAAGTTTCATTCATATCCTCAAGGCCCTTGAGATCATCCCCTTTCTCAAAAGATCCAAATCTAAAATCCTCATCAATAGAAATAGAGTTTCCACCCTCAAAATCATTGCCATCATTCACAAAGTCATTGATTAAATTATTCTTATAACAAGAGGCAGTATCCTTGACACTAGACTCAACAAGATTAATCTTGTGAAGTTCCACCTCATAGTTGTCACATCCCTTACATTGAGACTATATGTTTGGTTATATGTTTCGAATGCAATATTAGTTGCAAATAACTGTTTTCATGTGATTATGACATTGAGAATGCAATAGTTGTTCCTTTTATCGTAACTGCAATGTTAACGAACTCTTTATTTTGCAAGTGAATTTATTATTCACGTGAAGTTGGATGAGATCATGAGATTAAATTTAAATGCATAATATTTAGTCGATGAGAACGATCTAACCATAATCCTTGTCAAGGGATGTAGGATTGTCGAAGCCACGAAAGAAAGGGAAATATCATCGGGGAGAGGGCATGGTTAATAATGGATCAATTGTATCGTCAACCTCGAGTCAGTATAAAACAATGAATCGACATCGTAACTTGGCCTTAAATAATTTAATATAATTATTTGCTGGGAACTAATTTAAAAAGTATAAATCATTAATTCATCTTTAAAGGAGATTACAAATGGGTAACAAATATTAAATTAAAATAATGGTTATAATTACAAAATTAATGTATATATCCACTTGAAAGTGGAGCGAATCAATTCATAGTGCAAGTATATTTCTTGCAAGAGAATATTGAACTTTAAATTAAAAATAAAATGATATAAACTAAGACTATCATTTGAAATTGAGATTTATCAAAATTAAAATTGTATGATTTGGCGTCGGAGTTTTTGGAAGTGAATTTCTTGGCTCATCACCTCTCTTTTGGAACGCCCAAGATTGGGCAGACGAAAGGTTTCTTGATACCGTATATGTAACTCGAGCTATCTTAAGGAAAAGAAAAATGGATTTCCATTCTTTTATCTGGAACTTCGGGGGCTTTCTTGGGATCTCTGGGAGACAGTCGTGTAATTTCCTGTGGCTTCGCTCAAGTCCTCTATAGCTTCATTGAATTAGTTCTTTACCCGGAAATGCCTTACATTTGGTATTAAACTTCATTTCCACGTTTGGCAATCTCTCTGGACTCGGTCAGTCACACATTACTCTGAATTTTCTATCTCCTTTTTGGTAGCGAATTGGGCTCTGTGTTTTGCCTTAATTTTTCATCGCCTCTGTAACCTCTGGCGCTAATGTCTGGCATGCTTTCACAATCCTTTTCGTCCTTGTAACGCGGGCTCATTTCCTCTTTCCGTCATTCATCTCTGTCTGTTGGCGTATCCTAAAAATTTGTATCTGGGAATCAGCTCGTTGGAGTCGGGTGAAGAAGATTCAGGAGTTCTCGTCTATCTTTCTGTTGAGTCGTGTGAAAAGTCATCCCGTCTCTGTTCTAGTTTCCAGCGGGGAAAAATAGACGTTCTGGGTGTTGAAGCAGCTGTGACAAAGTCGGGTTCTCCTTGTTGACCAGCCTGGAACTGTGTCACCCAGGCTGGATAGATTAGATAAACTTTCTTGATTTTTATCTGTCTTATTTTTTACGCACTTGTCAGTTTGGGAATTCTTTTTTAGAAACAACTTTGTCTTCTTTCTAAGATTAATCTCTGCTTTACTTCACCGTTGGTGAATAAGAGATTATAAAAAGGATAGATGTGTGCATTGTAGACATACAGATTGAAGGTTTTTGCAGGAAAGGACACAGGATCAAAAAGAGGTTGCAGTGAACAGAAGAAGGAGTTGAATATTATCCAAGTTTGCAGTTTCGTTGTGGATGTCAAGTTCTGGCAGTTATTGTAAATTTCTTCTTTTCTGCTTTAATAAAATCTCTCTCTTTGAATGCTGGTTTTTTTCCAGAGGTAGGGATTTTCCAAAGTAAATTATTGTGTCAAAATGTGATTGGTTTTCTCTGCATTTAGTATTTTAGTGAATGGTGTTGTGCATGCTTTAGTTCATTGTTTCAGTCATTTGATTTCTGTTATTTGAATTTTTGAGAATAAACAATAGTGAATTTATTGTTGGGTTTCACAACGCCAATAAGAGAGACATATTTTTCACACTCCTTGTTCAAATTTATTCTCTAAAAGTCAGGCAAGTAATGGAAACTTTCATTTGCTAATCATAGTTTCGTTAAGTTCCTTAATCGTATTGATATCTCCTTGCTAGGAAAGCAAGCTCATTAAATTTCTTATCTGGATTATGTAACATCGAATCAGTATTGGATTATTTCCTAAATAGCCTGATGATCGGTTCCATTCTTTTCTTCATTAATCCTTCCAAGTATTTTCTTAAATTGAATTCATTCTGAACCCGAGTGCATGAAGGGCTTTTCCCCAATTGATTAGAAACCATTATGTATCTTTATGTAAGCCGTAGATTTTTAATTCTTGTGTCATAAGCGGCTGAGTTGGGAAAAGTGCTATGTTTTCCATTTTTCAACTGAGTTCCTTTAATAGGAAGAATTATATAAGGGTAACGTGTCACTATCCTTTTCTTTGTATATGAATAAGTAAGATGAATATTCTTTCAGTTGAAGAGATGTTAATGAGTCAGGTTTTACTCTTCCTTCATGTTTTTAAGTAATGAGTTAACCTTAAGTTTAAGAAAAGATTGTGGATCAATCTGAACTAAGAATAAACTTAAACGAATTCAGGCAAGTAATCTTTACACTTTGTTTTGAGTATCAAAGTTGATACTGGTCTCTCTCTCTCTCCAATACAAGTTTGTTAAATCTGGAGAATCCTTGCGAGTGTCAAGTCTTTGACTTCTTCTCTTATTATGTTTAAAGCTAACAAACCCTAAAGCAATCAGTCTAACTTTAAATCAAAAGAATGATTTGGAACCATGATATGTAAATAAACCTCAATGAGGTATCAATCTCTCTCTTTTTTCATTTGTATAAAATTTATGGTTAAGGCTTAACCGGAAACTAAAAGAAATTGATATTCAAACCAACCAATGTAATATAATCTTGGGTCCAAATATGAAATTGAATGATAAGATATGAAAGACCATTTAATCGAATATGTCGTTCAGTACATAAGAGCCCAATGATAACACCCTTTGTTTAGAGAAGACAGTTAGTCTTAAAAGAAGTGATAGATGTTGAGTCGAGACTCTCGCTCTTTTTCTCATTAAAAATAGATGCTTATGATATTAGTTTATCCTTAAATAAGAGAGACTTGAAAACCCTCTATGCCAATGAATCTCTTTTATTATGTATGAAACTTGTTGGTTAAAACACAACTTCGAACTAAAATGAAATGGTAAATAAACTGCTAATTTAAAATTAAAACTTGATTAGAGAATTGTCATGTTGAGCAAAGGTGAGAGTGCTGACGACACAAGAATGCCAAAGATGTCGGCACAGTAGTGCTAGAGACATCGGCACAAGAGTGCCAGAAAATACTAAAATCCTTGGCTAAGGTACAATGCTAGATTCAGCATCTGTCAACTATCAAGAACCAGATATACCACTGATTAGAGTGGCATTTCTAGTTGGGAGGTACCCTTAGTAAGGTCAATCAAGAGGTATAGGTCCTTGACACTGAGATCAAAGGCATGATGATAATTTGATCCATGTTGATTACCCTCGTGAAGGGCGGGTTCTTCAGTTGAAGAAACTCGAGAGACCAGTAGGTTTTGGTTGGGCGATAAAGCCCCTAATGATAATTCTCTTTCCCTCTTGATAAAGAAGCCCAAGTATAACAACATGAAGATGATGTCAAATGCATTTCTTCCTCACTCATAAATCTAGGTACATGCAATGCTAATTAAAGTTTACTTTCATTTATGCCATGAATGTTAGTCTTTTATGTTAATGTACATTGTAAGATTTTGCAGTTAATTAGTGAGATATTTACTTGATTTATTCAGCTGAAATGAAAGATCTAAAATTAGTTATTTCTTTCCTACGTGAGTTAATTGGTTGAATGGGAAACCTAGATGGAATAGCTAGTTATTTCCAGATGAAAGTTGGCAGTTAATTTTCCACTTCTTAGACCATAAAATGACAATTGTTACATTTGTTTCATAGTTGTAGTAATTGTTTATTACTTACTGGAAGCAAAGAAAAGTAGTCATTATCTTTCTAAGATTCTCTGTTATATGTTTACAGTTAATAGTTTTTCCTTTCCATTGGAAATGGAAGTTTAAAAGTTAGTTGATGAGTTGAATGATGTAATGACATTGAGAATGATTTTCTTTTCCTTTTGATTGCAAAGGAAACCCTAGTTTGGCAGTTATTTAGTTTTTTATCTTTGTGAAATGGTTGGTGAAAACCATTAGTTGCTTCAATTCAACTGAACCTAAATACTTAGAAGTTAGTTGGGAATTTAATTTGACTTGGTTGAGATCATTTTGGAAACCCTTGAATGGAAACAAGTTAGTTGTTTTTCGGCCGAAACTGGTAGTTGGTTAACATTTTAAACTATAGACCAGTCAGGTTGTTGCAATAATCCTCTTGTATATTAAGAATGTTAGTGGATTTTGTAGCTAACTTGGACGGTAAAAGTACAAACATGTGTTACACTTTCAGCCAACTAAATAGTTCCAATTGAATAGTTTTCGGCCAGAAGGTATTCGGTCGAATAGGTTTTGGTTGAAACCAAGTGGCGATGGCATGGCTCCGACGTGGTAGAAGGTTGTGGGTCGAAAAGGTTTCAGCCAAAACCTATATGACCAAATACCTTTCGATTGAAATGTGTTCAACTGAAACCTGCAAATATAAAATTTTAAAAAATGGGGCCTAATCATTTCTATCAAAGAAGTGTTTGAGTGAAACCCTGGTGAATGGAGGAGATTCAATCGAATTCTACCAAAACCTTGTTACATTGGATCAACCACCCACACACACCTGTAGGTAGGCATACTCCTGAAACTTGCTATTAAACTTATTGTTACACTTGTTAAACTTGCTATATACTTCGACCCTACCTTTGAAAAACTATTGTCACTACATAAGCCTATTTTTCTAATGAAAAATTGGATAAAATTACTTTTTAGAAAATACTTGAATTCTTCTCATTTTGAAACTAGTGGTACATTACAGAATTCCAAGGATACGGCATAAAATTTAAAGCCAACGTATGACCAACTAGTTTGATTAATGTGAGGGATATTTGTTGATGAAGAGTTATATGTGAAGTTTGATGTATCCCTCAATCTAATATATCTATTGATAAAGATTCTTAACACTAATTTCTCCATCAAATGGTTGTATGTTTATTTTCCTTTAGTTTTGAAGAATCCTACCCAAGGTGTTTCACCTTGCTCTGATTTGATCTTCTTAATTTTCTTCTCTTCTTCATGAAACTTTCCATACATAACTTATTATTCAAGTCCAATATGATGCTCTCAATTCTATTAATACTATCAATTTAGCTTGATATCCTTGCAACGCCATCTTCAACTCTTCTTAAATACACTTCCCAATTTTCTTCATTTCTTGCATTGACTTAGCTATTATAATCCACTCCCATGTTCCAAATATGAGTATGTAATGTATCATAATTTTACTTCCACTTTAAATTTTGATGGCATGACCTATTTAAAACCCCAATTTTGTTATATAAACATTTATTTAGTATAATTTTATCCATAAAATATAGGAGATAGTCTCCTTATGATAGTTCACACTAGATCTACTTTGCATGTTTGCAAGCAATCCACACATGATTTTACCTGAGGATAAAAGATGTTGGTATACCTCAATTCCCCTTCATCTCATAACATTTCTATCTCATAAACTTATAAACTTATAGTGTGAATGGTGAATGTTTCCTAACTAGTATATTTATTATTTAGAACTTTATCCACTTAGGTCTTCTTTACACATTATTAACTTTACTTAGGGACATTTTGAATTTATACTTTATCGGTTGTATTCTTAGTCTCTTGGGTGATATATCCCTTTATATCACTACACACCCTTAAACTATCCTCGTTGTATGCTTAGAACTCTAATGCATCAAGTAATAAGACATAACTTATCAACTTGTATAAAACAAAGCATAAGACCTCTAAATTGAGGTTAAAAGAGGTATGTTTGTACCTATCTAGGATAATATATTTAATGATAAATTTGTACCTAAAGGAATTATTCATAAGTGGAATAGAAATCAAGAGAAAATGAAGAATTGGAGGTTTAAAAAAATGATTTTAAACACCCTTATTTGGGAATTTCACCAGTTTGAAAAACTCGTAGGTGATCCTTTTAGGGATCACATACCTCATATTCAATTAGAACAATGATTATGTTGAGGGTATGGGATATTTTATTTAAAAAAATGTTAACTAAGTTAAATAAAATTATTTTATATTTTTTTAACCTAATATTTGAGTCTAGGGTTCGGCATCAATCGATTTATGTTGAAGACCTATACCCCTTTTGTTTCAAATGTAAGTCATAAATGGTCATATAAACACTAAATTTTCCTATTCAAACAAGTTGAGACAAGATAACATGAGTGAATAAATTATTCCAAATTTAAATTACTCTGATTGAATATTATAAAAAATGAATCTAATTTACCTAGCCTAGAAAAGGGTAAAGATCCTACTATTCAAGATCTAGCTACAAATAAGTTCATAATAATTATTTCAAGTTTCTATTTTTAAAGTTCCCATCCTCCAAGTGCTGAATGAGCCTTCCTTTCTTAAATAATTTCTATTAATATTTAAAGTTTTTTTCATCTTTTATCTTTGAAAACTTGAAAACCATCCATCAACATACATGCTATCTCTAGGCTATGTACTCATAAATATCCATTGAGACCCATCTTAGAGTCACCCTCTTCCCCTTCTAAGAATTATAAAATTATATAGAAAACATCACTTGTCATGACCTTCACATTGGTAAATGGTGTAGATCTTGACCTCAAAATATTTTGTTGAAATATCAATTTTATCCTTGTTGGTAATCTCATATTTAATTATCTTATGGAGGACATGTAGGTCATTACATGTAAGTATAACTTTCACAAGTATTTATTTTACTTGAATACAAACAATACTTATTGTAAAGCATTTTAGAAGTTATGTTCCAAACAATGTATAATTTCAATTTCATGTAAATAATTACATGGTAGAAGAAGAGAGGGAGAGATGAAACCAACTCATAGTTATAATTTCTTAGTGTACAAGATAAGATTAATAAAATGAAAGAGAGATAAGTACCAAATGAGAGATAGAGAGAGAGGTATAGGTATCTAAGGAGAGAGAAAGAGAGGGTAGCACTACATGTATGATAGAAGGAGAGAGGGAGAGATGGAACCAACTCATAGTTCTAATTTCTCAATGCAAAAGATTTAAGGCTAATTAAAAATGAAAGAGAAAGAGAAGTATCTAAGGATAGATAGAGAGAGTAGACCTATCTAAGGAGAGAAAGGGTATCTCACTACACATATGATAGGAGCGAGGGAGAGATGAGAGAGGGGTGTCATATAAGGAGAGAGGGAGAGGGTAGCACTATGGTCATGCCCCCTAGGAAGAACTTGAGAGAGGGAGAGAAGAGAGAGAGGTAGCATTATGAATTTATGGTAAATTGAACATCATGATTTATATCAATTAGATTTATTTAAAGAGAAACCAACTCATCTAGAACTTTGATTTCTTAATGTAAAATAATCTAAGTACTAATAAAATGAAAAATAATCTTATTAAATTTTATAACACAAAATAGTAGTTTTTACTTTGAAACCTTATCAAATACATTTAATTTACTTAATTAAAACACATTACATGGTCAACGAGCACTATCTTTGAGATAGGGTGGAGAGAGAGAGAGAGAGGAAGGTAGGAGTTACTTGTAGCAAAGATTAGAAAGTGAGACGAAGATGGCAAGGGTACTTTGGGAAGAGGAAATTTGATGGGCCAATAGGGATGAGCAAAAGACACGAAGGGATGAGGAAAATTTAAATTCTAATGGAATTAAGACTTAAGCATTTTAATAAAGGTGTTCAGGGTTCATAGCTCGAGAATTTCAAATAAATGATACAAATAAAAGGGAAAGTTTGACACTCTAGTGATAGAAAATATTCTAAGGCATTAACATATGTCAAATCTTGGATCGTTTACATGACAACCTTATCAAGTCTAATATGCTAACATAAACCATACAAGTAGATAAATTTTATAAACATTTGGATTAGATTGTTGAGATTGCCCAAGTGAAAGGTTATTCTAGGTGGATGAAGGATGATAACTTGATAGACAAGGGGAAATAAAGATGGCATATGGGGATTGAAATCCTCGAAAGTATAAAACTTTTGACAACTCACAAAAACAAGGGGAAATGACCCATATAGCTCCACGCTTGATTTTTTGGACCTTTTGCAAACTTTGAAGCATGATTAGCATATAGGGGATAATGTAGGGTAGAATTAAAAAAAATGACAAAGAGAAAACCTATTTATATTATCTCATATCAGTTATAAAAAGTGGGCTAACATAAATCCAATGTAAGACATGGACAAACTCAACAAAATTTGCAATTTCTGGGTATGCATAGCTAGGCTCTAATACCACCCATGTCTACTTGCATCATCTTCACATGGCCATACTCTTGAAACCATGCCATTTCTATTAGTTCCTATATGACTTTGTACACCAATCATGTCTCTAAGGGGCCCACAGGTACCAAGAGGTTTTTAAGATTCTTCATCTATCAAATTGTATCCATTTTGAGACCATTAATGGTGGCTTGGGTTAATGCGAATAAGTATGTAGGGTTTTTGTTCAAATAACAAAGTTTCAAGACTTCACATACCAAAGGGGGAAGAAGGTAAAAAATATCTTGAAATCCCAAAATGGTAATGTCAAGTTGAGCAAGTTTTGAAATATTAAAATTGAAGGGAAAGGGGGGTTTAGAGGAAAGGCATGTTGAGATGCTAGGATGAGCAAGTTAGAAATCCCAAAACTGAAGGAAATAGAGAGTTTGGAGGAAAGACATGTCAAGATGTTGAGATGAGCAACTTTTAAATCCTAAAATTGAAAGAAATGAGAAGGTAATTAGAGGGAAAAAAAGAAGGGGGGTTTGAAGGAAAAGTGTGTTAGAATGAGCAATTTTGAAATCCTGAAATGGATTAGTATCACCTATGGAAGGGTCATATTACAAGAATTTGACCATAAATGTACCCCCAAACAAATTTTACTAAGGATTTTAAGTATAAAATTATTTAAATGAACATCCTTTAAAATATTAAGCATAGGGGACCCAATTGGAAATTTCTCAAATTGATTATCAACATTGGGTGAATAGGGTAAGATGCACAAAATTGGACCAAATCGTACAAAAAAGAGACACTTTCAAATGAGGTGCCAACACCTTCAATAATGACATGCTTTATGCTTCTACTGAGTTTAATCATAGGGTGCATATAGAGGTAAACTATAGGACAATTCACACTAATTTGATCTAGAATGACATTCACTTTCCAAATATCCCTAAAGAAATCCATTCATTAGTAATTTGGCTCAAAAACTCCACCAATCATATTTAAATTGGACTAAAATTTCAATTCTTCTAGAAAGAGTAAATGCCAGTACCATATGAGATAAATATTGATGTGAATAAATGATTTGTTCTATGTATTAGAAGATTTTTTCCAACATTAGGTATGCCATATAACTTGAAATTCTTGCTACTATATTTGTAAAATTTTAGCATTTCAATATGAAACAATAGTATATCAATTATTAAACATTATACATGAAATCCTATCAACTATTTTATTTGGCCCGAAAACTAATGTGAACAAATTTTACCATAAAAAAATGTTGACTTGCAAGAAACAAAAGGACTTAAAAAAGCACTTAACTTAGATGAAAAAATTAACCTTACCTCAGCGCAATATCTAATAGTTTATGAGATACTAGAAAACAACATTATGCATGTACAAATTGAAATATTATGACCTAGTGAACCATATAGACATACAATAATAAAAATAAGTTGAATGATGCATTGCAATCATAGAAAAACTAACAAAATTAAATAAAATATAAGGAAAATAAACACACATACATTAAGATCTCATGAGAATTTCTCAAGTAAATCTTGCTTCATAATAATCCAAGTTATTTTTTTCAAGAGCATTCATCCTTTCCACAATTAGTACTTTTAAATTAAGTGTGACAAAATTAAACAAAATACAAGAAAAATAAAAACACACACTAAAATTTCAAAAGAATTTCCCAAATATATCTGGCTAGGCTTAAACATCACACTAAGCACTGACTACTTAGGTGGATGTTTCCTTTAACTCAACCCTTTACTCAGTTGAGTTATGTTTTATGTTGTTAAAGTTTTCAGTTATGTTGTCAGTTGTTTAGGTGTTCTGATGGTTGTTTAAATGTTCTGATGATGTCAGCAAATTTTAGCAAAGTACGACAGTTTGGGAGTGGATTGTGTTGATTTTCATCTCATGGGTGCTACATTTACTTAGTGTTGTGCCAAAAACTATGCAATATGTGAATGTGGGAACAATATTTTTACAACTTTTGAAATATATATTTATTATTTTATTTTATTTAATATATATTTATTTTTTTATTTTTTTTAATATTTAGAATATGATTAGAATTTAATAAAAATGGAATATTTTATTTTAATGTAAAAAAAGAAAATTTAATATAAAAATATTGATATTTTTTTGACACTTTTTTTATATTAAATTAATTTAAATATTAAAATTTTAATATTTTTAATATAAATTAATATTTTAAATTTTGATTAAATTTTTTATTTATAATTTTATAATTTGATTATGATAGACATATAATTTTAAAAATTTTAAAATAAAATTTTAAATCTTATGTATAAGATTTCATATAATCCTTTAAATTAAAAGAAATTAATAGAAAAGAATATAATTATTTTGAATAAAATATAAGTTTAGTTTTTATAAAATTTCATATTTTAAAAATTGAATGTATTTAATTTTTATGACCTTTGTTATTTTCATAATTGAATACATTCAAAATATTTTATATAATTTAAAAAATCTTTTAAATATGTCATGATAACAAATTATTATATATAAAATTATGGGTTACAAATAATTCATGTTTTTCAAATTGTATTCATGATTATTTGAATTTTTTTTTCTATAATAATGTTAAAAACTAATATTTAGTTTTAATAATAAAAAATGCCCTTTAATGATGTTAGTCATATATTAAATACTTGTGTTTATGTTATTTAGGTTACTTGGAAATTTATTTTAATACTAAATATTTTTAAAATTGAGTTGATGATAATTGGGTATGATAAGATTTGATGTAACAATGATTCCACTTAGTAATTTGGATATATTCATTGTCTAGAACTTTTTGTCGAATTATAATTACCTTAGTATTGATTCCAAAATTATGGATCGATTATATGCTATGATAATCTTACCTTAATGTGTAGTCTAATCTCACAAATTGTGCACTTCTACTATTTGATTCACTAAATTCTCTACTCCTTATCCATTATTAAGGATTGGCAATATTTAAAAACAACTTAGAGAGAACACTTAATCAAAAGGTTCAAGTTCTCATGAGTCAACCCTTTTAATTAAATTGATATTATAATCATAACAAACATTGATAGATAATAGGAAAGTTATTAGATGTTGATTATGATGAAATGTATTGGTCTTTTAAATCTTCAATTCCAAGTATTCCTAAAACAACTTTTTCTTAATGTGAATGATCAAGATTGAAGAATGATTATTTGTAGATGACATTTCAATGCTCAAATGAATGTCTTTAAATAGCAAGGCATGTAATAACTCATTTCACAAGAGTATATCATGTAAGTTCCCAACAACTATGAAAATACATGTATCAATCATTTGACTTTTTAATTTTTTGCTAAGATCTATGTCATGCAAGATAGATCTTGTGTGCCACATAAATGAATATCTTGAAATAGAGGATGAATGTTGAAAATATAAGCTATTAATAAGGTATGCATGTGAATAAGTGTAAATATGACAAGGATACAATCAAAGGTGTTGAAATGTGTGTAAGGAGTGAATGAAGATGGATCATAGCAATCATGGAAGTAGATAAAATTGGAATGTAAGTGTGTCACATGTCACTACATAATTATACAAATGTGATTTCTCAAAATGAACCTATAACTAAAAGAAATTTTGTATAGGTTAGCTAATTTCACCAATATATTTTTCCTCCATTTTAAGTTACATCAAAATCCTCATGATTGTGTATCTAAAGATAATGCATAAACATGCATTAAGTTGCAAATGTACTTAGTCATAAAAAATATACTATGGTCCACATAAAGAAATTGGCCCAACTGTATATCTTCACGATTGTTCATATTTGGCATGCGTGCTCCTTAGAACCATACAAAAGAAAGAAAAAATATGCAATGATTTGTGTGTTTCTCTAATGCAGTGCTAGGAGGATCACAATTCAACTCAACCAATCATTCAAAGCAATGATACAAAATTCTTGCTCTTAGGAATCTTAGCTTACTTTGCAATAACACAACTAAGAAATCATCAACAATGACAAAAATGCAACAAAATTGATTCACTCGACAACTTTCATAAACGTATTCATCTCAAACAATGATTAAGTGCATTTTAGATCACATTGGAAACATTGCCATGGTAGCCCACAATTTAATGCAATGAATTGCCATTAATAACTTTCAAAAAACAAATAATGAAGCCAATTTCTTTGGTGAGATTGAAGACAACATAATTATAGAATTTTCCTCCAATTTTTATGAAGATCCAACAGTGGAAAAGAAAGTTATTGTATTTTTCCCAAACCTGCAAACCCTAGGTAGGGTTCAGACCTGCCCTCACAAAAATGGTCCTAACTTATTCAAATCTTAATGAAATTTGATGAGACTTGAAGAAAATGAAATTAGATTCACATGGAAACAAAATACAATTGGTTTTAGATCCAAAATATAGACTGTACAATTTGTACCATCACATTTTTCAGACTACAAATTCTGCACAATATTGTTAGAATAGGGTAGTCTCACCAAAATAGTCATATCTCCCACAAAACTCAATCAAATTCAATGAGAAAAAAATAATTGTAAACTAGAAACAAATATATTTCCATCAATATATTATAATCCATCATATGAGTACATACCAGGCCGTACAATGCACAACTTTAGCCTGAAAACAATGTAAGAATCTGAAAATGCACACAAAATTTGAGGTTTTCATTCATCAAACTTCAAAAATAATGTCTCCAACCCCCAATTCAAGTTTTGGAGGGTGTATTTATACATTTCCAACCACAACCAACTATTTTCAACTACCTTTTGATTAGTTTGTTGACAAAACACCTAGATGACACTTTTTGACAAGTTGCTTGACAACTTTCTTGAGCAACTTTTACAATTTTTACAATATGGAACAACTTTAAACATTATTTGACAAATGAATTAAACTATGACTTCCTCAGATTCAAAAACCTCTAAAATGGTTTGATAAACCTTATTATAAGACCCAATACACAAAATAGAGCAACTATTTACAAATGGCCTCATGGAGGCAAGAAATCAAACAAGTGCTCCTGCACCAAACTCCCAAGGGAAAAATAATTCAAGCCCCTTTGAATTGTCTTCTTCCTGATCTTCCAATTCATTTGCAATTTTTCCTTTGTATTTTCAACCTTCTTTGGTCCTTTCTTCCTTTTATTCTTCTTATGCCTTATCCTATCAATCATCCTTGCAACTTGGAGGTTCCAAAACTCCATCATATCATCATACACTTGTCCTTGTCCTTCATGACTTGCACATACATAGTTCAAAGAAAAATTAGAAACAAAATATTGAGACATTGAGGTCTCCTCCTTGTCTTCTTGTACTTCAAACTCCTCTTCACCCATGACCAACTTATCAATATCATTTCCCTTCAAAAATAATTCACTTGCAACCTCAATGTCCTTTTCTTCTTCTACCTTGATGAGTTCCTCTTCCTCTTGTTTGACTTGTCCATTACCAACCTTACTATCCCATTCTTCTTCAATGGCTACGAAATTTTTCCACAAATCATCTTCTTCATCCACCTTTTCTTGTTCATTACCTTCTTCCATCAATGGTTCTACATTAGGTGCAGTTGCTCTCATTTTCATTAGCCTTTGAATAGGCAATACTAACTTCTTCTTAAATGTCAAGTGCCAACTCATTGCTAGTCTATACAAATGTTTCATCTCATCTTTCATCCTTCTTAGTTTTTCTTGTATTTCTCTTATCTTTTCAACCTCTAGTTGCCTTGCCTTCTCTCTTTCCTTCTTCCTCAACTAATTTTCCTCTCTTTTCTTCTTCCCTTGTGAACCCTCAGCCTACAAACATCTTTCCAATCTTCTCAACAAATCCATCTTCATAAGCAAGTCTCTCCTTGCTTCCACTTCACTTTGCCACACCTAGGCAATCAGGTTCCATCCTCAACCTGCACAACACACAACCATAAACACCAACACAAACACTTCCTCTACCTAGACCTTACTGGGCTCTGATACCAATTTGATGTGGTGTTAGGAGGATCACAATTCAATTCAACTAATCATTCAAAGCAATGATACAAAATTATTGCTCTTAGGAATTCTTGGCTTACTTTGCAATAACACAACTGAGAAATCATCAACAATGACAAAAATGCAACAGAATTGATTCACTTGTCAACTTTCATAAACTGATTCATCTCAAACAATGATTAAGTGCATTCTAGATCACATTGGAAACATTGCTATGGCAGCACACAATTTAATGCAATGATCTGTCATTAATAACTTTCAAAAAATAAATAATGAAGCCAATCGCTCTTATGAGATTGAAGAAAAGATAATTATAGAATTTTCCTCCAATTTTTATGAAGATCCAACAGTGGAAAAGAAAGCTATTGCATTTTTCCCAAACCTACAAACCCTAAGTAGGGTTCAGACCCGCCCTCACAAAAATGGTCCTAACTTATTCAAATCTTAATGAAATTTGATGAGACTTAAAGAAAATGAAAGTAAATTCACATGGAAACAAAATCTAATTTGTTTCAGATCCAAAATATAGACTATACAATCCGTACCATCACATTTTTTAGACTGCAAATTCTACACAATATTGTTAGAATAGGGTAGTCTCACCAAAATAGTCATATCTCCCACAAAACTCAATAAAATTAAATGAGACAAAAAATATTGTAAACTAGAAACAAATATTTTTCCATACATATATTATACTCCATCATAGGAGTCCATACTGGGCCATACAATGCACAACTTCAGCCTGGAAACAATGTAAGAATCTGAAAATGCACACAAAATTTGAAGTTTTCATTCATCAAACTTCAAAAATAATGTCTCCAACCCCCAATTCGAGTTTTGGAGGGTGTATTTATAAATTTCCAACCAAAACCAACTATTTTCAACTACCTTTTGATTAGTTTGTTGACAAAACATCTTAATGACACTTTTGACAAGTTGCTTGACAACTTTCTTGAGCAACTTTTACAATTTTTACAATATGGAACAACTTTAAACATTATTTGAAAAATGACTTAAAATATGACTTCCTAAGAATCAAACACCTCTAAAATGGTTTGATAAGCCTTATTATAAGACCCAATACACAAAATAGAGCAACTATTTACAAATGGCCTCATGGAGGCAAGAAATCAAACAGGTGCTCCTGCACCATTCTCACAAGTAGAATACAAGGGTCATAAAATTTCTTGAATGTGTTGGAAAATTAAAAAAAGTAGGAATAAGGTTAGGAAAATTTTATTATATAAAGAGTAGTGTGACATATTGGGTGCTACCACATTATGCGATCAAAATATAATATATTAGGTATTTTCATGTCATGTTCTAAAGCTCTATTTAGAGATAGCAATGAATATTTGTATTTTCGTAACTATATCTATTTGCAAGCTTGATAAGGAGAGTTAAAGATAACATGTACCCCCTTAAATTGTTCACGTTTGTTGAATGCAAGGAATTAAAAAAAGAGAGGAAAATAACACATAAAAATTTAAATGTATGCTAATCATATAGAGCATGTAAAGTAAATCACTATCATAGATGCATCATGTAACAATTCAATAAGACATATATAAAGATAGGTGTTGAAGCACATGGACTATAGATAAAAATCTAGGCATATAAGATTAACCCTAGTGTGAAATTTAATGGTAAGGTGAAAATGGCCCTGGAGGTGCAGTATAAGTGGTATGAGGAGGCATGGTTTCCCCAATGTGGCTCTTACAACATGGTAGTTATGTGATAACATATGATAGGATAAGAAATATATGATGCACCCAATGTGGTAAAGGTAACTCTAGTAACATAATCAAGCATGTAAGCATAAGATGATATGGAGAAATTCAAATTGCATTTGAAATGTAATATGATAGTGTGTTATAAGAAAAGGACAACACAATGGATAAAATAAGATGGTCCCAACCTAAAAGGGTGTCTCTAGAAGCGTGATAGAATAATATAAGTGAATATGGAGGAAGAATGATGCCTCACAAAATAATAGGATGATATGGCACTAGAGACACAATATGACTACATAAGTTATAAAAGTAGGCATGAGCACATAAGAGTAATCTAGGAATGAGGTAAATTGATGAGGCACATAAATAGAATACAATGATATGACATGGACATGTGATCTAAGCATGGTAAAAGGTCATAAGTATAAGCATCAAGTAATCAAAGTAGAATATAGGTATTACAAGGGATGGGATCATGGGTATATAGACATTAAAGAATAAGAAAACTATCATGATAAAATCAAGCATAGATGAATAAAAATTAGAAAAGTAAGGAATAAGGAAAAAATAGAAAAAAAATGACAAAGATGAAAAAATATGGATAAGGTGTGCAAGGTAATAAAAAACAACATAAAAGACTTAGAAAAAAAATCAAGTAAAAAGAAAAGTGTTATGTGTACATTTGATTTAATCAACCTAAATAACACAAAGAAAAGTCTTTAGCATATGACTAACATCATAAAAGGTAAGTTTTTATTAAAACCACATATCAGTTTCTTAAGATTATTAAAATAACTAATATATTAAGAAGAAAAATTATTCAAAATATAATGAATACAATTTGAAAAAAATGAATTATTTGTTATGTGATTTTTATATAGAATATATTTAAAAGAATCATTTTAAAATATTTTGAATGTAAAAAATTAAATACATTCAATTGTTAAATATGAAATTGTCAAAAAAAGAACTTAAATACATTCAATTGTTAAAATGTAAGTTTAATTTTTAGAAAATTTCATATTTAACAATTAAATGTATTTAATTTTTTACATTCAAATTTTTTTAAAATATATAAAATATTTTGAATGTATTTAATTATGAATATATGGAACTTTATAAAAATTAAATACATTCAATTTTTAGAATATGAAATTTTATAAAAACTAAACTTACATTTTATTCAAAATAATTATATTATTTTCTATTAATTTTCTTTAATTTAAAGGATTATATGAAATCTTATACATAAGATTTAAAATTTTATTTTAAAAATTTAAAAATTATATATTTATCAATAATCAAAATATAAAATTACAAATAAAAAATACTTTATCAAAATTAAAAATATTAATTTATATTAGAAATAGAAAAAAATTTAATATTTAAATTAATTATTAATTTTTTTACATTAAAATAAAATACTTTATTTTTATTAAATTCTAATAATATTCTAAATATTGTGGGTGGCAAGGTGGGCCCCCTCCATCCCTCATATAGCTACCTACTTCACACATCCACGAGATCGATGCATAAAGGGGAAATTAGCTAACAAAGAGGGAGGAGTTGAGGTGGTGGACGTGGTGCGTAAGGTGGCTGCTTAGTGACAAGGCCACATCATTCCAAGCCATCTCCAAAATGGCGGTGGGATGCAGAAGGAAATAGATCAAAGTTTAGCAGTCCATTAAATTAGGGAAGCCTTTGGTGTCGTCAGGAGGAATTAATGACACAATAATCCAAACAAAAATGGCTCGACACGTAGGGCACGACAATCATCAAAGCTCAAGCATTTGGGCCGAGTGGAAAATTAACTTCTCACGAGGAGATAGTTGAATGAAGGATGAAGGCCGTAGGATAATGTCATGGCAAGGACAAAATGCTTGCTTTGCCATTATTCAGATTCGTGCGTAGAGGCTCGACCTTACATCATACGAGCCTTTTAAATGAACTGATGAAGGCATTCTCACATTATGATTTTTGAAATTTGGCTTGTGTTTTGTCTCTGTGTAGGAACTTGTCGACAAAAAGGCTGCAAATGACGAGTTCAAGCAAATCGAAGTTCATTATCTCCATATCGGCGGGGGGGGTGGAAAGTTATGGTGTTGATACACCAGTCTCCTCGGTGGCAACAGAGAGACAAATAGCGTTCCAGGAGATTATGGATCAAAGACTAAAGTGAATTCTGCTCGAGGATGATCCCGTGACGATGTTAGCAGTCAAAATGGTATTAGGCAAAGGTCATCTGGAAAGAAAGGAATTTGTGAGAGACACCGCTCACATCTCTTCTCAGTTCTTAGCCGTTATTCTGGACCTGGAATTCTGAAGGTGGAGGCAAAGGAAATGATGGAGCGTCTTTTTTGAGGTGACCTGCTAGGGGGGTTAGAGAAGACAATAAAGGTGGCTTTTAAGGGAAAAGGAATCACGCGCCCTGCAGACCTGGACCTTCTTTGGGAGACGGACGAGGCAGTCAAAGTCTTCCCCTTCATTTTAGACCTCAAGGGGCCAGAATTGATGAGGCACATTATGGGATCAGCCATGGCAGTCGAATTCCTGAAAAAGAAGCCGAGGCTCGTGACAGTGGAGGGGATGGAATGGGTGGAAGACTTCACCCGGTTTGCAGAATTAAATGGCTTTCTCTGAAGCTTGGCCTATGTTTCAAGTGTTTTAATGTTTTAAAATTTTGTGGTTAATCATAATACTGGAAGGTCTTTAGTAGTAATGCAATGGAACTGGGAATCGGTACTGGTCAGGTGAGGTTCAACCCCTGGCTTTAATTTTTTGTATTTAAAATCATAACAGTAGCTAGTTTTTTGAAGCCATGCAGTGTGTTTGCAAATTTTGAATCAGTAGTTGCTTTCTCCCAGGTTGGAAGGTTTAGCTGATAGGCTCAGATATCATGAAGGACTATTATCTCCTGCTATATAGATACATGTATATTTTATAAAAAATAATATAAATCCCTACCTTGCATATCAAAAAATAAATAAAATAAATAAATATTAAAAAAATAAAAAATATATATATTAAATAAAATAAAATAATAATATATATTTCAAAAGTTTTAAAAGTACTCTTCCCACATTCCCATATTGCATAGTTTTTGGCACGAAAGTCAGGAAATGCAGCGCCCATGAGATGAAAATCAACACAGTCCACTCTCCCAAACTGGTGTATAGCGGCTTAAATTTGCTGACATTCCACTCTCCCAAACTGTTGTACGTCGGCTAAAATCTGCTAGCGATGTCAGAACATTTAAACAGCCGGCAATATAACTGAAAAAGTTCTTTAACAGCTGAAAACATAACTCAACTTGGGGTTATGGATTGAGTTAAAGAGACATCCACCTAAGCAGTAGTGCTTAGTGTGTGATGTTTAAGTCCAGCCGATTGTTTCATAATAATTCAAGTTATCCTTTTTATGTAGAGCATTCGTCCTTTCCACAATTAGTGCTTTTGAAACAACTATGACAAAAATAAAATAAAAAAAATAAAAATTTCAATCTGTTATCATTTCTTTGACTGTAAAATATTAGAAATCAGTGGATATTCCTTTCTATGTCCTATCGGCCTATATTTGCACTACTTTTGGTTATGTATGATCCTTGAACTATTTACAAGGTATCTTCAACTCAGTCCATATTTTATTAGACATATGAATAAAAATTGAGGGAATTCTAGAATTACATCTGAAATCCTAGAAATTAAACTTGACTTAAAAAATTACATAGCAACGTGGATGGAAACTACTGGGTGGGGAGCGGGGAAACATCCAGGTGAAATGAGAGCCCAATAAATTAATTTTTATGTTATAATCAATCTATAATGAGATTACAATCCTTAAGCAAACAAAAACCATTAGACTTCAAGCTTATGCAGATTTGAGCAGTCTTCTAAGAGGGGAACACTTATTTGGGTGCATTAAAATTTAAGGAAAAAGGGAGATAAATTTGTCAGAATGCTCACAGGCCTTCACTGCTCGCTTATAATCAAGCGGGCAAGATGTTCATTGGGAGGCGAGTTGCAAGCAACAGCCTCAGTATTCGTGCCCTGGCCCGAGAAGCCTTGCAGGTCAAGTAGTACAACCTTCAAAACAAATCATGTTCAAATAAGGTCGTGCTTTGTAACTATGTTTTCCTCTAATATAAAATTGTTGTCTATGAAATGCCTTATATGTTGGCATGTAATTTCTCCCACACTGTCATATTAAATGTAAAGTTCTAGAATGTTATAGATAAGGATAAGGATTGAGATAAAATAATGTAGAAAATATTAAATGATTGTTATGTCGGCCTAAGTTCTAGAATGTACTAAGACCTCTATAAATAGAGGTAGTTGTAAGCATTTTTATTCAGGCAATACAATTAAAGTTTTATATATTATTTGCCTCAATTTGTATTTATTACTTCTCACCTCTACCCACCTCCTACAAGTGGTATCAGAGCCGATGGTGGGAGCCTGGAGAGCCAGAAGAATCTGGTCAAGTATAGAGCAGACCGATCCAGGGAGACTGCGGAAGTGTTCAGCCGCTGTCAAGAGGTGGAGTCATCAACAGAAGTTGTCAAACGAAGGAAGATTGTTGGAATTGCTATTAAAGGAAGATGTAGATCAGACAAGGTCGTAGAAGGATCTTGAGGCTGCAGCTGAAAGGTCATTGTAGTATGTAAGTGTACGATTTGGAGCTGCTGATGAGAGATTGTAGAAGTAGCATGAGGAGTTGCCAAAGGAAGAAGAGCCAGGTCGAGGTTTCCACCGCTTCAAAGGAGAGTGAGGATGGTTGGACTAGCCGCAGATCTGAAGGAAGCCCCAAAAAATAGTCCAGATAGCTGGTAGTGAGGAACTATTACCATAACCTGAAGCAATAAACAGAGGTAAAGATTTATTTTGTCAAAGAATTTTTATGGAGCTCACAAGTTTGTGAAAGGAACTGTGATGAATGTAGAAGTCATTATTTTTAAATAAGAATACACAGAAGAAAGGAAATTGCAGCCAAGCAAGAATTGCAGATTGAAAAAGAGAGGAACAAAACAAGATGTTAGGAGGAAGTCAGGCAAGATTTTGGAGGTGATCCTGTCACCATTTGTGATAGACGTCAAAAGAAAAAGGAGGAGATCTTGTCACCATTTGTGACAGATGTCAAGAGCTAAGTTGAGGAGATCATCCCGTCACCATTTGTGACAGATGAAAGGTTTTAAGAGGTTTTGCTGAATAAAGTGGGCACCTGAACCGACGATGGACTGGTAACCAAATGTGCCAAAGCTCGTGGTTAGAGCATCCCAACAACATCATGGGATTTCCTAGGTTCGATTGCTAGATCTTGAAAATTTTAGATGTCGTAGCATCGGTGAAAGAGATTGAGAATGTAATGAGAATTTGTGGTAGAAATTAGGGAGGAGTGTTGGCATGTAATTTCTCCCACAATGTCATATTAAATGTAAAGTTCTAGAATGTTATAGATAAGGATAAGGATTGAGATAAAATAATGTAGAAAATATTAAATGATTGTTATGTCGGCCTAAGTTCTAGAATGTACTAAGACCTCTATAAATAGAGGCAATTGTAAGCATTTTTATTCAGACAATACAATTAAAGTTTTATATATTATTTGCCTCAATTTGTGTTTATTACTTCTCGCCTCTACCCACCTCCTACATTATAAAGGTGGGATATTACACACAAGAGGGCGGTTTGGATATTAAACAACAACCTTCCTTTTAACTCCACTCAAATGCCAACACAATTCTTCTCACTGATGAAAACACTGTCATAACAATGCCGAGGGGACAACTAGGATGTCAATCCATGACAAGAAGCGTTACTTAAGCGTTGGAGAAGACAAGGACATCATCTAAAAACATTGATAAAAAATTGGCGAAGGAAATCTCTAAAGATATTGTCGATCAACTGCTTGAAGGAGAATTTTTGAGCCCCCAAAAGGCATCAATAGCCACTTCGAAATACCTGTCCAAATCTTGAAAGTTTCTTCAATGAATCAAGACTCGTAATAATGAACTTTAATGAGATGATAACCGATTTTTAATTTAATCTTGGCGAAAAAAGTTACGTTAAATTGAGAATATAATAGACTGTCAATAAAAGGAAGTGGATGTTGATTTTTATTGTGATGTTTTTAATGCACAAAAAATAATAGACATTTGAGTACGGTTGAAGAAGCACAAGGTGATGTATTTGGTTGGTTGAAATCTTTTGTAAATAAATCTTAGTAGTTCATTTCATCACTTTTGTTGAACTACCAAATATCAAATTTATCTTATTGTTGAAGTTTTCCCATAGGTTTTTAAATTTGTAGTTACTATTGAATATATTCTAGTTGTTGCTAAATGTGAGAGTTGTTGCTAAATATTTTTGCTAGTAAAGTCACACAAATTGATCTTTCCAAATATGCAATTATGTTTTCCTTTTACTACCAAAGTTATCTAGAGTGTTATTTCATCTCCTATCTAACACTATGTACTTTATATTTGAATTGAGACAAACATACAATTCATCATACTAATACATAATAGTATGAAATACTACACTACACCTATAGATTATCAATGAACAAAGATAAACCTATAATGCATTGATAAAGACCAAATGGGGATGTACTAAGACCCACTCAATAGTTCATACATTTAATCTTTTGTGAACAAGAACACACCCAACTATTCATAACACACAAAAGTGGAAGTATATCATACTATCTCTCTAATAGGGTGGATGGTCACACCTCGACCTCATATTTAGTTTTTAGTGAGTTCAATATTATTGAACAAGTACATAGATTGTCAACTTTATTCATAAATACACACACACACACACACTTTTTAATTTTAGTAAATAAAATCCTCCTCGTAAACCTTGAGGAGAGGGTTTTTTATTATACACAAAAAATTCTAAAACGTTCACCTTCACTATCATATGTGAGAAGGGCCTTCTCTCTCTAGTTTAACATCAATAAAATCACTTTATTTTTTAATACATTCCATTATCACATATCCTTGTTTCTTGTATTAAAACATGCATATTTTTACTTTGACTCATAAACAATCATGGATAAAATTGTGTTGGGAAAGTGTGTGTTGTTCACGTTGCATAATTTTTATAATGTAAAATTAATATTATTTGTGGTAAACCTAGGGGATCTAGGGATGCATGCATCACATAGGTTAGAAATTTTTGGGGCCACTTTACATGTTTTATAAAATATTAGGATAAATATTTAATGAGTGAGTAGTACATTGGAAAAATATTTTATATTGGGAAAACTTAGTACCAAATGGGGAAACTTAGTACCTAAAGGTAAATGAGGGGACATAGCTTTGTAAGATCATGGTATTAGTCAAATGGTTTAAATGCAATAACAATTTATGGTTTTGTGCAAGATTATTTCTATAAAATAAATCACATTAGTAGTTGTTGAGGTTGACTTGTGTAACCTTTGGATTTTTGGATAAGGTTTATTGAGCATCTATTGTAGGTTTGCATATGTGAGGAGAGAAAGGCATGGATTTGGTATTAGAAATATGGGCAGAGATGGAAGCAAGAATAATTAAAAACAAATCAATGTATGTGCTTTATTATATCATCTTCAATCAATACAGTTTACATATTTATAGAATTCTTAAATCCTATTATTTAGGAAACAACATAAACGACATCCATAACAAACTCTATTCTCACATCCGTAATAGTTATGTGAGTTGTGATAACAAAACTAACACTAACATTATTAACTTATGTGAACACTAACATTTAATTTTGAAACATTCCCCCCCTTAGTGAAATCATGGTAAGAACTCACACCTTTCATCTGCAGGAAGCCCAACTCTTGTGGGTCATGATATTGATTGAAAATGAAAGGAACGTCCCATCAACCTTTCATGGTTTTCATTATCATTTTAGTGTTTATTGTAGACCATTTGTTTTCATTATCATTTTAGTGTTTGCATTTTAGAATCAAGTAGATTAATCATGGCATTACCATTAGCTGCATCTTAATTTCTGTAGTTTCATCATATCATATCATTATTAGTATCATAGCAACATCATTAATCTTTGCATATCATCTACAACAAATTTAGCTTAGCAATCATGTAGTGTAGGAAATATTTCTTGCATTTCTAGCATCTCTCATTCTTCAGGTTGTCATTTCGAAAATCATGTGCATAAATAATCTAAGAGCAAAAATGACTTAAAGAATCCTTGGAGATAGAGGACAATGATACACCATTGGGGAATCATTTGTTTCAATTTGATTGTTGTTTGAATTCCTTAATATAATATTTCATTAGTGTGTTGTATTATTTGCTTATGCACTCACATTATTCATACACACATTAGGCTATTTTTGTATTAAAGATAGTTTGGAAGATATTGCATATTATCACATTTGGTACACAATAAGTGTTGTTCTAGAAAAAATTGTACGTGCTAAATCTGTCGCATGTTCTACATAAATACAATGCTACATACACTAACTGTCCATTTACATTGTTTATATACCATCATATACAAAAAAGTTAAACTTTGAATCATTTTATTGCATATTCAAAAAGGAACCGCAAGATCAAAATTGTTGAGACCATGCCTGTCTAGCTCCCATCTATAGCCTTGTTGGTATTTTCCTCTTCAACTAGTCTGCTTTCCTCCCCTCCCACCATGAACTGCGCATCACTTTGCATTGGCCTAGCCGGGGGATCCTTCTGTGCCCACCTTGCACTGCTACTCTCACATTAAAGTCCCTTTGGAATTCATTTATGTCTTTTAGCAAGATCTTGTGTTCCTCTCCCTCTAGTTGGAACGTGTGCCCACATCTAGTTTCAACCTTTTCAATCCTAGTCAATCTATCTCTAATCAAGCTAACAAATTTGGGTAGGGAGATCTCAATGTGCAATGACACTTGCGAGACAACATGAAGAAAGGTGAGTTTTTTGAAAACTCAGTAAGGCTCCTCCTAGTATCCATGAACTTTTCATCATTCCTCGCTTTCTAGTTGTGCCACATAATCTCATTAGAGAGAAAAATCCATAAAGTTTTGCATTCTTTTCTCAATTTTTTGTTACACATTAGAACATCAAACCACATCAATTTATCACTATTATCTCAAATTCTAAGATTGCAACAAAACAATTTCCAAATTTCTTAAGCATAGAGACAATCAAATAAAATATGTTTTACTGATTCAGGAGTTTTACACATATTGCATATATCCACTTCATGCCCATTAGATTTAAAAGGAATTCTTTGCAGTAGGACAAGCCACTTGAACAAGCTTTTTTTGGCTCAAGCCCACTGCACCAAACATCTGTTAGTACTTTATGTCAATCATTATTATCCATCTCTAAATTCCAACAGTAATTAAGATTCTCAAAGATAGTGCTAACACAGGTTAGGTCTCTCTAAACAACCTTTTCTTTAAGCTTAGAGATGGGTCCCCCATCCTTCCAAACTATCTCATTAGCTAGATCCAGGATCTTGTCAGCATCTAGGGGGAAGGTGGAATCCTTGCAAGCTTCTACAAGTGTGGAGTAGGTTCTCGAGGTCGGGAGAT
This sequence comes from Sequoia sempervirens, assembly GCA_007258455.2. Classification (NCBI taxonomy): domain Eukaryota; kingdom Viridiplantae; phylum Streptophyta; class Pinopsida; order Cupressales; family Cupressaceae; genus Sequoia; species Sequoia sempervirens. The sequence goes on from VDFB02328484.1 coordinate 192,134, forward strand.
CAAATTCAGTTGCCAAGTCATTCCATTTTTTTATTTTTCCTTTAGCCAAGATATCTCTAAAGGTTTGGATACCTTTTTGATGCCACTTCTTATCCAAACACCCTTGCATCAGAGCAAGGGGCTTGTCTTTATGGAAGATGTTCCATCAAATGGAACTGTAGGATTGGCACTTAATGTTATTCCTTAGGGAAATGTTACTAGAATGGAAATAGGCATTATGTTGGACTAGCTCCCAGGCCTTATAGCGGCTTTTAAAAACCATTGATCCAGCCAGGGACATCAAAAATTTACTCTAGTGAACATCACTCAAGGGAAGCAACTTGCATTCTTTTGCTTGTTTGGGCATAACCATTCTGATGTTATACCTTACCAACACTTTTCGAGGCTCATTCCCTTCCAAGGCTTTCACAATCCACTTGGTTACCAAGGTAATGCCTTGCAGTCTTAGGTCTTTTAGACCTAACCCACCCTACATTTTATCCAAGCAACACCAATCCCAACACACAACATGATTTTTTCTTTTCCCTTTCCCATTTGACCAGAGGAAATTTCTTATCTTCTTTTAGATCTCATTAACTTGATTGTTGTAGAAGAACCATCCTGAGGCGAATTAAATGTTGTATGAAGAAAGGATTTTTTGGCAGACTTGCTGCCACACCTTCCCTACGAGGGAGAGGTAATGCTTGTTCCAATTCTCTAATTTCTTGTCAATTTTAATTTTGATCTATCCCCACATCTCCTTTAGGTTTGGATCAACCACAAAAGGGATACCCAGGTATCTCACCTGAAGATCAGCCCCCCCCACTGAAAGTTGAAACCTTGGAACCAACCTGGGGGTTTATTATCCCATCCTAGCACAATATATTTGGACTGACTAATATTTTCCTTGAAGGCCTTACAAAATATTTCCAGTTTTACCATTAGAGACTCAATGTTTTGCTTGTCCAATTCTGGGAACAATGCAGTATCATCTGCAAATTAGACATTAAGAAGTTATTCCTCATTTAGAAGTCTAATGCCCCCTAACTTGGGTGAAACTGCAGACTCCCTTAGTAGATAATAGAGAGCATCATAAGCTATTACAAAAAGGGTAGGGGCAAGTGGGCAGCCCTATCAGTAGACCTTTCCAAGTTGATTTCCTCAGAGAGTGCCCCATTTACATCCACATGTGCATTAGCATCTTTGAGAAGGATGCCCACCATCTTATAAAAGAGAGTTTGGAATCCAAAGGCCTGTAGGATGCTTCTTAGAAAATCCCACTCCACTCTATCATACACCCTTTCAAAATCCAAGAGTAGCATTGCCGCTTTTTGTTGGGACACCTTAGCCCACTACATAGCCTACCAGCTAGTGATTAAATTTTCAAGGATGTATCTTCCTTTAATAAAGCCTGTTTGGGTGCCATTAAGAAATTTAGGAAGTATGTTCTCCAATCTTTTGGCTAAAAGTTTAGCCAAAATATTGTATGAAACATTTAATCTAGTGTGATCAACCTCCAATTTTTTATGAGGTTTTTTTCTCCACCTTTAGGCAGCAGTTTGATTATTCCTTTATTGATTTTTTCCCCAAGGTCCTAGATTTTAAAGCCTCTTCATAGACCTGAAGTAAGTCTTCATTCACCCAATTGGAGAAGCATTTGTAGAATTCTACTGATAGCCCATCGTGACTAGGTGATTTATCATTGCTCATTGATGCAATGGCTCTGACAATTTCCTCTTTAGTTGGGGGGCTTGCAACTTTGCAATGTCCTTTGCAACTATTTTCTTTGGAATAAGCTTTTGGACAAAATCCATCGTCTTATGAAACTCATTTGAATCCCCTTCTAATGTAAAGAGACAACTGTAAAAATAATGAAACTGATTCCTGATCTCCTTTTGATCAGTGATCAACCTTTCCCCATCCCAAATTTGATCTATCTGCTGTTTTATTCTCTTCTCCTTTACATATTTGAAGAAGAATTTGGACCCTTTATCCCCACAAGATAGCCAATTGAGCTTAGCTCTAATTTTTAACCCATTTGAACTTTGTGCATTTGAAATTTCCTTAGACTATCTTTGGTCTTTACCAACTCATCACTCAATAGATCATCCCCTAGTGCCTTCTGCAACTTACTTTCTGCATCTAAGAGGGCATCTTGTAGCTCATTTTCTTCCTGCCTTGCATCCATGGCCCTTTTCTTGCCAGTTATTTGAAAAAGCTTCTTCCAACTTTCCACATTGGTGTTCCATCTTTTCGTGGCACTCACCTCTTTTAACAGCCACTTGTTAATTTCCTTCAGGGACGTAATTGCATCCCTACAGTCACTAACTTTTAATAGGCTTGTGTTTAGGATAAAGGGTGAGTCCTTCTTTGTCTCTTTTGCTCTTCCTTGGCATAAAGCCATCTCATCTTTAATAGGGTGGTGATCAGACAGTGTGTAGGGATACACACACACTTTCACCCCATCTTCATTGGGGACAAAATTGAAAAAAAAATTGTTAGCATAGATCCTATCTAGCCTGCAATAAATTTTGTTTCCCCCTTTTTGCGCATTGCACCAGAAGTACTAGACTCATTTGCAATCACTCTTCCCTCTTTCCATGGGATCGACAAGGTTGAGCTTGTGCTTTATTCTAAACCAAAAATACTTCTCATTTCCTTTCCAAGACATATCAATTCCCCCCCACTTATCCTCAACCTGCTCCACCATATTAAAGTCCCCCCTATAATCCATGAGACATCCGGTATGGTAGTGAGCCATTTCCATAGCTTCGCCCTATCTATGTGATCATTAGGAGCATAGACAAAATAGACATTGAAGGCCAAGCCATCCTTTTTAATGGTTACCCAAACCACCCTATTGTAGGGTGAGCTGTCGCTATCAATGATCAGCTAGGACCAATGGTTAGCCACAAGGATAGCTGCCCCCACCTCTTCCCCTCTCATGCAAGGTAGAGAAGGATACAACCCCATTCCATATAAATTTAAGATTGTTTTCTAGGGTAAATCTGACCGCCTTGGTTTCTTGCATTAGAACAAAATATTTTATTTTGATTAGATTTAGAAACCTCCTAATTATATATTTTCGGTCAGGGGACTCCAGTCCCCTAACATTCTAGGATACACAATTAACATTCATCATCAACCACCATAGAAGAATCCCCGTTCATTCCTAAACAACTTGAAGTATTTAGGAAACCTGTCCTCTATTTCTACCCTCTTTGCCAAGGGTGACTGAATTACCAAACTTGTTTTCTTTCTTTTGGTCTTGAGCATAATTGGGGATTTTCCAACTTTTATAGAGTTCTTATTTTTTCTTGGCCTCCCCGGTCCATTTTTTTGCTTTGGAGCCTAGACGGGTGCCCCTTGGATGACATTATACTTCATTGTCGATGTCCCCTCTAGGGACAACGGGTTTCCTTTCATCCCTTACAAAACCCCTACACTCAACAGTCTTGCTAGGAATACAACCTTTCTCTTTCTTAGAATCCTCTCTATCAAGAATATTCTCAAGAGGTTGGGTGACAGTAGAATCCAAATCGGTAGGAGATTGGGAAGGGCCAAGCTCGGGAGTGGGGGTGTAGCTTAGACCATGAGCGACAAGGGATCCGACATTCAAAAACTCATTCTTTCACGGGGGGTCCCTAGGGCTCTCAACCAAACTTGCAGGCCCACCCACTTCTTGGTTTTGCTTCTCCAGCCTGATAGCAAAGGGGTTCAAGCCTTGCATTAGCTTTAAAATAGGGTTAGCATTGGGTCACAACTCAGGCTTGATGTAATTATGCTCAATTCTTTTCCTTATTTGCCTCATGGCCAATTGTTGGGCATTTAAATTTTGGAGAAGTCGAAGATCTCCAGGGTTCTCAAGCTTAGAGCCTTAACGGGGGTGACGAGATGAAAAATTATGCTCCCCGATGATAATCACCTGCTCTGAGATGCCCTCTCTGTCATCTCTCGTTTCAAGGGCGCTAAAAGAATTGGAGGGAATGATAATAGGGGAACTACTGATAGGGGTTGAAATGGGCGTAACTGGGATATCAATTGAATCGCCCACACTCTTATCACTTGCAGGTTGGTGCCTTCAATTGACTCCAAATTAGGGTTAGAGGCCTCGATCGGCCGCACAGGGTACTAGGTAGAGTTAGAGTCCTCACAGGCCTGCATGTCGGCCGAGACCCCTCCAGGGTTAACATTAGGGTTTCCTTTCGCATTTTTCGGCCTCTTGTTCCGGATTAAGGGGCAATCCTTGCGGATATGCCCTTCGCTTCTGCAAAGAACGCAAGCATTGACACTACCCAAAATTTTGAGCGGGCACACCGACACGCCAAAGTCCTCACATATTTTTAGATTATGTTAGGCTATTTTCTACTTCACATCACTTTCTTTTGTAACAACATACAAAATACATAAAAGATATTATGCATGATATAAATAAACCATTGATTTAATTTTTAATTATACACGAGTTAGGTGCCTCCCTCATATCGGGAGTACGAGGAGTCCCATATACTGCAAGCCGTCTGTAAACCCAAAAACAGATCGCCTGGTATCGTGGACTATAAAATAATATTATTATTATTATTATTTATTACATTCCAATTTAATTAAGTGCCATAAATACATCAAAAATCTAAAAATGAATGAAATTAGTTAAAATTAGTCAAGGAACTAAACTATATTCTACTTTGTGGTGAAATTTCCATTTTGTGTAGACATCAAACATGAGATTGATCTGACAAACCCAAGATTTTATTGTGCCTTACATACATACCCCACTTTCCCTTAGCAAAGTAAGGAAACCCTTCTTTATGACTTATATTTTAATCTTATCAATATTTATTATTTAGTTTTTGCTAAGCTCTATTAACATTTATAAAAAAAACCACCTTTCAAAATGTTGATATTTTAATTTTGAACCTTTATTGATGTTTTAATGATTTTGCAAATCTATGAACCTAATGCTATTAAAATTGAACTTGAAACGAACTTTATTGACACTTTAGGAAGTTTTGAAACACTTGGAAGGAGTGACAAGTGTAAGAGAAACTATTTATTGGGAAGTTAGAAAGTTTGGGAATCAGCCAAAACATCAACAAGGTTCTTGTTGTGGTTTTAAGGAGTTTGACAACTTAATAAGGTTAGAGGAAGCTCAAAATGGACAAAAAGGTAGGAAAAAAATAAAATATTTTGTGAGATTTCAATGTTTTCTCCTTTTGTTTGATTTTGGTCAAGTTTTTTTTCCTTGTTCCTACTTTGTTTTTGAGTGTTTTATATCTTGTCATATTTTTAGTGTTTGTATTCTTGCATGACAAGAAATGAATCTTTGAAACATTGACATTTATTAGAGCAAGTGTTGTCAGGGCTCAATGCATCACCTTTGTCAAATTTAGAGTCTCCTCTAGACTACCACCTTACAAGATTTATTGTTACACATAATTTCCAAACTTTAATGCTTGGCAAGGGATTTGACCTAATCTTGACCTACCCTTAACTCTACATTTATGGAATTTTTCTTGCATACATGCATTTATTTTTATCTACATTTGAGTTTCCTTTGATCTTTTTAATTTTTTCTATTATATTTTGAGCTTTGGTGATTTATTTTTCATCATGAATTTTTTTTTTTTCATGTTGTGAGGAGCTATTGGAGTGTGTGTGTTTTCTACATGTGTTTACCAAGTGTTCTTCATGATCTTTTAATTCTCTTTGTCACTAGCTTGGTATGGTTTTATACTCCTCTAGTTATTTAACGACAATATTGTATGTGTTTTCTTTATTGGTTCACTCTTTGTACATTTTGGTTGGTGGTTAGGGTATTTGTTTTGTCATTTTATTTTATTTTTTCATTATTTCTATTTTTTTTTATGTTTTTCACATGCCCTATATATCCTTTTTCCTTTTCCTCTATCAAATCCAATTTTGGGTCTTGTCAAAGTTTAAGGATATTTTTTACTTGGTGACATCATGCTCCCACAAACACTCATTTTTGGTGTCATGATTGTACAATTTTTTTTTTCCACCTTGCTTTAGGGATAACTTCTTTGGGGCCCTTGATACAATTCCCATACTTAGAATTTTTAGATCCATTTAAGGCATAGTTTTTATCACCCCTTTATTTGAATGCCTTTTGGCATGAATTCTTTGGTATCCTTAATCATAACTTCTTAATCATTTTCCAATATATTTCTTTTGAAATAAAAAATGTGTGAATACCTTTAGCATGATTCTTCTAGTCTTGGTTATGAATTTTATCAATCCTTGACCTTGATTCCTTAATCATTTTTTCTTTGGCTCATGGTTTCATTTTTACTTTTGTTAGGTTCCCTTTGGGACAAGTTATAAAGTATTCATAACACTTGAACCCTCAAATAATTTTGCATCAAGTGTTACTTTTTAAGTCTTTTATTTTAACCATATCCTTATTTAAATTCCTTAGAGTTAAGAGTTATATGGTGTATATATATATACACACCGAATCAAATATGTGGATATACTTTTGCTTAATTGATTTGGGTAAATGTTAAGGATGACTCTCAATCCATGAATCTCATACTTAGATTTTCATTCCTTTTTGGAGTCATTATTTTGGTCATCCCTTTGTCCAAATGCCTTTGGGAATGAGTTTTGTGGTATCCTTGATTAAAACTTGATCTCTAACATTTTACACTGTGTTATATTTTCATGTTCACAAGTTTGGGCATATCTTTATTTTAGTTTCTTGTGGCATGTGTTATAGTATATCTAGTATTTAATTCATAAAAATTTCCTTTGCATATCTATTCATAATTGGAGATGCAAGGATGCTTGTATTTTTTTTCTTTGAGCATGAGTTATGGGGTACTCTTGATTCATGAACTTTGATATTTTACACTACATTACCTTTTCATATTTATGAGTTTGGTATTTTTCTACAGTTCTTTCTCTTTTGGTATGTTGGGATGGGTATCCCCAATCCCCCTTTCCTAATCCTTCTATCTTGAGTAACACCAAATTATGTTGTTGGGTGCCAACTTTTAAAGATCCTTGATACTACATGCATGAATCATGTTGGGACCCCAAAGATTGATTCTTTGACTTCTTGAGCTAAAGGGATGTACTTAGAATATGTAAGGAATTTTGGCATAACCCTAATTCTCCCTTATGAACTTGTCTTATTACTATATCATCTTAATCGAGCTCTTTTGTATTGCATAACTCGTTCAATTACAACATATCAAATGTGGGCATGCCACTATAAGTGTTATTCCTAAAATTAATCTTCTCCTCTATGAAATATAATATAAATTAATTGAATGGTCTATTCCTTACAACATTCTAGAACAACAATCTAAGGTCAAAAATTGAAACCATCTTCATCAAGATCCTAGTGAATTATTCAAAAAAAATTTGTTGCATTTAAACTTGTCCTACTCTTTTTTTAGAAGAAATGATGACTAGGTGATAACCATCAATTGTGTGAATAAATAAACATAGAACTCAATACTATTTTACTTTATAAGTGCATCTAACAATACTGCAAGGTTGAAAGCTTTAAATACGTTTGTGACATTCAACTAGTTCACCACTACAACATCGACATTGATTCCAAAGTGGAATATGTCCTTGAAATCATCAAGGAGAGACAACATAAGTTTTAGTGAGTTATAATTCTAGTTAATTCTATTCTAAATTCTAGAGGGATTCCACTTGTATTGATTTATATAAACTTATTCAACATTGAAATAGAATTGGAGTTTAATGTTTTCCAACCTTTTTTCTTTGTTGAATTCCTTCAAATTTTAAAGTCATACAGCTATAAATATTATTTTATAAAATTTTATAGACTTCAAGCAGATTTTATATTGTTTGTAATGCATCCACTTTTTTGTCATGTTGAGTGAAGTAATTAATAATTTATAAGTAACATTATTACTGGCTTTAGATTTGAAATCTAATTGTCCATGTCTAAGGCATCATTTATTTTTAGAAAGGACACTTCTCTGGCTTACAGTGGACCTTCACCAAATCCATCTTTTCTTTATTGCTTGGCCCTTAGAGCTTATAGAGAATTGTTGTGTCAATCTAAGATAGGTCCTAGATTTTAACTTGAGCAATGTGTCATTATCACATGCTTCAAAGGTTATATCAAAGTGTATCTCAATTTCTTCATTTAGATAATCTATAGGTCTTATTTCTTGCAACTTTTCTCACTTTAAATCATTAGGCTCTTTAACTTGGTACCTTAATCAACTATTTCATATATTTATCTTTTTTGCTTAGTAGTAGCTTCTATCCCTTGAGCTTAATTAGATCACATGTGCGAACAATGATCTTTCAATGAATGAAGCCTTGTAGGTGGCCTTGTTCACCTCATTCCATTGATTATAAATTTTATGAATAATCTCACATAGTGTGTTGGTTTTTAAAAATCTTGATTGTCAAACTTTACATTTCTGTACTAAAGACTTTGATGCAACAAAAGACGCTTCTAAAATTATTCTTTGTTGGAAATTATAGTGTGCTTCCTATTGATTATTTTTAATCTAATTATCTTACATATCATATGTTCTTTCATCTATTCTAGTGTTGTCACACATATATCATCCTTCCCTGAAATAAATGAGGTTGACAAAGCATCTTCTAAATGACACCTTATTATTTTTAGCAATGAATCTATGCTTGTAATGTTGAGATTCTAAACTTTTCTCAATACATCTTCCAAGTCACAAAGGTCAGTAGGAATGTGATTGAACCAACATACTAGAGTTATTAAATTTGTTATGTATTGAATCAAAAAAATTTACAAAAGCTATAGTGTTAACATTCTAATTAATTTTAAACGCTTCTATGCTGAAAAGATAATTGAATAGATAAACTAAATTTCTATAAAAAGATTGTTTATCCTACTATAACAGATTATTATAAAAAAAAATTATCATAGACTGTAGATAAATTATATACATAATAGAATGATGGATAATAGAAATTGAACAGTTCATTTGATGTGTAATTTACAAAAGAATTTTAATTCTTAAAACTAAACATTCCCCTATTTATTAATCCAGCAAAACAATCTATGATCTTATTGTTTCTTTTATCTGGTTTAAAATTAATGTAAAGCATAGAGTTACAAAACTTGCCGTCTATCATACTACCAATATTCCAACTATAGCTTTAGATTGTTTGGAATAGCATTTACCACAAGAGGGCAGTTTGGAAATACGCCGATGACCCTTGCATGCACAGCGACCTTCCTTCAAATTCTACTCAAATGCAAGCGCACTTCTTCTCACTCATCGAAACACTGTCAATCCATGACAAGAAGCGTTACTTGAGTGTTGGAGAAGACAAGGATATCATCTAAAAACATTGATAAAAATTTGGTGAAGGAAATCTCTAAAGATATTGGGAGAATTTGTGAGCCCAAAAGGCATCAATGGCCACTCACAAATACCCATTCGAATCTTGAAAGTTATCTTCACTGAATCAAGAGTCATAATAATAAACTTTAATGCGATGATAACCAATTTTTAGATTCATCTTTGGAGAAAAAAAATGTGTTAAGTTGAGAATATAATACTCTCAATAGAAGGAACTGGATGTTGTTTTTTGTTGTGATGTTTTTAATGGATAACATTAATATAGAGACATTCAAGTAGGGTTGAAGAAGCACAAGGTGATGTATTTGGTTGGATAAAATCTTGTATCAGCAAATTTTAGTTTTATTATTTGATTTCGTGGATATCAATTTTTATCATGATGTTTTTGAATTCACAAAATCAATATAGAGACACCAAGTTTCTCATTTCTTGAGTGCAAACTAGGTTGAAGATTCAAAAGGTGATATACTTGGTTGGATGAAACTTTTCGTCAACAAATCATAATTTTATTGTTTGATTCCATCTCTTTGTATTATCACTATTTTCATTAGTAAGAGAAACAACATGAGTAAGCTCAATTGTGTTATTGATTACTCCATTCAAGGGAAGTTTCTTAGACTCTTAAAACACATACATGGATTAGACTACAATGATTGATCAAGACTTGCATGTAGTGTGGAAAAATTGGATTTTCTTAGTAATGAATTATATTATGATCTTATGGAAGTTTAAAGTGATCTCCACTACTTGATTGACTACTTTACATGCTTTCCTATAACCAAGTCCTAATTTTCTTGTTTTTGAACTATAAATAAATAGGTACTTTTTATCATCTTATTGTAGTGTTTGGGTGGTATTAAAAACATCATAGTGAGATTTCTTAGTTTCTAAGTTACACAATAACTACCCAACTATATCTTCCCCCTCTTGATTGATTATGCCTCTAGACTACCCTTGGTAACCACCTTACTATTATAACACTTGACAAAAAACTTAAATGGTCACCAATAGACTATTGCCAACAAAATATATGCTCAAAGGAATACACATAGTTGTCATGTCATAGGAATCAATACTCATGGCCAAATAAAGAAGGAATAATTGTAAAATGATAATTATTTGAACTCTAGCAATTCCCCAAAATAGGAAGAAAATGCATGGCCTCAAACTCAAGATCAATGAATACCAAGATAGAAAATACACATCCTAGAATAAAGATATAATTAACTACCAAAAGGAAAGTTTGTTAATCAGTCTTCTCAAACACTTACATGTAACCAAGAAAAGCACGTGATCTAAAATTGATAGGCTGGACCCATAAAATGAGTCAACTAGACAAAAGATAAGCCAAGTATCCTTTGTAGTCCATTTCATCACTTTTGTTGAACTACCAAATGCCAAATTTACCTTATTGTTGAAGTTTTCCCATAGGTTTTAAAATTTGTAGTTATTATTGAATATATCCTAGTTGTTGCTAAATGTGAGAGTTGTTGCTAATATTTTTTTGCTAGTAAAGTCACACGAATTGATCTTTCCAAAATATGCAACTATGTTTTCCTTTTGCTACCAAAGTTAGCTAAAGTGCTATTTCATCTCCTATCTCATTTGAGCATGACCCAAAACCCACACATAAAGTCCAAACTATTTCAACCACTTTATTTTTTTAATGATACAAGATTACTCATTGAGCTAGATGATCCTTGATTAAACATGTTAGGTAAGAAATTTGTGAGAATATTGCTCAAATATTATAGCTTAGTGATAAAATTACCCTTCCAAAATGTACACAATCCATAGTATGGTCCATTACTATAACATGTACACCAAAATAATTTTTCCTTTGCATCTTCTAATATTTAGCTAAGACATCTTATGACCATTCACAACATCCATCTAATTCTCCTCAAATTAGGGATCCTTCCTTTTCCAAGCCTTCTTGAGTCATGACTAGTTGCATTGGTGATTTATGTTTTGGTCACATGTCATCACAAGTTGCATTTGGTTCACTTGTCTAGTGCACCTTCTCACCATGTTGCATGCTTGCCTTTGATGATTTCTCATGCAATATTTTTAACTATTATATGTGACATCAAAACTTGTCACATTGGTTGTATTTTGTCACACTTCAATTTGCATTGCACATTGTCATCACATTGCATTTTCATATTTTGTTGTGCTTTATTGCTTTATTTCCTTGACACTTTTCACATTCTTCTTGCAAACACTTTCTCATGTCATGTCATACATTTAGATTTTTGGAATTTCATGAAATGTGATAGAATGCATTTACATTTATAACTTGCATAATGGGTTATCAAGGTAAAGTTTTATTGTTGGATTTTCAAAATATTTAATAAAAAACCTAAAAAATAAAATGCATAATGGGTTATCAAGGTAAAATTTTATTGTTGGATTTTTAAAATATGCTTATATTTTTTTTATCGATAAACTTTTTTGACTAGAGCTATGAACCAACAAGGCCACAAACGAGGGACCTCATCCCCGACATGAACACATGACCAACCAGACCTGTGAGCATAGTAGCTCATCGAGAGCATATATCCCGCAAGTACACCAACCCAGGGAGGATCTGGCATAGGCTTGAGTGCCTATGAAACCACCGACATGAATGCCACAATGGTTCACAATCAGTGAGCACACTTGATCAAGAAAGGAACAAGCTTGAGATCATGGTAGTCCAATGGGGATCTGAACTGTGGTGGCAATATCAAGAATGCCACAACTTAACCAACACACTATGGGATCAACCCCAAAATATGCTTATATTTAATTTTGCAATTTGAATGCAAAAATATAAAAGATGTATATTAATAATCTATATGTGTATTTTAATTAAAATATATTTTCAAATTCATAAAGAAAAAATCTAAAAAATATATATTAAAAGATACATTTTCAAATTTGTAATTTCAAGTTTAAACACAAAAATACAACATGCATATATTGAAATATGTATTTTGAATGCGAAAGTTTAAATGTTTTGATAGATATATTTTTTTCAAAATTACACTTTGAAATCCAATATAGCTAAAAATTTAATTTTATTAATGAATTAAATTTTAACACTTTGTTTCATTAAGCCAAGTGGCTTCCTACAGTCACAGAACAACATGAGCTAAAAGATTTTGTGTACATAAAAACTCTAGATTAAATCTTGGATTCAAAATAAATCCTCACCGTCAACACTATATTTGCCTAGAAAAGTTAGAAAAAATAAATAAATGAAGAGCGATTAAAAATAATAAACACAAAAAGTTAAAATAAATAAATAAATGAAGGGCAATTAAAAATAATAAACGCAGTTAAAAAGAATATAGATTGTTTGAAATGGAAACTTGATGGATGGCGGATAAACGTGCGAGGTGTTTCATAGAATGATTTCCAGTTTGAACAAGCCCTCTCCTTCGCCGGACTTTCTGGTATGCTACGCGATGGCCCACTCTTTTTATTTTTTATTTTAAACTTTATAAAGGAATATAATTATTATTGGAATTTAATTGTTTATTTTTAGTTAAGAATTTATTTTCATTAATGTGAAATAATAATGTGTAAATTGTTTAATTATTAGTTCCTGCCGCCAGGCAGGAATACTTATGCATTTGCCTAGAATGCTTTTAACCGGTAGCATCGGCCAATCACATTTCACCATTTAACATATTACTTATTTTTTTGTATAGTTTGAATTTGGAGAGCTATTTTATATATTGAAAAATTAACATTTATCTATTTTTCTATTCGTTCGAGTAGCTTTATAAATCATTTTCGTTTTAAAAATTTGGGAAAATGTGAACGCATAAATTGATTAAATAAATTTAAGCAAAGGCATAGTTTAAAAGTTGGCGGCTAGAGGTATGTAATCCATGAATGCAGATTAAATGCATTAAAATATCAGGAAAATGCAAGCGCATAAATTGATTAAATAAATTTAAGCAAAGGCATAGTTTATAAAACTGGCGGGTAGACGTACGTAATGCATGAATACAAATTAAATGCATTAAATGGCATCTGGCTCGAGGTGAAGGCGCTGGAATGGCTTGGTGGCCACACATGGCCAAGGTACTTTGGTCATTTAATATAGAGTTAAGCCACTTTCTATGCATCTCTATTACTTTGTGTGTGTTGTTTTTGTGTTCTGTAAGTGCGTGTTCTGAGGAAGAGTTTGTAGTGACTGAGCAGGAGATGTTATAGTTGCATAGTCCAGACCCAGAAACGAGTTACTTGAGGTGATAATTTGTTAATTTTCAGAGTTTCATTACATTAAAGTGCATAACGAAGCTATATTTCATAGTGCTCTATTGTGTGGCCAAGCAGGGGATTTTGTAGTTGCAGAGTTGCACATTGGACAGCGAGAGACGAATTGCTTGAGGTCAAAAGAGGTAACTTTTCATTGTTTTCTTCTATTTGATATGAGAAATGCAAGCAGGGTTTCATAGTGCTTTAAGGCATTCTTATACTTTGATTATAAATTCGTATTTTAAACTACTTTTAGTATTATCTATTCAAATTTCTTGTTGAAATGCGAAGGTTTCATCTGCGTTTGATAGGAATTATGTAGAAACCCTCTTGTCCATTTTACTTCATGCATGCGAGCCCTATAAAGTTTGTATATTTTTTATTACTGCAAAGCGGTCCCATAAAGAGGGCTTTGGAACCAAAATTATGTCAACGTGTGTGATAATGAGAGCTTTCGAACAATGAGTCGACAGTGTGTTGCTTTGAGCTTTTCCGTTGTCATCAAAGCATAAAGGATAGAGGGATTTTGTTAAAAGTCGCGATTATTGTCCTCGTAGGCATAAATGCAAACAATGGGAGCATACAAAAAACAAGTGAACTGTTTGACAAAACTCGTGAAAGAAAAACTATTATATATGATTAGTTGTTTATATATTCATGCATTTGTAGAAGAAAAAATATCTGCGTTTGATAGGAATTATTTAGAAACCCTATTGTCCATTTTACTTCATGCATGTGAGCCCTATAAAGTTTGTATATTTTTTATTAATGCAAAGCGGTCCCATAAAGAGGGCTTTGGAACCAAAATTATGTCAACGTGTGCGATAATGAGAGCTTTTGAACAATGAGTCGACAGTGTGTTGTTTTGAGCTTTTCCGTTGTCATCAAAGCATAAAGGATAGAGGGATTTTGTTAAAAGTTGTGGTTATTGTCCTCATAGGCATAAATGCAAATAATGGGAGCATATAGAAAATAGGTGAATTGTTTGACAAAACTCGTGAAAGAAAAACTATTATATATGATTAGTTGTTTATATATTCATGCATATGTAGAAGAAAAAATGGGAAACTAATACAACAGTAGGTAGTTATAACCCCCAAAAAGAATCAAACCTGGAACAAGAGCAACATCCAAAAAATTGCGCTTTAAAGTACCTAATGCACTAGAGAATTTACCATAGTAGAATACAAATTTTCATTTGCACAGAGATAGAGAAAAGAATGCAGTAGAAACCTATTTTCTGCCAGCAAGCATTTAAATTTTGTCAGATGTCATGGTTACTATTCTCATAGGTAGAAAAATACGAAAACATTTTTAAGGCAAGTGAACTGTTTTACAAAACTCCTCAGGAAAATGGGCTTCCGGGGAATGCAATGAGTATTAAATCTGGACACCTTGACTTTCACATGTTAACTTTGGCATTTTTATGGAGTTGGTAGCTCTCATTTACTCTTCTTTCATCTAATATCTAATTAATTAGGTGGTTGTTAATTAGTCTTTAAATACATAATAATAAAAAGAAAGAAATAATTATAAATATCCTTGTGGACATTTTAATTATGGGTTGTGATTTGTACTTGCATGTAGATGGATTAAGCACTCAAAAGTCACAATATATGTAGCGTGTCAGCTAATAGGTCCATGTGACATTTCAATCATGTTAAAGTAGTCAATTCCATATTTGTCATTTATCCTTGTATCATTAGATAACTAATTAACTAGGTAGCTGTTAAGTAGTCTTTAAATACATAGTAATTAAGAGAAAGAAAAAATTACAATTATCCTTGTGTACATTTTACCTGGTGATCAAATTCAAGGAACAAACATACGAAGCAAAGAACAATTTGAGATTTTGTAATTGGAAAACTTAGACTGAATGCTTAGGAAGTTAGAAAATTGTATCTTGGGGTTATAAAAAACTATGTCAAATATGTTTTAGAATTCAAATTGCAATGTTGCCATAGAGCAGTCAAGTAATATTGCTTGATAAAATAATTTTAGACTTCGTGCAAAAGAGCAGTTAAATTCATTGCTAGAAGATTTGTGGTACAAGAACCTATGGCAACTAGTTTGTGTAGATAATCTGATTTACATTTATACTTGTGTCTCTTGAATCTAAAAAATGCTTGCTAGTGTTTTAATGGTTTTGGCTATTAGTATCCATCGCAGTAGGAGTATTATATGTTGCAATTGTAATTTTGGGAGTTGTTTGCATTTTGGTCATTTCCTTGAGCTTTATTGCTATTCTTTTAGAAAAACAAACAAATGGTCTTCGTTTTCTAATCAAAGCTTATTACATGGTGCAATGCTTTTGATGGAAGAAGAGAGGTGGTGTAGCGGTCCAGCTGTAGCAAATTCTTCAAGAAAAGAGTACAGGGTGAGTTTCTAGAATGAACCTTCTCCTTTGTTTACAATTGCATAGAGTAGACAAAGAAAAAGGTTAATTCAAGATTCTCACTATATTGATTGTACTTGTAGTCATATCATTGCTTTTGGTTACAAGGACAGTCTTTACAAATGGGTATTGTGAGTGGCATATGCTATATGGTTCATAAAAATTAAGCAATTGGGGTTCAAAAGTAGATCTTTGTTGCAATAACATGACATCAGAAATGCAATTATTATCCAATCAATTTCTTTGGTGGCTGATTGCACTTTATAATTTAAACATAGTCTTTTTTATTTTGAGAGTTTGATTCTAAATCCATATGCATACTTTGATTAAAACTAGTGGCTGAAGGTACATAATTCATTGATGCAAAATAGCCTTTGAGTACATAGCAGTTAAAAGAAAGAAATAATTACAATTATCCTTGTGTACATTTGAACTATTAATCAAAGACAATTAACAAACTAGCACTAGAAAACCATGTGTGTGTTAATGTGTTGGATAACATGTATTTGTGCATAGGTGTATATGGATGCTATGAGTTGTGATTTCTACCATTATGTAGCGCTTACTATTACTTGTACAGCCAAGCCACATGCAAGTAGAATTCATAATTCATTGCATCCAGATACACTCAAGGACAAATACAAATCAAGTTTGTTGGCATCTTGATAAGAAAGATGATCAGATACATCCAATTAATGTATGTCACAACATCTTATTGAATGAAGATGATTTGGATAGGGAGGTTACAAATGAGAATCCTTATTGGTGTGTGACTAATGCTCTTTTTGAAGACTTGTCAAGAAAATTGCATGCCAATACTATTAGAAAACAGGTGGAATCAGATTTATTGATTGACTATGATTGATGGGTCAAATGTGTACAAGGATAGTTAAATAATTAGGCAGCTGCTAATTAGTCTTTAAGTACATAATAATTAAAACAAAGAAATAATTACAATTATCCTTGTGTACATTTGAACTGTTGATCAAAGGCAGTTAACAAACTAGCACTAGAAAACCATGTATGTGTTAATATGTTGGATAGCATGTACTTGTGCATAGGTGTATATGGATGCTATGAATTGTGATTTCTGTTTGCATGTAGCTGGTTTAAACATTTAATAATTAGTGCTGGATAATGGAATGAAATGAACTTGGGCAAATGGAAATAGAATGACCCCATGGAATTGGAAGATCAATGTTTACGTGGCTTTAACAAGATAGCAGATTTGCGTCCATGAGACTTATTTGAATCTAAAATGTCATACTGTATGTGGCGTATTAGCTAGTTGGCTTAACATGATAGCTTCTAAACAAGTTAATTCAGCGATCAATCAAGCTAATTGGCTGATGAATTAATTGTGTTGAGTGGTTAGTCATAGTTAATTATTAGTCATCTTTATCCTCCAAATCAGTTAAATCAATCTTTCCTATTCACATTCACAGATACACAATCTTTCTGACCATTTTGCCTACTTTTAATAAAATAGGAGCTTTAGAACAAGATATGTACATTCATCTAAGCATGATAAGACGTGGATTTCTGACAGATATTATGGTTTGAAATGTTGTCATGAATATGCATACAGAATATGGAAGCACAAGAAAAATATTTAAACTGTTTGACAGAATTCCTCGAAGAGATGTTGGCTCTTGGTGTGTAATGATTGCAAGTTATGTAGAGAATTATTTGTCGAAAAAGCTTTTTGCAAACTTTCAAGCAAATTAACTAAATAGCTAATCAAGTTAACTATGAATCAAGTTACTTGACCAATCAATGAAACTAGTTCATTGATAGATTAGTTTTCTTGAATAGTTAATTATAGTTAATTATAAATCATCTTTATTCACCAAATCAATTAAACCAATCATGGCCATTCATATGCAAAAAAAGAATTTCTTGAAAAGGCTTTATAGACAAGGAAGCAAATGCAATTGCTAGGTGCAAACCGAAATTGCAAAAACTTCGTCAACATCTTCCTTTGTGTTTCTTGTGCTACAAATATTCAACAAGCTATAGTTGTCCATATTAATTGTATTCCTTTGTCTATGTTCAAGCCATCTGTTTATTCTATTGCTTTCGCTATTATTTCATGAAAGCTCAAATGTCATAGTATATGTGGCATATCAGCTAATAAGTCCATCTCACATTTCGCTCATGACAATTTAGTTTGTCTCATCTGTCTCTGATACATTAATCAAAGTCAATTAACAAATAAGTCAATCTTACACTTGACTCATGCAAATTAAGTCAATTCTATCTTTTACTCATTAATGAAATTAACTAATCAGCTTAACAAGATAGCTTTCAAACAAGTTAGGTCAATGATCAATCAAGCTGTTTGACTGATGAGCCAATTGAGTTCAATAGTTAATCATAGTAATAGCAAAAAAATCCTTGTTAGATGATGTCATAGTTGAATTTGCTTTTGTGTGCCTGTCTGCACTTTTGCTATAGCTTGAAGCAATGATGCTTTATGGTTCAAGTATTAAGTGTAATTGGAAACCTTTCTTGATTTAAATTGATTGATTTAAATCTGTTTGGAAACCATACTTACAGTGGTTCTTTAGGCTCGATGCAAAACAACAATATAGTTAAAATGCATAGCGAAAGCCTGTAGAGAACCATGCTCACACTTGTACATTTGGAATTCAAGAACCTATGATAAATAGTCTACCAGGTTAATCTGTTTTCAATTAATACTTGTTTCTATTGAATCTAAAAAAATACTTGCTTGGTGTTTTTCGGTGTTTTGACTATTAGTATCCATTACACTATCACTGTCATCCATTGCAATTATAATTTTGGGAGTTGTTTGCACAAATGTGTTTTGATGCATTGTGAAACCCAACTTGCATTTCTGGGATAAAATGAAGCAAAATAAATAAAAGTAGCAATTTGTTACCTTGAGTAACTCGTTCTTGGTGTTCATTCAATGAGCACAAGAGCTTTTGCTCTGTCACTGTAAACGTCCCCTTTGTATAGATAAAAGCTGTCAGTTTTCAAATCTATGCCTTTGCTTAAATTTATTTGTATATGGAGTAACATTGTTTTCAAATGCATGACTGATAATAACACGTATATTAGAAAACTTTGAATCAAAATACACAAATCATTAAAAAAATAATATTTCTCTCTTTGTCTTATATTGCTACAGATAGAGCTTCTTTTCAATCATCATATGTATACCCCACATATTCCTAGACTAACTGTATTAACTTAGAGAGTCTTGACAAATTGCCGGAAGAGCTGACTATTTTCATCTTTGCATAAGCCTCCACTGTATTCCACACTATATTATTGTTGTCTACCTTTTTACCATCAAAACTTGTCTACATATGGCAAATGACTAAAATTACACATCCTTTTGTTGGATTACTTACCATGTTCTGCCACCTTAATAAGATCAGGTACAACCATAATGTATTAAAAACAAATTTATAACTGTGCAATGCGGTCAAGCCCCTGTTTTCCAAGTTATAGCCAAACAAACTATATGATTATACCACAAATGGAGATTCTTACTCCAAACAAGAGGGAATAAAAACATAAGATGCAATTGTTAGCCAAGTCCTTCATTGCTCCCTTGCTACTGGTAGATATCACAGAAAAGTAAAAACCTATTTCTAAGATGACAATGAATTTAAGGCACTTGAAATAAGTTTGTCTCTATAATATTGCCCACACTTATTTATCCCTAGCAGTTATGTATTGGCTTATAGGTAGATATAACAGTTGAAAATGCTATCGTAGACATATATTCACAATGTGGAAATATAGACAAGGTCCAGGAATTGGAAACAAGGAATGGATAGGAAACATAAGCTATGAAATACAATGACATGTAGCATAAACAAGTAATAGTTTAAACTCCAATAATATGTGAAAAAGCTTTTATGAACATTGATTTTTTATCAGATTACTTTTGCAAAATACACGTACAGTAATGCAAAAAGGGTATCTAGTAATTTTGCTCTCAATTCATATCACCCAAGAACTGCTTCTGACAGAGACACACTTCCTCCTCCATCTGTTTTAGTTTAGCAGAATCTGGTCAAGAACTTTATCTTGTTAAATGAAACAATCAGGAATTTGGAAAACAGAAAAAACAATGGATTGTTGAGCTTTCTAATTCATCATGATTTTTCACTTTTTTTACCCCACTTTTACAGCATACTGAATAACAAGCAACTAAAAACAACATTCAGAACTCTACAATGCTCTTGTAGAATGAGAACACAAACAAGTATTCAAGGGTACCTATGCTGTTTACTTGTGCTCCAAACTCTAAAAGAAGGCTCGCACAATCTTTGTATCTATTTGTTGTTGCAATGTGCTAAACACAGTATATCAAAAAGATTTGTAATATTGTTCCGAACTCTCAATAAAAAATAATCTCCATATCCTACCATCAAAGAAAATGCATTAAAGTCAAAGGAGTTTGAAATTGAAGATAACAAACCTAATAGCACTCACTTGGATAAACTGTTTTGTATAGTCTGAATTTTATTGGTTCCTAGCGTCAAGGCAGGAATACTCATGCATTCGGTTGGAATGCTTTTAACTGGCAGCATTGGGCAATCACATTTCGACATTTAACATATTACTTATTTTTTTGTATAGTTTGAATTTGGAGAGCTATTTTATATATTGGAAAATTAGCATTTATCTATTTTCCTATTCGTCTGAGTAGCTTTATAAATCATTTTTGTTTTGAAAATTTGGGAAAATGCGAATGCATAGATTGATTAAATAAATTTAAGCAAAGGCATAGTTTTAAAACTGGTGGCTAGACGTACGTAATCCATGAATGCAGATTAAATGCATTAAAATATTAGGAAAATGCGAGCGCATAAATTGATTAAATAAATTTAAGCAAAGGCATAGTTTATAAAACTGGCGAGTAGACGTGCGTACGCATGGATATACAAATTAAATGCATTGAATGGCATCTGGCTCGAGATGAAGGCGCTGGAATGGCTTAGTGGCCACGCGTGGCTAGGGTACTTTGGTCATTTAATATAGAGTTAAGCCACTTGCTATGCATCTCTATTACTTTGCATGTGTTGCTTTTGTCTTCTGTAAGCGCGTGTTCTGAGGAAGAGTTTGTAGCGACTGAGCAGGAGATGTTATAGTTGCAGAGTCCAGACCCAGAAATGAGTTACTTGAGGTGATAATTTGTTATTTTCCACAGTTTCTTTCCATTAAAGTGCATAATGAAGCTGTGTTTCATAGTGCTTTAGTTGGACTATCACTATCACTTTGTGCCTGATGTGTCGGTGCATGTATGTATGTATGCATGTCTCTATGTACATATGCATTTATCTATGTGCATATCTATGTAAACATTTGTAGATGCATATATGCATGTATGCATATGTCTCTAGATATATCTATGCATATATGTATTTATGCATATATGTATGTGTGTATAGATGCATCTATGTGTATATGCATGCATGCATATATGTTTACGTCCATACATGCATTTATGTGTGTCTACATGGATGTATCTGTACATATATATACATATGTATATATATATGTGTGTGTCTATATGTCTTTTCTAGGAAAGAGTTTACAGTGACAGGGCAAAGGTTGTCATGGTTCCAAAAAGGACAGTCGTAGACAAGTTACTTCAGGCAATAAATAGTTATTTTCATCAGTTTTCTTTTATTTTAGAGTCCATAGGCAGATTGGGTTTCACAGTGCTCAGCCTACGCTAATCTTCATAGACTAGTTCCTCGGATGAACAATTGTCTTTTCTCCAATGTACAATATGGGAGCTTAACAATAACTTGGTGCTTATGAGTCCTCTAAAGATTACATATCTTCAATTACTTGCAGAACTGTTCCATAGTGCAAACTTTAGAGCCACTGTGCTGTTAGCATGTGCCATAATGGGACCTTTCGAACAATATGTGGACAATGTGTTGAGAAGGCTTTGCAGACTGTTAGGAAAATGTAATTTACAGATATAAGCCTAAACTCCACAATTGCTTTCAGCTTTCTCGTTGTCATTAAAGCATAAAGGAAAGAGGATTTTTTCGAAACTTTAATTTATGTACTTTTACATGATAATTCACCTTATTAATTAATGAATCAAATTATCTTGATTAATTAATCTTCTTTTCCATTCTATCATTTCATATCTAATTAGTTAGGTAACTGCTAAATAGTATTTACATACATAATAATTAAAACAAAGAAATAATTATAACTATCCTTGTGCACATTTGACCCATCAATCAAAGTCAATTAATAAATCTGATTCCACCTGTTCACTGATAGTATTTGCATGCAATTTCCTTGAGAAGTCTTGAAAAAGAGGATTACTCACACACCAATAAGGATTCTCATTTGTAGCGTCCCTATCCAAATTATCTTCATTGAATAAGATGTTGTGGCATACATTAATTGGATGTATCTCATCATCTTTCTTATCAGGATGCCAACAACCTTGGTTTGTATTTCTCCTTGAGTGTATCTAAATGCCATGAGTTATGAATTCTACTTGCATGTGGCTTGATTGCACAAGTAATAGTAAGTGCTACATAATGATACAAAATAAACTTATGCAAATGGAAATGAAATGACCCCATTTAGTTAGAAAATCAATATTTATCTGGCTTTCACTATTAAGTGATAGCTAGTCTAGCATTAAACAGTAGCTAGAAATTGTTTTTATCAGAACTTAACAGTGCTAGCACAGGTCTGTGTTGTTTTTTGGCTTAGTATTGACAGGTTGCCATGGCCTATTTACACTTCTTCAGACGCTTAAGCAAATATGACATCTATTCCATTGATTGCTCTTAAAGAGCTTATGCCACCATTGCAATAACAAAATTACACTAATGCATGCATATGCAAAATATGTTCTATATTATAGGGTACACAAATAACAATAAGTATTTTAAAATTATAAAATGCAATTTGCATTATAAGAAACAAAAGTTCTTACTTAGGTTCTTTCTCGTCGAAATGAATCTACATAAGAATTTTGTTTTGTTTTTATGAATAACATAGTATATGTCACTCACTGTACTCATTTGTCTAAATTGTCCTTGTAACAGGGATCGGTGCTTTCAACTGTATTTAAACAATCATGCACAAACTGCAACGTGAGGTTAGCATATTAACCTTCTCCTTTTAAAAAAAAAAAACAATGCAGAGTTTTCCAAATATGCGCTTCTAGGAAGATTTCCCATGGTTGTAGATGAAATAGTATATGTTTTTACAGTTTGCTCACTTCTCAATTTTGTCATTGTACTAGGAAAAATTACTTGTGCCTATAATAACAGCCAGAATTTGTACATTGCTGCAAGTATACTTGATCATTCAATAGCAGATTGCAAGGTCAGCTCTCCAAATTGTCTTTTTGCTTTTCTTGAAATGCAATTGAAATTCTTCAATATAATGACTGCATAAAGTTCTTTTTCATGTTTTCATTTTGTCATCTTGTATTCCTCATTTCTTTGAACACAAATGATTTAAAAGGCTGCATGCACATATAGAAACAGGAAAATGCATTTTCCACAATTGCAATAGTAATTTGTCTTTGAAAAATAGAACAAGTTTTGCTTATGTGTTAACTAGTTATACTTCCTCTATACAATATCCATAGAATAGAATGAACTGCTAGAATGCAATTTTTAAACCCTGTTTGCAGTTTCAAATAGCCTATAAAGTCATAAGTCTTTGTTTTATGTCAACTGGTTTTTACCTATATGCATTTAAGGCAATTTTGTTCATAAGACTACTTATATCTGTGGCAAGTTGCTATGCACTGTGCAAGTGAACGTATGTTTAATCTTCCTGTATTGCAAAAAAAGACCACAAAGTTAATTTCAAAAGCTGACATGGCACATGAGTACAATGAATGATGTACTATGTTACTCATAGACATGACGCAATATTTTTCCATGGTCTTGTTTACATGCAAAATGACATTAACCACAATTTTTTTTTGCTCACATTGCCAATTTCACTGTGTGCTTTAAACCTCTAAAGTAAGAGAAAACTGAGGAAAGAAACTATTTATTGCCTCAAGTAACTCGTTTCTAGTTCTGGACACTGTAACTATAACAAAGTCTGCTCAATCACTGTAAACTCTCCTAGAACAAAGACTTGTAGAATAGAAAAACAATTTGTGCAAAGTAATAGTCATGCTTAACAAGTGACTTAAGTCTATAACAAATGAACAAAGCAGCCTGGCTATACATGTCCACCAAGCCATTCCAGCAGTTTCTCATCTAGCCACATGCTATTTAATGCATTTACTTTGCATTTATGCACTGTGTGCCTGCACCTGTGAGTTTTAATCTCTTTTTTTATTATTTAATCGATCTATGCCTTCGCTTTTGCTCAATGAACCTATGCCTTTGCATTTTCCTCAAATTTTTAAAACTCAAATGATTTTTAAAGCTATTCCCACAAATAAGAAAAGCCATAGATCTTCTTTGATCAATCAATGCCTTTGCATTTCCCTGATTTTTTTAAAACAGAAATGATTTATGAAACTATTCTCTACATGCCACTTAATTCATGTTTATGTGAATAGCTTTTAAAATCATTTGCTCTTTGAGAAAATCAGTCACTTAGAAGTACATAGAAACAAAGGAATCCAATTACACAAAACATTTAAAGACCATAGCCTGAGATTGACAATGTGAGCAAAAAAGATTCTTATCCACCATTTCTTGCATGTAAACAAAGCTACTTGAAAATATTGTTTTGTGTTTGTGGCATTGAAAGTATACATCATGCATTGTACTCATTTATCCAATTTTTCAATGTAACAGGAATAAGTACATACAATCCTGGTGGGGGATAGTGGATGACAAGGTTAGGTTGAAGAATTAATACTAGTTTTCCCTTGTGCTTCTAAAAAATTGTTTGCTGTATAATATGTCACGTAGGCTTCTGCTACTACTCAAGATCCATTTTCCAACATATATAGAGATTATTATCGTCCAAGTTGCTTGACAACATGATTAATACTATAGAATGCTATTGAGTAAAAGCACATAGGCGACATAGGAAAAAACTATATATTTTGTAATCTAGATGATAGTGTTTGATACTATTCATACATAACATCTGCTATTCTCAAACACATTAGGATACAAAAGAAACAAAGAAAATGATAGACATTGACACCTATGAATTGACAAAGTGCCCCCAAATATCAAACATTGACCACGTGCTTAAGAGCGAGGGGCTTTGCAGATTAAGTACTTTTGCATACAATGTTGGCGATTGTTTGTTTGACTCATTACAACTACTGCTTAACAATCGCTACACATCAATTCAACTACGAAACGGAGCTATATATTACTTCTTGAGTTTCCTTCAAAACAAGGACAAAGAAGCAATAAAATCATACAACTATGAACTAGACCCTGATACTCTATATACATTGCACAAAGTACATGATCCGCAAACATATTTCTGCAGAATGTGATTATCTGCAAAGCCACAGGCAGATTGCACTAAAAGTGGATTGTGGGGTGACTTATTCTGCATTCACTGGATATCCAAATGGTTGAATATACAAATATGCCTTTGGTCAAGAACAACAACAAGAAGGTACTTACAGTTCAATAGTTTTGATTACATAGAATCAGTCTCTATACTATTTCATGACATGAATTCTTTAAGTGGACACTTTGAACCATTGTTAAAAATTGAAACACAAAATGTAACTTCAAAACAGCCCGTAGGTTCACATGAAATTAAAAAATTGTGCACAAAGTATCCTCGAATATCAAACATTGACAATGTCCTTAGGGCTGAAGGCCTTTGTAGATTAAGCACATTTGCATATAATGCTGGCGATTGTTTGTTTGACTCGCTTCAAGTACTACTTAACAATCAGTACACCTCAACTCAATTATGAAATGGAGCTATAATGATTTCCTAACTTTCCTTCAAAATAAGGACAAAGAAGCAATTAAAACATATAACAATGAACTAAATCCTAATACTCTATATACATTGCACAAAGTACATGACCAAGAAACATACTTCCGCAAAATGCGATTGTCTGCAAGACCATGCATAGACCATAGTGAATGTGGATTGTGGGGTGACTTGTTCTGCATTCACTAGATATCCAAATGGTTGAAAATACAAATAAGCCTCTGGTCATTGACAACATCAAGAAAGTACTTAGATTTCAATGATTCTGGATATACATAATCAGTCTCTATACTGTTCCATGATACAAACCCTCTGGCTGGACATTTTGAGCCGCTTCTAAGAATCAAAGCCTAAAATCTAACTTGCCAATGCTCAACAAGCTTACTCCAACTTAAAAAGTTGATCAGAAGTGGTCCACAATACAAAATTACTTACTTGAACAAGACACATGCTTTGCCAAAAAACAAGAAGAATTTGATACCATTTGTCATAGCAAACAATTTTAAACATAAATCAACAATAAGACTTAATCACCTGAAGAACTTGATTAGAAAAGAAAAACAGAAATAAAGTATACCTACCAGTCCAAAGAAAAAGAAAAACATTGTCACCAATAGAAATTTATAAAACAACAATACAAGATACACCAAAATACCCATGTGCAATTTTCCAAGTGCTCTGTTTGAACAAGGACATCAGGACATTCAAAGAAAAATAAAAAGAACTATATTGTAAGCTACTACAATTAGATTCCTTACCATTCACAGATTTCATATGCCATGTATGCTACTTTGCATTGAAACAGTCCACTATTCCAAAGTATGCTACCCCATAGAAAATAAGAACTAATATTGTGCTATGTGCAAAATTTAACTCAGCTAGAAGAACGACTTGTCTCACTTAGAATTGCATTTGCACGGATTTGGGAACTAGGGTTCAAAAGGTCTCAAATAGGCCTAACAGGTTCTATTATAAATGTTCCTGTTGACATGAACATTGTACAAAGAGCATTACCACAATCAATTAACAACACACAAACAATTGTTGTTTCGTTGAAAAGGCGCCTACAATACAAAAATGCATTTCAAAAAGGCATGGTGTGCCCAAATGTCATCATGCAAGATTTGACTCAATTAACAAGGAGACCATTATAAAAAATGCACAAAGTCCACATAAACCAAGATTGGCAAGAAGTTCTCCAATGCACTCAAGAAAACGAAGACAATAGTCCACAAAATACAAGTGACACAAAATTAGATAGTGAAATGGAAAATGAAAACCCATCAGAAACATTGATACATGGATTTACTGAGTCTAGAAGTATCCATAACATGGAAGACAAGATTATTGAAATTGCACCTGCAGAGGACAAGTATCCAATTGGAATATTTAAGGACATGTATGCTGAAGAAATGAATTTCCCAACTTTATTCTTTGGCAAACCACGTGATAATGACATTGTAAAAAACTTTACATATCAGAAAATAGTACGCTGGGAGCTCTTACAGTCACAAAGACAATTTGCATATCATACAACAAACATTTTTTTCAAAGCTATTAAGGTACTAATACAACAAGTACTGTCTACAATGACAATAAGAATCCGAAAAGGCCAGTTAAAAGGACGAAAGCTATTTGCAAAAGACGTTAAACACAAACCAAATCTAGAAAAAATTCTTAAATTAGATATTGGATATGTTGATTTCAAAAGAATAAGAATCTCTCCAGACTATTCACAACAACTTAAGAAAAATGTATTTGCTATGATTCGACAACTAGGACCACCGACATTTTTCATCACTTTCACTAGTGTTGAGCAAAATTGGGATCCACTAATTCAAACATTACAAGAGCTGCACAATCTACACCAATTAGCACAAAATCGTCAAGAATCTAATGACCCAACACACATTGACAAATTTGAACTAATCAAGAAAGATCCTATCACTTGTGCATGTTACTATAAACATAGAATAAATGCAATAAAAAAATTGATACTTACAGATGACTCTTTCTTTGGAAATGTCATTGATTACTTCTCAGTCACTGAGTTCCAAAATCGAGGAAATGAACATGATCATTTCCTCATATGGGTTAAAAATGCACCAATCTACACAGAAGATAACATGGACATCATAGCTTTTGTTGATAAGTATATTACTTGCGACACCAAAAATTTGGAACTTGCTTTAGCAATGCTACACAAACATCATCATACAAAGAAATGCAAGAGATCAAGAAAATGACTTTGTAGATACAATTTTCCTTTCCCACCAATGCAAAAGTCAACTATACTTTTACCAATACTCCAAAAGATTGAAGCAATAACTGCAAATGCCATTGACATCTTTTCAAAACTCCAAAAAGAAAACTATGACGAAACATTCACTTTTCAAATGTTCTTACAAGAAATAAACTTAACTGGCAATGAATACATTGAAGCTTTGAGCTCAACATTAAACATGCCTACGCTTTTATTACAAAGAAAACCATCACAAATATGGAACAATAGTTTTTCAAGGAAAATTCCAGATCTTTGGAAGGCTAATACAGATGCACAGTTTGTCCTCAATGCATATGCTTTTGCAATGTATTGTAGCTCATATATTGCAAAAGTAGACAAGTCAATGATATATGCATTCAAAAGAATACGTACAGACCACAATCAAGACAATATTGATGCAATACGAATGGTAAGTAAACTTGGAAATGCCATGCTTGACTTGCAACAAATGTCATCACAACAAGCTGCACATATTGTTTTGTCACTGCCATTAAACTACAATTAAAGAAAATGTATATTCATTGATACACGATCTGACAATGATCGCACATTTATACTAAAATCTGTTAAACAATTGAGCAATGAGCCAGACGAATCAGAAAACGTTCTTGCGAAATCTATTATAGACTACTATTTAAAACGTCTTGAAACAATGGTGGACATATGTCTTGCATAATTTGTTTCAAGATACAACAAATACGGTGCTACAATTGAACCAAAGGCCAAACCAAATGTGGTATGGTTTATCAATTTCAACAAACACTTTGATATAGAGAATCATTGTAGATAGAAATTGGTTCTCTATGTTCCATTTACCATTAATGAGCATACACTCAAACAAAACTTTGACTCTTGGGAACATGCATACATGTACCATGGACAAACCATTTAAACAAATAGTGCAAAGTTCATCCACAACACAAACTCCGCATGGGGTGACATTGACAAAGCTATAAATGATCTTCAGTTTCTTGAAGATGAAAAGCTCATTGACCTAACAATGCAAGAAAAGCTTCACAAGAAAGAACTATATGACATACAAACAAACCTTCCAAACATAGGTCGTTCTAACCCAAATACCATGCATTCCAATGGATTTGAAATTGCAAAGCACCCACAGATTATAGATAACAATGAATACTACAAGTTAAGACGAATGTTAAATAAAGAACAACAAGCAATTGTTAAAGATGTTCTCATAAAAAATATGAAAAATCCACAAAAGCCATTGAACTTGTTTTTGACTTGGGGAGCTGGAACAGGAAAGACTTTTATAGCAAAGGCCATCTACCAAGCTCTCATTCGCATCTATAGCAATTCTGTTGACAATAATCTAGACAAACCCAAGGGCTTATTAACTGCATATACAGGTAAAGCAACATATAACATAGGGGGATTCACATTACATTCAGCATTTCACATACCTTTTAACACATCAGAATTCCTATCACTAAACACTGAAGTGCTTGACACTATGTCAAAGCACTATGATCAATTGCACATACTTCTTATAGACGAGATATCATTAGTTGGCTCAACATTCCTACGGTATATTGATAGAAGACTACGAGACATAATGCAAATGCCTACAACATACTTTGGAAACCTTGAAACAATATTTTGTGGTGACCTTTACCAGGCACATGTCCTTGACTCTGTGGTTTTTGAAAATAGGCCTACTCCAATTGAATTAATGCCTTATAGTTTCTAGAAAGACCACATAAAATGCTATTCATTGGTGAATACCATGAGACAAAAAGATGAAATATTTATTTCAATCCTTAATAGACTACGAGTAGGCATTCAGACAACTCATGATATAGACTATCTCAACAAAATTTTCTTTCGTCCTGTACCATTTGATCCATTGCTTCCGCACCTTTTCTATAGGAGAATTGATGTTCAAGCACATAACAACAAACTGCTATCAATCATTCCAACCCAAATGATAGTGCTAGATGCAATAGATGAACTTGAGGAGGACCTTAATGCAATCCGAGTATACAGTCACACAATCAATCCGAGGACCTTAATGCATATAACTAAAAATGATAAATTCATACCATTTACATTCCATTCATTCTCATATCCACTCTCACATATCCTTGCCTCCCATATCAAATACTTTTCATAACTTATTCATACACCTTCCTTGCATCTCATCATTCTCTCAATTACCTCTCTTTGTTGCACTCGCATAATTCATTCTTCTTTTTTACCCTCACATATCTTTATCTATCTATACCTCAAATATACCTTCATCCATCACGACAAAATTCACACCATACCAAACAAATAAAAAGATGAAGAAAATATCAAGGTTATGCAATTAAACACTGAGGGCTTCGAAAATAATAATCATAACATAGAGTTGTATTCAAGAGTTCTTTTCAAAACGACTTTTCTAAATCTTGTTTATTACAGATCGCTAAAAGCGCGTATGACAGTTTCTTAAAGCCTAAAAATGTGTAATCAGATTTAACAAATATTTACATGTATCCATGCATTCAAATGCATCATTAGATATCCTTTATACACTTGTTCAAAAAACAAT
Organism: Sequoia sempervirens; assembly: GCA_007258455.2. Classification (NCBI taxonomy): domain Eukaryota; kingdom Viridiplantae; phylum Streptophyta; class Pinopsida; order Cupressales; family Cupressaceae; genus Sequoia; species Sequoia sempervirens. The sequence continues at coordinate 222,880 of VDFB02328484.1, forward strand.
AATGTATATGTTTCAAATGCAAATTGTTTCTGACATTTCAAACTTTATGCACACAGGCATTTATAGATTCTTGTTTATGTACCAAATTACATGGACACATGTATACATCCATGCATGCATAAATGTTTACATGGATCCATATATCTATGCATTCCTTCGATATATGCATTGGTGATAAATAGTTCATTTTTCCTGTTTTCTTTCGTTTACTACTGCAAATGCAAGTTGAGTCTCATTGTGCTTTGAAAAATTTGTATTTCTAATCGATTTTAGTGTTTTCCATTCAAATTTCTCGTTCAAATGTCAAGGATGCTTTTCACTCTTCTATGCATTGTGTGCACATGGATACATGTATACATGCATGCATGTATACATAGATGGCTCAAGCATTGTTACAAATGTTTAAGATTATTTGCATTTAATAATTCAAACAAAATAATAATACATTTTTGCTTCCTGAATAAGATCATAAAGGACGTTTGTTACTGCAAATGTATACATACACCCATGTAAAAATACAAGTATTCATTGGTATATCTATCAAAAAGTCCACGTATTTATTCTTTTCATAGTATATGCATAACAACTTTTTCTTTGTTTTCTCTTTTGACTCTTGTATCCTTAAATATCATTATATTTTTATATCTATTCTTCTCTTGTCGCATTTCGAGGAAGCTCAAGGATCTTGGCACTTTGTTTAGTACGAAGGAGAGTGAGAAATGGGACATCAGTCTTTCTTCTGTGTTTGTATTGAGACACTCATCCCTATGATGATTTTAAAAAGCATAACCAATAACAAAATAGACATTCTTCTACCCTTTCTTGGAAGAAATGATCACTTCATACCCTATCGAATCCACTCAGTTCCATTTCCACACTTGCACATCGTTTCTTCTCAAATCAAATAAATTTCAAAATCCATTTATATGCTTGCCTTGCATCACACCAATGTTTTGCATTCCTTTTTTCTTTCAATCCAACTCACTCATTCAAATTTTTATATCTTGCATTTAATTTTCAGCGTACAACTCAAAAATGATAAATTCATACCATTTACATTCCATTCATTCTCATATCCAGTCTCACATATCCTTGCCTCCCATATCAAATACTTTTCATAAGGCATTCATATACCTTACTTGCACCTCATCATTCTCTCAATTCCTTCTCTTTGTTGTACTTACATAGCTCATTCTTCTTTACTACCCTTACATATCTTTATCTATCTATAGCTCAAATATACCTTCATCCGTCACAACAAAATTCACACCATACCAAAGAAAAAAATGAAGAAAATATCAAGGTTATGCAATTAAACACCGAGGGCTTTTAAAATAACTATCATAACATAGAGTTGTATTCAAGACTTCTTTTCAAAACGTTTTTTTCTAAATCCTGTTTATTACAGATAACTAAGAGCACATATCACAGTTTCTTGGAGGCTAAAATGTATGGTCAGATTTAACAAATATTTACATGTATCCATGCATTCAAATGCATCGTTAGATATCCTTTATACACTTGTTCAAAAAACAATAATGTATTATTCTTTTGTTTCGATCATAAATGTTTTTTGTATATCTTTCAAATGCAAATTGTTTCTGACATTTCTAACTTTATGCACACAAGCATATATAGATTCTTGTTTACATACCACATTGCATGGCCACATGTACACATTGATGCATGCATAAATGTTTCCATTGATCCATATATTTATGCATTCCTTCGATATATGCATTGCTGATAAATAGTTAATTTTTCCTATTTTCTTTCATTTAATATTGCAAATGCAAGTTGAGCATCATTGTTAACATGTATCCATGGATTCAAATGCATCATTAGATATCCTTTATACACTTGTTCAAAAAACAATAATGTATTATTCTTTTGTTTCAAGCATAAATGTTTACATTGATCCATATATTTATGCATTCCTTCGATATATGCATTGCTAATAAATAGTTAATTTTCCCTGTTTTCTTTCATTTAATACTGCAAATACAAATTGCGTCTCATTGTTAACATAGACTTGTATTCAAGAGTTCTTTTCAAAATGTCTTTTCTAAATCCTGTTTATTATAGATCCCTAAAAGCACGTATGACAGTTCCCCGAAGGCTAAAATGTATAATCAGATTTCACAAATATTTACATGTATCCATGCATTCAAATGCATCATTAGATATACTTTATACACTTCTTCAAAAAACACTAGTGTATTATTCTTTTGTTTCAATCATAAATGTTTTTTTTTATATGTTTAAAATGCAAATTGTTTCTGACATTTCTAACTTTATGCACGCAGGCATATATAGATTCTTGTTTACATACCAAATTACATGGACACATGTACACATCCATGCATGCATAAATGTTTACATGGATCCATATTTTTATGCTTTCCTTCGATATATGCATTCATAATAACTAGTTTATTTCTCCTGTTTTCTTTCATTTAATACTACAAATGCAAGTTGAGTCTCATCATGCTTTTAGACTCGTTCAGATGCCAAGGATGCTTTTCACTCTTCTATGCATTATGTGCACATCGATACATGTATACATAGATGCCTCAAGTATTGTTACAAATGTTTCTCTCTCAATAATTTGCATGCAAAGTGCTATAAACATGTGAATTATTTTAGTGTAGCTACATTTTATCTTATGTAATAAGGTTCTTTATATCTTTCCAAATTATTTTTTGTTTAAAATATATACACAAAAATATTTATTCGTATTACATAAACAAGATTAAAATCTTATTTATAATAAAATCAATACCTTTGTACTGTTTCATCTAAGAATTTATTGTAATATTTATTTCACTTATTCCATTTTAATAAGTCAAATTATTACATTTTATTTTGAATGCAAAGTGCTATAAACATGTGAATTATTTTATTCTACCTACATTCTATCTTAGGTAATAAGGTTCTTTATTATATCTTTGCAAATTACTTTTTGTTTAATATATACACACAAATATTTATTTGTATATTTAAAATCTTAATAATAATCAATAGCTTTCTAGTGATTCATCTAAGAATTTATTGTAATATAATTACATTGTTCTATACACAAAAATATGTTTTCGTATTACATAAACAAGATTAAAGTCTTATTTATAATAAAATCAATAGCTTTATATAGAAGTAACCTTCATACTACATTAAAAAAAAGATTGATTAATCTTAGAAAAGTTTACACTCAAATGAGCTACCCCTATCAATGTTCCACCTAACACTAGTGTTTCTACTAGCACTTGCATATTGTGATATGATAAACTAAAATAACTCAGTTGTATTAATTAACGTAACATGTGTTTTAGAACATTACACTAAACATAATTTTATTTACAAATAGACATAGAAGCAAAAAAAGAGATATGGTAAACTTTGTTTCGCCATGCATATAAATATGGGTCATGTAAACAATGCATTTTTTTTAGTGCCTGCGCACATGTTTTTGTAAATTGTTGCAAATGCAAGTTGAGTCTCATCGTGCTTTGAGACTCATTCAAATGCCAAGGATGCTTTTCACTCTTCTATGCATTATGTGCACGTGGATACATGTATACATGCATACATGTATACATAGATGGCTCAAGCATTGTTACAAACATTTCAAATTATTTGTATTTAATAATTTAAACAAAATAATAATAAATTTTTGCTTCCTGATTAAGATCATAAAGAATGTTTCTTGTTGCAAATGTATACATACACTCATAAAAAAAAAGTATTCATTGGTATATCTATAAAAAATTCCACGTATACATGGTACCCATAAATGCAATTTTGCATGCATCCATCAACACATGTTAACTGTTCACATGTCTCTCTGGACCGCGTTGCCCATGGACCCTAAACATTCCACACATTGATGCACCATTGCAAATTACTTCAAAATTTCCTAGCTATATTTAATACATTTATATTCCTATCTCCTATCTAATTACTTTTTCTAACTCATAGCTAGATCCTTTTTACCTCTCGGCAGGAACACGACGCTTGCGTCACTTGTTTTAATATACATTTTATTGAATGTTTTTTTGGAGTAGAGGAATGGGGTAGTTCTATTATATTTTATTTTATTGAAATTTAATTATTTAGTTTTAGTTAATTTTTTATTGATTTATATAATAATAGTTTATAATTTTTTTCTCACTAATATGAAATAATTTTGATCTTTCAAATTATCATTCGTGAAATATGAGTTCGTAAAGATTACCTTAAAAAATTATGTAATTGAATATCCATAAATCACAAAAATTAAATAAATTACACTATAATATATATAATTTATATCAATAAATTCATTTAAATATAAATATAAGAAAAGATATCTCTCGACTTATTATATATAGATTATTTTTAATATATATAAGCTAGTTAATTTTACTTTCATCTTCCAAATTTGTGTGAATGTCTTAATTTGGCATTACAATGTAAAACTCTTTCAATCCCCACCAAAAAATTTGAGTATTATTTTTTAATATTTAAATAACAACTTAGGTTTGAAAAGGTTTGAAAGCTTACAAAATTTCTCAATCACGTCTAAATCTCCCATAAAAAGAGAATGCAGATAGTTATGAAAGTCAAGGAATTATTAGCCGATAGGCTATTATAGGTGGGAAATCCCATCGGAAAAGTCTACTGTCTAATGCCGATAAAATTTTCAGGCTTCTCGCTACTGGATTGTGGGATGACTTCTTTTCAGGGGACATTTATTTGGGAGACAAACAATAATTAATGAGGAATGGCATAGGAATGGGTGAAGGTATGGTCACACATTTGTTGAGGAATGGTTTTCCTTTCGTTGGCCATCCATTGTGGCAGGATGTCGGCTGCTCATCTCTTTAGTCCACGAAGAATTGTTGCGGACGAAGCCAGCCGTTATGCGGACTGTCTGAAAATGTTATCGTATATACGCAATGAGTTCATGTGTAGGGGTACCATCAACCTTTGTCCACATCTTCAAACAGCAGCTCTGAACAACATCATGGGAAGTGTCTTTGGTACAAAGCTGGATGGTGACAGAGAAAGTAGAGAGGTGAGGAAGATGGTCAAGGAGGGTTTTGATCTGCTGGGAGCATTCAACTGGGCTAATCATCTCCCATGGCTATGGATTCTTGACCCCTGCAAATCCACTCTCGATGCTCTCGACTGGTACCTCGTGTAAAGAGTTTAGACCAGACTTGTCCAGCTTCCGTAGGAAACATGGGCGGCTCCCACAGATTTCATAGCAAATGCTGCTATTTACCATAACAATAAATTTTATAATTCATGAACACATTTGACGAGGTGAAATCCTGTGCCTTCAGATTCATTGAATCCATTTCTTATAATAAGGATGGAGATGAAGCTAACAAGATAATTTCTGCTTTCCATTTTCTACAGAGTAGGTGTTAGCAGAAACTGAAATACCTAGATTTAGGGATCCAAAATGGGCATGGTGAGAAACACATTGAAGGTAGCATTTGCAAGGCGCTATACTACTGCCTCTCAGCAACAATTTGCTAGGCCAATTTCAACTTCAAGAAGGATGTCACTGAGTTAATTTTGTCTTCTTTGTTTGCATTTCACTTGTAGATTAATGGTGGTTGTAATGTGTACTGAGGGGGGGGGGGAATGATGACTTTGCAGTTGGTAACGAGGACCCCCTTGTGCAACTCAATAGAGTAACATAGGACTGTGGAGCTTAAATTGTGGCTAAGATGGAGATGATGTAGCCTTGCTGCAGTGTCAAGGATAGGTAGGAGATATTAATTTTTGTTTGGAGGATTAATATTTTACATCTTTTGTAATCCTAAATTGTTGAGCAAAATTGTACAACAAACTTTGAAATCTAACACAGATGAAATTGTATGGATGCAAAAAATTTACATAGTTTCACCAAAGTCTTCACAAATTCAATTTCAGTGGACCTTTAAAATAATCCTACTAAAATCTTCTCATTGTTTTAATTTGTATGAACAAAAGATAAGCTTGATTATTTTGTGGCTGGCAGGGTTGGGTATGCCATGATTAAGGATGTAGAGGACAAAGGGCTCATTTCACCAGGCAAGGTAAAAGGAGGATTATACATAAATATTTTTGGAGAAATCTTTTCAAAAATTAAAAAATATAAAAATTTATTACAGATTTTTACTAAAAATATTACTGCTATTTACAAATATAGAAGGAATTATGTAAAAACTACGGCACAAAATTATCTGAAAAAATTTGCACGGTTTTCTTACAAAAATATTTGTTTTGTTTTTTAGGTTTCCATTAAATTTGCCTACCTGTGGGATTGATTGATTCCCTTTTGTTTGAAAATAAGCTTTATCCTTTTTAATTTATAAATATCGTGAATACATCTTCTTTTTTTTTCCAAATTCATCACTACATACCGTAGATTTAATGGTGCTTCTGCAAAATTTCTTTTTCCATTTTAAAACGGCCAACACATTTTTTTGCTTGGGTGGCACAGACAATACTTGTAGAGCCAACTTCTGGAAAATATGGGGATAGGGATGTCATTTGTGGCAGCAGCAAGAGGTTACAAGCTCTTACTCACAATGCCCTCCTACACCAGTCTCGAACAAAGAGTAGCAATGAGGGCCTTTGGGTCTGAGCTTGTGTTTACAGACCCTGATAAGGGCATGGGTGGTGCCGTGAAGAAGGCAATCCAGATTTTTGAAAGCACCCCTGATGCCTTCATGCTTCAATAGTTCAAGAATCCTGCCAATGTTGGGTAGGTTTGACAATTTCTACCTTTAACTGTAGGCTGAAAGTCTGAGAGTCCTTTTATCTACACTAAAATTTAGATATAATTCTCATGTTTTTTATTTGGAAACTCTTTCATCATACATTTTTCTAATTAAAAAATAGTAAAAAGTATTTATCAATGTTTTGAATCATATTCAGTGATCATGTACAAAGAGTTTTTCTCATTCTAAGTGACTAACCTTCATTTTCCTCTATTTTTCAAGATGAGTCGACGAGATGATTCATGAGGCCAATGCGGACGACGATGGCCAAATCAACTATGAGGAATTTGTCACTGTCATGATGGCTAAGTGACTAACCTTCATTTTCCTCTGTTTTTCACTAGACTTCTATCATTTCTGTGTGTTACTCAGGAACTTAGTGTGTCATTTCTGTCATTTCCTCTATTTTTTGCTGGCTTTCTGTCATTTCTATGTCTTCCAAGGTGGAGTTATTCTCCTTTTGTTCAGGACAAATATAAGACAATTTATCATTTTGTTTGAGTATGCTGGCAGTGTGTTAGTGTGTGAATATTCTGGAATCAACTATATATTGTTCAAGCCAAATATAAAAACTACATGGCAGATTCCAAAAGACATAAAATATCCTTTTTTTCTTGGCCTTTATAGACCAAAATTAGATTTGTGTTCAAAGAAGTAAAATTTACATTTATTAAGGAAGGTAATTACAATGAAGTTCCTAAAATTTTCAATAAATTGGTTATATCCTTCAGGGATAGACAATAAATACTTAAATATTGATAAGGATCTAACATTCTTATTGATTGCATGTTTTAGCTATATTTGGCTAAGAAATAAAAACACAAAAATAATTTAATTAGGGATCCATGACTCACAACCAATTTAAGTGGGTTTTAATGGGAAGGTTCTAAATTTGGTCACATGTTTGAGTAATGTGATGGAGAATTTTTAGGTTAATTTGAAAAATATATTCAAATGTAAAATAAATTTATAATAATTTTATGATTGGAGGAAAGTTCAAAAATTATTCTTTTTGACGATCTAGAACATTGTCATGGCACTTGTGGAGATACAATTTGTTCATTGATTTTTGTAGGGGACCTTTGAAATTAGTATGTTGTTGTTAAATTGTCACTACTCAAGCGTCTTAAGTTTCTACTTGAGTGTTATTGAAGATGGATGAAGTTGCTAAAGTGTCTTTGATTTTTATTGTTGAGATGAAAGGTAAATTGTTGCTATGAAAGGTATTTTTTCATTGATCAATTGTTAACTTGTAAAGGTCATGTGTTTAATTTTTCTTCATTTTATTAGTAATGAGAGAGTTGAAATAAGCCATTGGATGTGGGTTATTGGTTATTTGTAATTGTGTCATTAATTATCATAAGGTCATAGTTGAAGATAAATATATGGAAATTGATCAACTATTCATATTCCTTATTGACATCTATTATACTAAAAAGGAAGACTATTTAGATAGAATTAGGAATAATTTTATAGTCGAAAAATTGTAAATGTGTAACTATTCCTATTCCAAAAGTAATTATATTCTTCCTTGAACTTGAGTGATTAAAGTATGCATGATCGAGGGACATTGAGACATTCCAAAAGTATAATTGAACAATAAATGTGACTTATAATTGTTTCAAATGAGAGAAGGTTAAAGTTATTATAGTTATAGTCAAATATAGTGAAGGTAGAGGAGTGTATGGTTTATTGAAATACTCCAAAAAACCATTTATGTAGCATTGCACTCTATGAACTAATTAAAAACAGTTATGAGATGGTAAAGGCACACTCTACCTATTTTGTGATGTGTGTGATCTATTATTTGTTATTTTCCTCTTCTTTTTCCTCAAATTTTATATGTCTATAAATGATTAAATCCTTTCAAAATTATTTTCTAAGATTTTTTAAGAGATTTAATTTAGAAATACATAGTTATGAATCATTAAATATTAAAATTGAATCCTTTATGGACTAGTCACTAGCTATAAAGCCTTAAATAAAACCATTGTAAACAATAAACAATAGATACCTTTTTCCTAACATCAATGGAATCATATTAGGGGAGCATGGTATTTGAATCATTATGATTATAAATCTAATGATTTATGAAATTATTTTCAAATAGAAATACCCCTTGCCTAGAATCAATGACCTTCTTCATCATATAAAGGGGCATGGTATTTGATAAAGATGGATCTAACTTTATGTCCTCATTAGGTACGAATGGAGCCTATTGATCGCTATAAAATTGCTTTGGAAATTAAAGCTAGGGTTTATGAATGATTGATTTCTTTGAGATCAATAATTGTCCTACAACATCTATGTAGCTCATTAGTGACATTTCAACCTAGCCTATGATAGTTCATGAATGACATTTTTATGTATGAGAACAATTGGGAGGATCATATTTAGCATGTTCAAACTACCTTATATAGCCTCTAATGTCACAAGCTTCAAGCAAAAATGAAAAAATCCTTCTTTTGTTAACATTATGTCAAATACTTGAGTTTTGTCATTGATTAGAATGAGGCACATGTAAACCTTAACAAGGTGAAATACCTAAAATATTGGCCTATTAATTTTCGATTATGTTACATTCGGTTACAAGGTATATCATTAACCAACAACAACTATACTTAATCCAATTGACCTTTTAAGTTACAAGTCTTCTTTCATTGTACAAAAAATATTATGTTTTAAAACCATTTAGCATAGCATACCGATTTAAATTAAGTTCCACTTGTTCATAATCAAATCTTCTTGCATCCCATCATCAATTGACTTTTGCTATAAATAGTTAGTCTTAAGAAAAGCAATTTACATTTTCTTGCAATTTTTTCCCTGTCCTTCAATATATTGCCAGAGTATATCCTGCTATTGGCGTAACCATTGCACCTCGTTGGGGTGCAAGCACTAGTTTAAATGAATTTAGGAGGTTGATATTCATTCTCCAAATAGGGTATGTTAAAACACATCTAGCGCTGCTAGGGTATGCTAAGAAAACTATTGATAGATTGCATGATTTTTCTATACAATGTTGTGTCAATTATATAATATCTTATGTAATTAATTTTCTAATGAGTTATAGTTTCATAAATTAAATTAAATGAGAATCAATTCTTAATTCATGAATTTTTAATGATAATCAACATTATTTGTTAAGCATAAGATACACTTAATATTACTTTTTATAAATTTAAATTTAATTTAATTTTTCTTGGTTATAGTAAGCTAATTAGATACCTAATCCCTACCTATATAATCCAACATGCTTTGTCATTTATGGCTTCAAACAATAAATGCTCGATGCTACATTTTTCCCAAGTCTTATATATAGACAATCATATAGTCTCTTTTCTAGATCTATGTTGGAAATATTAGTCATTGATGTCAAAGGCCGACCCTTATCCAATGTCATGTTGAAGGAGTGTTAAATAAAATATAAATAATATAAAAATTGGGGCGACCCCCTCTTGGTGCTGCCCCAAACTTAGGGTTATGTAATTAAAATAAAATAATTTTTTGAGGGCCTCCAAAAGTGGGACAAACCCCTAGAATGGTGCACCCACATTAGCAAATGAAATTAAAAATAAAATTAAATAGTTACTATTAAATATTGTTGGGTCAACCTCCTTTGGAGAGTCACCCCTCTTGGGTGAAGAGTCATGAAAGCATGTATAAATAAAAGGTTGTGAGAGGGTTCAAAGGCAATCAATTTGAGGAATATTATTCATATGAAGAGAAAAAATAAAAGCTATTTGAGCAGATCCATCGGACATATGTGAATAGATTTATATCAACAATTTAGTGAGAAGGAAATAAAAAAAAAAGAAAGATCATGACATCTTTATGAGAATAATTATTGAAGACTATATTGAGTGGATGTATGATAGATTTGTGAGCAGTTGAGAGGGAAAATATAAGAAGTTGCAAATAAAATTATTATATTGTTCTTGTGGAGGTTGGAGCTTCCTATTTAAGGAGATCAAGAGGTTGGAGCCTCTTATTGGAAGAGATTGGTGCCTCTTGCCAAGTTAGTGCTTAGTGGTGGGGATTGGAGTCTCCAGTGGGTTGGTGCCTACAATTTTGTAAAAAGATTAATACAAACAAGATTTTGCCATGGTTTTCTCCTATAAGGGTTTCCACATAAAATTGTGTCTCTCTTGTGCATGTAATTAATTGCTAAATCTTGCATGAATGGTATTGCTATGAATAATTAAGGTTCGAAGTAATATTGCTATGTTTGATTAAATTGAGAAAAAGTAAAGTTTTTATTTATATTGATTCACCCCCCTCTCAGTATGAGTGTGTTTTTTATCAATTGTTATCAGAGCGGATTCCTTCGGAGTTAGCCTAACCACTTGAAGGTAGATCTTAGAACACACACATGGTTGAAGGATTTAGTTTTTCCTCAAATATAGCACCACTATTTGATGGATCAAATTATGCCTTTTAGAGCATAAGGATGGAGACTTATTTGAATGCTAAATAGGATACAATATTTGGCGATATGTTGAAGTTGGTCATACTCCTCTTACAACTCCAATAATGGCTCAAGCTGAAAAGAGGGTAAGCGAGAACAACACCAAAGCCAAAAATGCAATTTTGTGTGGATTATCTAAATTGGAGTTTGTGAAGGTTATATGCTTCAAATCGGCTAAGGACATTGTGGGATAAGTTGAAAAATATATATGAATGAGAAAACAAGGTCAAGAAATCCAAGCTTCAAACCCATAGGAGACAATTTGAGAATTTGAAGATGAAGGATGAAGAAGATATTGTTGCCTACTTTCATTGTGTGGATGAAATTGTCAACACTATCTATGGTCTTGGAGAAAATTTGATGATGCAATAATTATGCTAAAGGTTTTAAGATCTCTCCCCATGAGATTTGATGTGAAAAATTTTGCCATTGAGGAAATGAAGGATCTAGACACTCTGAAGATGGATGAGTTGCATGGGAACCTCATGGTGTGTGGAATGAGGATGGAGAAGGAGAAGCTATCAAAATGAGAAGCCACCTTCAAATAATCCAAGTAGATGAAGGAAAAAGAGTATATATAATGTGAAAGTTCAATTTATGAAGAAGCACATGTTGTAAGAAAGCACAAGAAATGATTTGACAAACATAAAGGTAAGTCTACTCTTAAATGTTTCAATTGTGGTAGAATAGGTCATTTTTCTTATAAATGTCCACAGGTCGAAAGTGAAAGTAGTGAAGAGGAAGAAGAATACAACAAAAGGAAAGGAGGGAAATATTATAACAAGAAAAAGAGCACTCAAGGGAAGAAAGGAAAGAAGAAATTTTGAGGGCATAAAAAGAGTCTTTACATTCAAGAAACAAGTAGCTCATTCAAAGAAAGCAGTGGAAGCTTCTCTAATAGCAATGGTGAGGAGATACTCTTTATGGTGATGGAGGTAAAGGATGATGAAGATAAAAGAAAAGAAAAAAGAGAGTCAAAAGAAGAACATACTAAAAATGATGAAGAAGAGGATCTTGAGAAGGAACTCCAATTCTCCTATAATAGGATCAAGAAGCTCAAGAAAAGGAGTTGGAGACTAAAGTCGTGAAAGGAAATATGCATCCATTTAAGATAATTTCCACATAACCCAAATAGAGAAATCTATGCAAACAAGTATTCATAATCCATATTGTTAGTAAATAGAATGGCCTTCTTCAAATAATTAGATAAAATGACTCAAATATTCCCAGCAATGAAGACAAATCAGTTACCAACAGTTTAGAAATTGCTATTGGATTAGTGATCTTCCTCTGAATTTTAGAGGTACAACTCCCTCTTATGATCTTCAACGAATTGGAAAGAATGAAAATAAAACTAAGGCGTGCTTTTAACCAGAAAGTAGTAAAGGCAAGCAAACATCTACGCATAAAAATGACACAAATGCGAAAGTAATTTGAAATAAAAGATCAAAGTAAATGACACAAAGATCATTCACTTGAACCCGCAAACGATAAGGAGGAGGGAAGAAAATGATTATGAGAAAATACATGAACAAAACAAGACTCAAAGATCCTACAATGAACACATCCTTAATTTGATATAACAGAGAAAATATGAATGAATAATTGTGGATTCATAAAGGAAATCAACAATTAAAGAGAAGACAATTGAACACAAAGATTAGCAATGTCTCATTTATTCCTTGAATGTAAAATAGAGCTCAAAGACTCTATCTCTCTATACAAAGACTAAGTTTAGAAAATAATCGCTTTCCCTAGATGAATAGCAAAAAGATCAATTACTATAACCCCACAACCCTCAAAAAGGCTCCAGTTTCACCGCCAAAAGATCCCTTTCCTTTGTTCTTTAGAAAATAAATAAAGCTTTGGAAGACCATTCCACTTCTCGTAATGACCTCTTTAGTTTCGTAATTGATTCTTCCATTTGGGAATAAAATAAACCCCCATATTCATAACCGCTTCTTGGATAAAACTTTCCAAATTCCTTTCGCAATTGAGTTTTTGAGTGTCTTCATGTCTAACTCTCTTTATTTGGAGACAAAATTTCAATTGGACAATATCCACATCGATTGCTAGCATTTCGACACATTTTAAGACAATGCCTCGGGTTTGTATCTTTTCCTTCTATAATCAGCATTGCCACGTGATGCACTCCAGTTTTCACAAAAGCGTTGCTTAATGCCGACCACGCTAGCATTAACACCCACTAGGGGAGAGGGGTGTATAGTGGAGCAAGGTCCAATAGTGGGGATAGAAGTAGTTCTCAGTGCGTCCCACAATGGAGAACCTTAATATCCAATTACAAAACACTTTTTATCCCTAAAGTATACAAACTAACAAATCATGTGATGCCACATCAGCACACCAATAAAACATGACTTAGTGCACCACTATCGGTCTCACTTTTTTTTGGGCCTTTTTGGATACCTCAACAAAAAGCATATTGATGTGACATCATATGGCCCTAAAACTAAATATAGAAGCATGTGAGTTGCCAAATAAACTATTGTACAAAATTAGGAGTTGATTCAAAATTTCCACATAAGATTTTGAGAAATGCGAAGTTAGGGTGCTCCACTATGGACCCGTCTCCGCTATACTTAAGAACTCTGTAACGATTCCTCTTGATTGCTGCTATGACACTCATCATATAAATTTGATATCCTCCTTTGTATTAAACTCGGGCTTTTCTTATTCTGCCAGACGCATTTTGTATTGGGCATAAGTGTATGTTAAACATCATATGTTCCGAACCAGTTATGACTTTTCGAAGTTGGTGAGTCTTCTTAATTGTAAGATGAACATCTTTTACCCGAGCGTTACTACAATCATATCTCCATTGTGGATACTTTATAGTCATAGCCTTGATCATGCTCGTTGATTCAAATCCATTTAACTAAGCTCACAACTAATGAATTACTCATCGGTCCTGTGAAGAATGACTTGCTAGGGTTCTCAAGACCCAACATTTTATCCTTTAAAGAGATCCTTGTTGATGTTTGAATGTATTTTAAATTGAGAACCTTCATTTCAGACAATTTCGATTTGCATCTCTAAGATTTGCCTCACCGAGATCATATGGCTTCCTCCTTTCACTGCTCTGTTGTATTTGTTATGTTTATCATCCACCACCGGGAGAATACTTTCAAGCCGAAAATAATGGTAGAGGTCGTATAGTTTGATTTTGTACCTGCTCCAATCTCCAGTAGTGTATTTGATCACATGTGCTCATAAATTTAAGTATGCGGAGCATCCATTTGAGACTTGTAATCAAACATATCAGCCTCTAAAAGATCACGAATTCTGCGACCAAGATGATTCCATAGTGAAGACGACTAAGGTTCCCATCTCTATTGGTTTATAGAGGAAAGGCATGTTGAGATGCTAGGACGAGCAATTTAGAAATCCCAAAATTGAAGCAAATAGAGAGTTTGGAGGAAAGACATGTCAAGATGTTGAGATGAGCAACTTTTAAATCCTATAATTGAAAGAAATGAGAAGGTAATTAGAGGGTAAAAAAAAAGGGGGATTTGAAGGAAAAGTGTGTTAGAATGAGCAATTTTGAAATCCTGAAATGGATTAGTATCACCTATGGAAGGGTCATATTACAAGAAATTGACCATATGTACCCCCAAACAATTTTTACTGAGGATTTTAAGTATAAAATTATTTAAATGAACATCCTTTAAAATATTAAACATAGGGGACCCAAATAGATATTTTTCAAATTGATTATCAACATTGGGTGAATAGGGTAAGATGCACAAAATTGGACCAAACCATATAAAAAAGAGACACTTTCAAATGAGGTACCAAAACCTTCAATAATGGCATGCTTTATGCTTCTACTCAGTTTAATCATAGAGTGCATATAGAGGTAAACAATGGGACAATTCACACTAATATGATAATATGATCTAGAATGACATTCACTTTCCAAATATCCCTAAAGAAATTCATTCATTAATAATTTGGCTCAAAGAATCCACCTATCATATTTAAGTTGGACTAAAAATTCAATTATGCTGAGAAAGAGTAAATACCAATACCATTTGGGACAAATATTGATGCGAATAAATGATTTGTTCTATGTAGTAGAGGAATTTCCCCAACATTAGGTATGACATATAACTTGAAATTCTTGCTTATATATTTGTAAAATTTTAGCATATCAATATGAGACAATAGTATATCAATTATTACACATTATACATGGAATCCTATCAACTATTTTATTTGGTCTAGAAACTAGTGTGAACAAATTTTACCATAAAATATGTTGACTCTAAAGAAACAAAAGGGCTTAAAAAAACACAACACTTAAAAAAATTAACCTTGATAAGTAGGAGGTATTTTCCACATCATGCCAAATTGTGATTGTTGGCAATCCAAATCTGCACCCTAAATGCCAAGATGTGAACAAATTTGGCAGATTTGGATGTAACATGGGACTGCTTTCAGGTTGTGGGTATCCTATTCAAAAGAAGACCTCCAGATTATGGGTCGACTTCCCCTTTTGATGCCACCTAACTACTAATTTCTGAGGTAAAGGTAATAATTGCATGAAAATGGACCTAATACTGAAAATACCTAAGGTGATACACCAAAACAACCTGGACCTAATAACAGCCTAACACATTTAGATCAATATCATAAAATTTGATTTACACAACTCACTTTCTCATGTAGTTTACATAAATAATTTATAAGGAGGTCTGTAAACAGTGTTTTTAAAAGGAAAACAAAGGTTTCACAACTAACATCACTACTAAACAACACAACTTATAACAAGTAAACATACATTTTTTGCTAAATAGATGCATAAACATAAGACAAGTTTGCAAGGAAAGATGAATTTTCACAAGACAAACCGATCAATCATTAATGGCATACCATGAAACATGAAGAGAGAAGATAAAATGCTCTATTCTATTTATTCAAAGTGCTTACTGTATTACAAGTCGATCTGAGTTACAATACTGCTCCATGAAAAATAGCTCCAAGAAACAAAGCTATCCTGCTGTTGGAAAGAAAGAACTCCCTCCAAATACTCAAAATGAACATACTTAAGCAAAAAACCCACCAAAAACCCCTCACACATGTCCATCTAGAAGGTTTTGGTCGGATGCAGCAATGAGGCAAAAAAAAAAAACCTTCTAAAATCACTCCAAAAAGTCCTCCAAACAGTCCAAGGTCAAGCCAAGACCATAGTAATGCCAAAAGTGTGATAAAAGAACCTCCAAAATAGCACATGTTCCTCTAAAATATTCAAATACTTCACCCCACACTCTCTTTATGTTTGCAGTTCAATCATTTTGTCTCTCAGCTTTGACTCATGCAATATGTGTTTTGAAAACATAAGACTCAAAAAGGAATTAAAGATAATAATCTTGATTAAGTGATTCATAATACATCACTTAATCAAGTTATTTTACATTTCAAAGCACCAAAATAAGAGGGTCCACCATCAATTTGAATTACATTTCATTTGCAAGTGAAAATATCAAAGTGATTAGCAAAATCACTTAAATGACATTTCAATGTTTTGAAACAAATGCAAAAAGCAATAATGAAATGCTAAAATGCTTTTAAAAGCATTAATAAGGTCAATACGACATATGATCATCTCACATTTTCTCATCCTGCACTGTAAGGCCACATGTGGTCAATACTTTGATTTGCAAAGGCAACATAAAAGTTCAAGCTTGGCCTATATGGCCAACCTCCATACTTCTTGGAAATCATATTCCAAGTCTTCAAGGCATATGATGCATTCATGACCTAAGTCAAAAGTATATTTGACTTGGCATACACCATAACTAGCAAGGCATAGCAAATGCTTGAAAGACTTAGCAATGTTTGAAACAACACCACAATGTTTCAATGAGGAAAATAAGGCAAAAATTGCCTAAGTCTTAATCACATGTTTCGCCCCCCACAATGTATTAACACATGTTTCATTTTTTAAAAACATGGGACAAAATCCCATCGGCCATCAAGTAGGGTCAAACCCTAATCATAATAATATGAAAAATGCAAAAAATAAAAAATAAAAAATCACATGAGCATCAAGTATTTTGGAAGAAATGTTGCCGCCATAGAGTTTGGAGTAGACACAGAAAATGGAGGTTTCTTGGCTGACTCTGCCAAATTTCTGATGAAATCTTGCATGAAATAGTAGGTAAATTGGTTTTTTCGTATACAAATCTGCATTTTTTCACTTTTTGGGACCATTTGATGAGTTTTAGGCCGTGGCCCTGGGCATTATGATGATTTTTTATGGCTTCATTTTTCTGTGGGTGTTCTTCACCAAACAACCGCCATGAGAAGATTAAAGGAATATTTTAGTACCATGGGGTTTGAATATATTCTTCACCCAAAAATAAAGGGGTAAGCTCCTCTCATTGTGATCTTGCGTTTTCTTTTCCAATTTCTTGTAGAGTATGCTCTATTTGAACCCCTCAGTGAGCAAAGATGATGGATTCGCCTGTTACTTTTTGCGTACTTTATAAAAATTTCTGTATTTTTCCTTTGCATCTATGTATTTCAATGTCATGGTTGCGGCCTTCATACTTTATGGGTGTCTCCATATTTTGTTGTTTTGGGTTTTACCCATACTTGTAGGAGCTTGAGGGCTTGAGAAAACCCATAGGACACACGCCATTCTTTCTCTGCATTTACTCCCTTTGTTAATTTATAGACATGGGTATTTCTATCTTTCCTTTTCATATCACTAGCTTTATCAGAGCCTTTTCGAGTTTCCACAGTCATTGAGGTGGATTGAAGTGTCAAACCTCAGTGGTTGTTTTCGTTTGTGTGACAGTATGGTTCTGGTAAAGAAACTCCCAAAACACCTGGCGAGCAGATGGTTGCAATGGCTACACCCTGCCACTAGGTAGCAAGAACAATTGCTTTGAAACTAATGAACTTTGTCAATGTTCTGATTGGTTGAAGTTCATCATGAGTAACAGTATAAAATTGCATTAGACAATACAATGCCCACACCTGGCTGATGTTCAGCACAACAGTAATGTATGGATATCCATAATGCCATTTGAATTCTCCATCACCATAAACACCACAAAGTTCCAACACCAATGCTAAAAAGGCACAAAGTATTTTCAAAATCATATATTGTATGATACCAAATTTTGCAAATCTATAAAATTCCTAACCAAGGACCCATGGCCGAATCATCAAGCTCAAAGGGAAAGAATGCTAAATAAATTCTTTCTTATTTTGATTATCTTTCAATAGTGCCACACTAAGCTTGTTGTTTGATTCTCTCTCAAGAAACTCTATGGTTCCATGTTCTCCACCTAAACAAGCAATTAGATAGTTACCAAAAGAATACAAAGCAATGGCTTCATAGCAATTCCTCAAAATGTCACATTCTATTGAAAATCTTGGATTCCATAAGGATAGTATTGATTCAGTGGCATACATAGGCACCATGAAAAGCACAATAACAATCCATTTTTGTTCCTTGCCTCCCAGTGCTGGATTCTTTTCTCCTTTTTTGATCATGAGAGACTATATGTTTTTGTCATTTTACTCTTATTGCATTTGTATGGCTAAATCATATGTGTAGCAATAAACATTGGATCCTTGCTCATGCTTGGGAAACCTTTCACCTTGATTGCATCCAATACACCTACAACATGGCTTATATTTTCCTTCTTGGTATCTTTGATGGTGATTCATGTTTTGTTGACTCAAATTTTGATAAAGAATGACTTACTTGAATCCTATGTCACTGTATATACAACTCTGCCTTTATTTGAAACTTGCACTTCTTTGGCTATCTTGGAACTATTCATAACATTATGTTAATGCTCTTTTGATTCCCCTTTGCCCACTTTTAATATTGAGGACTTTCTTGTTATATACTTCTTTTATTGTTGGCCTCATTATAGCCATGAAATGGCTATGCCTCACATGACAACCATACTATCATTCCAAACATTTACTGTCCTCATTACTGTCATTTATGCCATAACTATCCTATAACCTGCATATGGTTGCTGCCCTATGTGGATGTCACTAGGGCTATTGACTAACTCTATCCTATGTCTGGCCTTCATTAGAAACTTGATACTCTATCTTTATTCATCATCAATGAACTTGTTGCTCCGTTGTCCTTTAACATGACTGTCCTTTTGAAGTGACATTTAAATATCTTGATCACAGTCTTCTTCATTTGTGCATTCCACTGAAAATCCATGGTCACTCATAATTCCATTTTATTCATAGAAACCACAGGGGCAACAAGTTTATTGCTTTCTTAGCAAGGTTAATCACAAGGTTAGCTTATTTTCACTGCCTCTTCTTGAAAGACTGCTATACTGAAGGCTCTTGAATACTCATTCATCAACAAAGCTCTGTTTTTATTCCCTTTACTAGCATTGGTGCCCCTTTTTTATCGTGACTGCATGTGATCACATGCAAACATTAAAACAATCCCATAGGTGATTGACTTCCTTGTCTCATTCGTAGCCATGCTAACTTTGAGGATGGTAGGTGGTTTTTTCTCTATAGTATGCCAAGACTGTATGCATGCATCGAACCCTCTGTCACTGTAACTTGACAATGAAATACACTATCCATCTTCATTGAGGTATCTTCCTTTCTTGTTTTCACCAAAAGATGCCATGAATGCACCTTACTCAAAGCATGCTTTAGGACCTCCATGCATACAAACACAAGGGTTATCATTTATTGTCTTGTGGCAGTGGTACCTAAGATGATGGTAGTGCCCCTCCTATTGGACATTGCTCTCTTCTTGTTTCTAGCTATTGAGATCTTTTCACTATTGTTGTCCCTCTATGAGATGTATCATGATTTGTTGATGTCTTAATTGTGCCCCAACCTTCATGGTTTCCACTATAGCTGCTTGTTGTCCACATGAGTTTGCTACCTGGTTTCTACAACAATTGTTTACCTTTTGATCATGTGCAAGACATAAACATTGTCTCCTCATCTTAAACTTAGTGGGCAGACACATGTCCAATACGTTGGTGACCTGAAAGCTCACCATCCTATGTGATGTGTGGTTGTCCAATAGGGTTAAGGTGAGAGGGCCCTGACAATACTCTGGATTGCTCCCTCATTATTTAAGAGATGCATAATTGAACTTGATGCATCTTTTGAATCTGATAATGAAAGTTGATCAATTGGTGTGATTCCATATTGATTTAATACATTAATAACAGGTATATCTTTGATCAAGTTGCTCAATTTCTCATTTCTCTCAAAGCATACTGAGCTCTACCCTCGTGGGAGCCACATTTACCCCACATGTTGTATTTAACTGAATCAAAACGGTAACCATACTTGTCCTAAATCTGCACATGAAGCAAACAAGTTAGAAAATAAATGCATATTTTGGATGTGTTTGATGACTTCACTGTTTTCCAAGACATCCAAGGTTTGCATACTTATTTAATGCACTTATGAATCAGTTTATACATGCATAGGTAGGTGTGCATGTAAGGTTTGAGATCTTTCATTGCTTAGAGCATTGCTCTAATATCATTGTGATTGCCATATGCAGGAGCTAGGAGCATAACGGAGCTAGGAAGGACACAAGCAGCTCGGGGGAAGCAACATAACAAGAGGACACCTTCAAAACCAATCATTCTCAGGCAATGACTGGTCTCCACCCTTATATGCACATCCTATTTTGTTTACTTATTCATGTATAAATTATTTCTTTATTTTCATTGAATAAGTAAAGTTAGTCCCTTGGCTTGTGAGGGACATGTACACTTCATGATTATCAATAAAGATTACACTTGCAATTCATATGGTTCTCTTTCTCATTTGTCTGTAATTGCAACATGGAATAAAATGCAATCTGTGTTTTGACAATCCTTATCAGGCATATTGACTTGACCTAGCAAACGTATGGTTTATCTTTTAAATGTTTAAACAAACAACACAAAAGAATAAACACTAAACCTGATTTGAGCTGAAAGCTAAAAATCAGATAACAGTGATATTGCTATTAGGATTCAACCATGTAGTTTTACGAGTCAAACTCATTGACCCATGTTTCATCAGTAGTAATTCACAAGAACCCATCTCTCATGATCATGAATGGTCCACTTAGCACTCATTGCATCTAGGTGATGCTCATACAGGTGAAGCACTAGGCCTTCCCAGGAGGTCACCCATCCCAGTACTACTCCAGTTGAAGCGTGCTTAACTACAAAGTTTTCCCCAAGGTTAAGCCCACTTATCTTGCAACCCCATTTACAAAACCTTCAGCAAATGTTGTGCCTTATGAGATACTATAAAACAACATTATGTATGCATGAATTGAAATATTTTGATATAAACATATAATAATAGAAACAACACTTGAATAATACATTGCAATCATAAAAAGACTAACAAAATTAAACAAAATACAAGAAAAATAAACACACATACTCTAAAATCTCAAGAGAATTTCCCAAGTAAATCTTGCTTCATAATAATCCAAGTTATCCTTTTTATGTAGAGAATTCCACAATTAGTACTTTTAATCAACCGTGACAAAAAAATATTTCTTAAATTTTCTATCCTGTTTTAATTTTTGACTGTAAAATATTAGAAGTCAGTGAATATTCCTTTCTATATCCTATCGACCTATATTTGCACCTAAGCTGATATTTGTTGGTTCTTAATGCTTTATACTTTGATACCTGTTATATATGATCCTTTTGTTGGTTCTTAATGCTTTATACTCTGATACCTATTATATATGATCCTTGAATTATTTACAACCTATCTTCAAAATTCAGTCCATATTTTATTAGGCATATGAATAAAAAATTGAGGGAATTCTAGAATTACATCGGAAATCCTAGAAATTAAATTTGACTTAGCTTGTGTGGCGCATATATGCTAAAGGGCACAAGAATTGGAGCAGAATTCTTTAGGCTAAGTATCTAGAGAATGACAAAGACCTTTTGTTCAAAGTTGAGCTCCCCAAAGGTTCTTGTGTTTGGAACTTCTTAAGGCCTTGCGTTGGTCTCGTCACCCCCGACATGACATCAAATGGCGTATGGGTAATGGTTAGAAAATTAAATTTTGGAGAGACTGTTGGATTGATAATGATGCTTTGAAGGTGCAGAGTAACTGGCGTCCTCTAGTGAGCCACTTTGAAGATATCATTGGGATTTGGGTGTGTGATTATTTGGAAGAAAGCAATGGTGTTAGGCAGTGGAAGAGGCTTCTCCACCTGGTGGAGGAGCTTAAGGAGGCTTGTGACTCTCTGCAACACAAGCTGGATAGGTGGCCCATATTGAGGGTGAATAAGGAGGATAGCATGGTGTGGGGTCTCAAGGGCAATGGTGTGGTTTCTGCATTGCCCTTTAAATTGGGGTATGTTGGTCCCTCTAAATGCATCTTATGTGGAAGTGATGGAGAGAGTAACGATCACTTGTTTCTGCATTGCCCTTTTGCTAGAAAATTGTGGTCCTTTTTTCTGCTTCGGTGGGGGTTTGTGTGGGCGCTCCCCAAGAATCTCCCCTCTCTACTTGAGGGCTGGAACCTTAAGATCATTAGCCCTAGCTTGAAATTCTTATGGTGGGCTAGGCCTGCTATTATTGTCTGGAATGTTTGGCTGGAGCGTAATAGGAGGATTTTTCAAGGCAAGGAGAAAGGGGTGGAGAGAATTTGGGAAGTGATTGAGAGCACTTTGTCGGAACTTGGAGAGCTGTGATGTGATAAGTTTCGTGTCTTGGCCGTGGAAGAGTTGGGTTGGGCGAATGCCTGGCCAAGGTTGAGGTGGTTGGGGAATGGGTGCAAGTATGTGAGAAAGGAGAAAGTCAAGGAGTGTTGGGTGGCTCTGGAGGCTAGGTGGGTCAAGCTGAATTTCGATGGCGTCGCTAAAGGTAATCCTGGCATGGCTGGTAGCGGTGGTATCTTTTGCGATTCTAGGGGTCAACCTATGGGACTCTACAGTTCAGACTGTGGTATGAATACTAATAACATGGCAGAGGCTTGGGCTCTGCTCAAAGGCTTACAACTTGCTGGCAGCAAAGGATGGAGAAAGGTGTGGGTGGAGGGAGATTCGAAAATCTTGATGGATGCTTCGCAAGGTCGAGAGCTCAAGGACTGGAGGCTGAGGGAGTTTTTGAAGGCTGCTTCTGAACTTAAGATCTCTTTTGAGGAATTACGTTTCTCACACATTAAACATTCTGGTAATAAAGTGGCTGATTGGGCTGCCAACCATGGGGTGAATCTGCACGCTAAGGAGGGGGTGAACGACATGGTGTGGTGGTCGGACTTCCCTTATGGCGTCTACAGGCTGCTTCAGGAAGATATCACATCTCATCCCCCTGACGCTGGTTGATGCCTGGTTTGGTGTGCCCGTGGTTAATCCTCTTGCAGTGGTGTGTGCGTATTAGTTCTAAGGGTGTTGGTCTGTCTTTGTGCCCGTGTGGCTTATCTTGGCGTCTGTGTTCAATGGCTTTGTGGCTGGCTGTCTTATTGTTCTGTGTTTCCTGCTCGTGGTTTTGTGTTTGACTGTTGAGCGACTGATGTGCAGAAACGTAATTGGTTCCTGGACCTATAACCAGGTTTCTTTTAACAAAAAAAAAATTGACTTAAAAAATTACATGGCAACGTGGATGAAAACTACTGGGTGAGGAGCAGGGAAACATCCAGTTGAAATTAGAGCCCAATAAATAAATTTGTATGTTATAATCAGTATAACGAGATTACAATCCTTAAGCAAACAAAAACCATTAGAGACTTCAAGCTTATGCAGATCTGAGCAGTATTCTAAGAGGGGAACACTTATCTAGGTGCATTAAAATTTCCAAAAAAGGGGTGAATCTGTCAGAACGCTCCCAGGCCTTAACTGCTCGCTTAGAATCAGCGGACAGGACGTTCATCGGGAGGCTAGTTGCGAACAACAGCCTCAGTATTCGCGCTCTGGGCTGAGAGCCTTAGTTCATCGTCCAGATTTGTGTGCTTGTCTGAGTTTGATACGCAGATCAAGTAGTACAACCTTCAGAACAGATCCTGTTCAAGTAAGGTCGTGGTTAATGTTCTTTTGCATTTTAGTAATAAATGCTCTTTCTTATAACCCTGCTTTAAATGTGGGATATATGGCACGCTTTGGACACCCCTAATGCATTTGTACACACAGCAGTCTTCCGTGGGAGCACAGTAAACACTTAAAATTCTATGAACAATCAATTTTGCCTTCCTCACGACAATACGAAATGTTCTTATACCGCAGCTGCAACCACAATTTCTCACTTTCTCGCTCTCTAAATGCATTTCAATTTAAGAAGTCTGATTTTTTTATTTTTTGTTTTTTTAACAAGGAGAAGTGTGGGTGTAAAAAAAAACACAAATAAGTATTCAATGATTTTTTATTGATTATATTAAATTTTACCTTGCTTCAAATTAAGAGTCACATAATCCATTAATTTAGTTGCAAGCAATTAAAGTAAGTAGACGAGGAAGATTAAGTAGTTTCTAAATTAATCACACAATTGAACTACTCAACCTTTTAATTGATTAAAATTATATTACAATACTACATATAATAAGATAAAAACTGACACATTAGTAAATTATTTTCTTAAACTCATTTTGATTTTTTTTAAACTAATTTAAAAAATAATAGTATGTCAATGTAAATATGCAAATTTCAGTTTTTTGCAAGCAAAATATCATAAAATTTAAATGAATTTGCATTGTGAAGTGATATTATGTGTACAATTTTATTGTGAGATGGTACAATTGAAAGAAGAAATTGTATTTCTTAGCCAATAGTTAATAAAATCATACTTGCATACTTTTGTTTATAAATATGGAGACAATGGTTGAAAATAAAAAAAGGAGTCAAATCCTCTTCCTCCAAATAAAATTCACATGCATTGGATGAATTGAAATTATTAAAGCTACATGAAGAAATGAAGTGTGGAAGGGTTAATGTATCAACAATGAACTAAATATAGTAAATAGTTCAAACAAATAGTAAGATTAACATAATGTAAATAGTATTTGAAATTAGTCCATAATGACAATTTTATAGGTTTGATTGAGATAGGTGAAAAATGGACCAAGCTTTCAATATTGTGCAATCTTTCATTTAATCCTAGTAAAACACAGATGTGGATGTCATCGACGCTTCAAAAGGCCTAGCTATTTCATGGAATCCTAGGAAAATGGACATCTTTGTTCTTGAATCTTCAACTAGTTGGTTGTAGTCTGAGTTTAAATCTCTTCAACAATATACTATAAAATATTGTGTCAATATTATAGTTCCAAAAGCTTAATTTGAAAAAATACTCCTTGGATAAGCTATCACAACTTCTTTTGTCTTACAATGGGAAGATGAATTTTTAGTAGTGATTTTAATGCTATTATAGGTCATTTAGATAAGACAGGTAGCATCAATAGGCCCCCAAAATTTGAGATAGAATAAGTTTTCCACAATGGATTTTAATCTATTTGATATTGTTATTAAATTAGGGAATTTCACATAAAAAAATCATCAAAAAAACTTATGCAATATAATGGTATGATGGGATAGATTTCTAATATCTCCTGAATGGATGCTTAATTAATCATCAATGACATTGTTGTTGTGAATGCATTTATCTTTGATCACTTTCCCATTTCTTTGCATATTTTGTTGGACTCTTCTCAACTCTAATGTCCCTTCAAATTTGAATCTATGTAGCTTGTTCAACCTTCTTTCCATGACTCAATGGTTTTGTGGGGGCATGAAGGAATAGGTTTTAAGGGTTAAAAAATGTTCATCTTTGCTTAGAAATTTAAATCTTTGAAAGATAAAATCAAAAAATGAAATCTTGAAGTATTTGGAAACATTTTGTTGACAATACTAAGTTTAAAATGAATTGGAAATTATTAGTGTTGATATCCAATCTAATGGTCTACTAGATGGGCTTATTACATTGGAAAACACAAATTTGTATAACTAAAAAATTGTTCTATCAAAGAAGAGTTTGAAGATAAAAATTTAGAGAAAGTAGACCAAATAGATAGATATGAATACCAAGTACTTTCAACAATTTAGCATGGTGCATTAGACAATAACAAGATACACTCTCTAAAATTTTAAGTATGAAATGAAATTTATGATCCCTTTGAGTTACAATCGAAAACAATTCTTATATTCTCTAATTTTCTCACTCAAAATAATATAGATTTAAGATAAGCTTCTTATTTCTTATCTAATACAATTCCCCTTGTCTCAAAGGAAGGATTAGATAGGAAACTATAGAAAATGGAGAAGATCAAAATCAAAATTCTCTAAGGAAAGAGGTGAACCATCAAATAAAATATTTTCCACTAATAATGTAACAAACTCAAAGGCTATCATGAGGTCATGCTTAATGATCACTTGCATTGCTTTCCTTCAATCCAGTCACACAAGTATCTTGATTACTCTTTACAACACTCGACCATGTTTACACATCTGGAACATATTCCATGAAATTGGCATTACACAATTCCTTTAGTTTTGATTGTGAATCATGAAGCTAATCCCTTGTATCCTCAAAAAGATCTGAGTAGTCTTCAAGAGCCGAAACACTGGGATTTGTTTTTCTGAGCTTTTCTATAAAATGAGAAATTGGTTTCGCTTCTTCACTAGCCGAAACTAGCTGGTTTTTGTTCTTTTGTGAGACATTGCATGCCATTGGATTTTTATATAGTAAACAGTTTTGCAAGATTAAGATTTGCCTATTTTATCCTTTACAAATTTTTAATTATTTGTCATAAATTTTCATTTTGTATTTTACATAAATAGCTGAAAATAAACAACCATATAAGCATGCCACATGTAATACAAAGCAAAAATAAAATTCAAACTCCATTACCATTCATATTATACAAATAGAAAGACCACAAACTGACAAAAAATTATTTGATCTCTATTATGCCACCATTGTCAATCATAATAAAAAAATACTTTATCATTTTGACCTTCCATGAGCACACCCTCATTAAATAGCACTCAAAATTTGCATCCAAAAGATCAATGGAGAACCAAAAATGGACATTCCCCACCTTGTCTAGACATTTATAGAGCTTAACTTGGTTTTGTAAAATAGTGTGAAGGAGTTCAACCACACAATTTATAGGCACTTCAATGAGACCTCCAAGACTGTTGACATCCTCATGAAGCATGTATGCATAGGCCACCTTCAAGAGCATGGAAACACCCTAGACACAGAAGAAAGATATTGTGTTATATTGAACACATTTTTCTTACCTAATGATTGACCAAGATCATCCAAAATCTTCCTCATAGCTTCACAAACCTTACCACTAAAGTCTTCATCTAATTTTTTTGCTAGTTCCCATTGTCAAAACATCCAAATCTATAGCCTAAGATTTGCGAACTCATGAGAAATGTAATAAAATAATAATTTTTCTATTCTTCTTGCACTCAACATCCCCATACCAAGGATATTATTTGTTTCCTCTTTCACCTCTATTGCTAGCTTCCTCTTTCCTTTTCCTTTATTGTTTCTATCATTTCTTACTAGCTTAATCATCATTAACACTAGGTATACTAACAAGGGTTCTCGACTCTAATAAATATAGAGACAAGTAGCCAAAATGATTACTCATCTTATGTAGGGATGACAAACTTAATGTTAATATTTTCCTAATAAATTTAGCCAATTCATAATAATAATAAATAAATAAAGCAACATCTCTTCAAATATTGCAGTACACAACCAATTAGTAACATCAAATAGTATCAAAAACATTTTTCATTATTCTTTTTCACCATACATCAATGGCATATGGATGAAATTTCAAAGTTGTGTCACACTTCAAACAAACTTATTAACTTTCCCCAACTTGTCTAGACATTTATAGAGCTTAACTTGGTTCTTCAAAATAGTGTGAAGATGCTCAACCACACAATCTATATACACTTTAGCGAGATCTCCAAGATTGTCAATATCCTCATAAAACATGTATGCATAGACCACCTTCAAGGACATGGAAATACCCTAAACACACAAGAAAGAAAATGTATTATTTTGAAAACATTTTTCCTACCTAATGATTCACCAAGATCATCCAAAATCTTCCTCATAACTTCACATACCTTACCACAAAAATCCTTATCTACTTTGTTTGCTTAGTCCCCATAGTCACAACATCCAAATCTATAGCCTAGGATTCATGAGCTTAGGAGAAATGTGATCAAAAAATCATTTTGCTACTCTTATTTATTAAATGTCAAACTGTGATTCCTAATTAAAAGCAACCATCATCTCTTAAAAATATTTTAAATTTCTTTGATAGTGTTTTCAAGATACACACAACGCATATTACATTTAAGTGGCTTACATTCAGTTAAATTTCAACACTTTTTTTTCCATAATCATGTATTCTTTATATGCGCAAAATATGAGAATAAAATCCAAGCCTCGAGACACAATGCCATCTTAGTAGAGATGCATTTCGGAAGCTTTCCCAAGCCCTATGAAATGTTATAGGGGCCTTGTTGTTGGACTTAGAGAGCTGTCCCGTGTTTTTTTTAATAAGATGGAGTCATAAAAAAAAAAAAGCTTAGCCAAAATCATTATGGTAATGACTATAGGGGATGTATATAGAGTAAGGAGCAAATTTAATGGTCAAATTTAATACAAGTTAGGAGGCCTGCAATTATTGTCAAATATTGTAGCTTTGTCATTACCATTGCTAAAATTAGCCAGTGTAAAGGTCAAAATCCAAAGAAGTCAGTCGACACTTTCCTCAATTGGACCATACCTCTTGCTAAATCTTGATAAGTGGTACTTATTTTAATATAAAGGTTATTGGTCTATTTTATAAAATTTTGATGAAATTTATTTTAATTTATGTATTTTCTTATGTAAAGATTCATTTTCATTAAGGTAGGTGTAAAGGGAAATAATTTTTTTAAAGTTTAATTTAGGTTAATTAAATCAAATGTATATACATCAACATAAATCAATTTAGTTTAAAGTAATTGGGTCAAAAGTTTAGATGAAATTCAACTATCACTTGTTGTACAATGAGAACTCTAAATTTTTACACAAAGTATTCTAATTTTTTTACAACCTCTTAGTTGTTACACAATAGGGCTTAATTATTGTGAAAGAGGAATTGGTTGTTGTGTAATCTCTACTTCATTGTTGTACAAGTGAATGCTAACTTTTCATATGAGAATATATGTATATATGGATAATATAGGGTTAAATGCATGAGAATGAGTGTAAATGAAGATGGGTGATGGAAGGAGGAAGGGACCCAACTTTGCACAAGATTGTGTATTTCATTGTTATATAATTGTATTCATTTGTTTCATCAAAATGGGTCTAAAATTAAATGGGAATTGACATAAGTATACAAATTTGATCATTACAGTAGTAAATATTGATTAGTTTAGATGTTATATTAGAAACTATATCATGTTAAATCTATTGATAAGTGTGGATCAAAATTCATTTGAATATTTAATTTAATGTTTCTTGAGTATTAATAAGGTATGTTTGAATATGTAATCCTAAAAGGACTATTATATCCTCTTGAGATACATAATTCACAAATTACAAGTGATTTCATTTAAGAACTATGTCTAATAATAAGCACTATATTATTTTCTTGTAGTGTACATACTCACAATGGTTACTTACTTCACTGCATGAAATTTAGAGGAGGATACACTAATTTTGACAATAAGATTTTATGGAAGGCCTTCAAATTACATGACATCCTTAAACAAATAACATATAATTAAGATGTTTTTTTTAAATTTCATAGTTAACAAAAAAACTATATGTAACATTGGGGACTAAATTACATTTTCTTGCCACTTATCAACTAAGATAGATGACCAAAATATGAGGGCATAGTCATTTTTAACATGTTGTAAATATACTATATGGATTAGTATTACAAACTGGAGGGTTATATTTATTTGGTAGATTTCATATACAATAAAACATCACTTGACTCTCTATATAGTTCCCATTAAATAGATGTGACAAAAAGTGTTGTAAAATTATAAAAATTAGTTTGTCATAAGATCAATTAGCATGAATGTTATAAAAGATAAAGTATATATAAAAATATATTATTAACGATATTGATCAATAGGAGGTATGAATACATAGAGAGGGTTCTAAGATAGTTCAATTGGGGATAAGGTATTCTTTCAAGGTAAACTTGAAAAAAGGTGAACAAATATTTAAAAATCTTTTAAAATTGCATCTAGGTACTATAACCTTTCAACATTCTGGAAGTAATAAATATGAAAGTTATGAATTAACAGAGAACCAAAAAAATAGCTAATATTCACATATAGATTTCCTAAACATCCCTTGTTTATTTAATCAAGAAATATTTTGCAAGAATTATCTTTGTTCCTTCTTTATTTGACTAAAGAAGTTTATTATTTTAAACATTTTGGTAATTGTGTTATATTTTCTTAATTTCTTATTGATTAATGTAGAAACATGATATAGCTTACAAGTGAAAATATGTTGAAAACTAAAAGAATCAAGTGCATAACAATGATAAATCATAGATGAAAATAAAATAACCACATAAGAGATGCAAACCATTACACAAGATATATGTGGAGAAACGCTTGCAAAAAAATCTACATGCCCAAAGATATCCAAAGCT
Source organism: Sequoia sempervirens (assembly GCA_007258455.2). NCBI lineage: Eukaryota > Viridiplantae > Streptophyta > Pinopsida > Cupressales > Cupressaceae > Sequoia > Sequoia sempervirens. The sequence continues at coordinate 253,753 of VDFB02328484.1, forward strand.
TGTATTAATCCTTCAAAAGAGTTACATCAATATAAATTATCCCTATAAAATTGTGTATCACTTCATTACTTCTACAACTTGCACAACAATTTATTTTTCCTCCTACTCCAAGCTCCAATACATAGTCAAAATTAATACAAGAAACCACAAATAGTTTACAACATAATGGATTCAAATCATGAGCCAAGTAGTTCACATGCAAAAAATACCTCTTGATGTGTTTGGGAGTTACAAGCATCTTTCTAGAAGCTTCAAGACTTTTCTCATGAACTTGGGCATCCAACTTCAATAGATGACAAAAATAACCCACTAGAAGACACAATAAGAACACCTTATATTTAAAAAAGACTACCCACTTTTTGCACATAGTCAAAGATTCTTTCTCACACCTCTTACAATTTCATGGTTTCTTCTTACACCACTATAAATAGCAAGATTCTTTTCCACTTAGCAAGTTTCCAAAGGTGTTGTCATTGTCCAAATTAAGCTTCCACACTCAATGCCACATTGAAGACATCCTAGATCTAGCCTATGAGAGAAACAATATTGTTGGGTCTCCTTAACCTATGAGAGAAACAATATTATTGGGTCTCCTCTACCTATGATCTGGTGGTCTTAGAAAGAGATGATTTCAATCAAAGAAAGATTTCAACCTATCCTTGCTAATACTAATGTTTGGCTACAGGAGAAGGGGATAAGGTTGAAACAATTCAACACTAGATTCAAGGAAGAAGAACTTGAAGGACATGCATGCAACAAGGTTGGATTGAGGACAAAGAATAAGGGAGATGTGCCTAGCTCAAGCAAAACCCCAAGCAAACCAAAGATCAAGTTCATTGTGAAAGGGGGTAAAATTCAAACTACTGAAGGGTCATCTACCATCACAGGGGAGGTGTCAGTTTAGGAAAAAGAACAAGAAGGATCTCAAGAAGTGTTATGCCTTGCATAACCACCCCATTTTATTTTGGAACAAAATGGGCCCTCCTTGTTTTTGTTGTCTTTGGTTTTGGTTTGGGTCTTAGGAGTTGTTTGTTTTGCTCCTAAGTCTTTCTTTCTTTCATTCTATTGGAAGTAGAGTTGAAACTAAAACTGGACTGTGAACTTTTCCAAGGTTCCTAGTTCGGGTTTCGTTCTGACTCCAGTTCTGCCTTCCTTCCTTGGTTCTCTTCGTTGTTTGTTGGTTTTTTTTCCACTCTCGGGTCTGTTTTCTACCTGGGGTTGTTTGTCATTTTCCTTGCATCTTATTTTTTCCCGACTAGAAGCGGAACCGGGATTGGAACCTAACTTGGAATTTTCTAAATTCCAAATTTTGTTCCCGTTTCGATTCCGACTCTGCTTGTTTGCATTGTGGTGTTTGTTTTGTTCATGTTGTTTGGGCCGGGTCTAGTTTTTGTTTTGTTCTCGCTTCCCTTCATGTTTGCTCGTCTTTGTTTCATTTCCTATTTTTTGGTCGGGAGCGAAATTGGAATTAGACATGAACTTTGTGAAAGTTCCAGTTCCGGTTTTGGTTCCGATTCTGCCCCCGTTTCTTTTCTTTGTTGTTGTCTTTACTGTGGAACTGGGATCAAGTTTGGAGTTCGATAAGGAACTTGTCAAAGCTTTCTTGTTTGGTTCTGGACCTGGGTCCACTTTCGCCCTACTTTAGATGTTCATGGGACTTAACTGTCTATTTGCATTGTTTTCTCCACCTTCGACCAACTGTCTTAATGGCATTAATTGCAGCCTCTTCGCATGCACGAATTGATTTTAAATTCCTAATCACGTTTAATTGGCTCATTATCTTTGTTATTCAAGATGTTTAAGCACGCCAGAGCCAGAAGAAATTCAAGAGGATTGATTAGATTGCGGAAGCGAGTTGCGGAGCAAATCTTGGCCAATTTTTGATCATTTCTTGGGAGTGTTTTAAGGTAGATTTATTTTCTGTTTTGTTTCTCATTTTGCAATGTTTTGTCGTGTGTTTTGTTTTGGTGCGTTCATATAAGTCTTATTTCTGAGAATTCTTCGCTTGTTTGTTGTTCCTTTTCTTTTTCTTTTCTGTTCTTTCCCATTTCATTTTTATTTGTTTTTCGTTCGTCATTTTCTGTTTGTTGTCACTTTCATGACAGGTGTGTGTTGTTGTGCCCTAGTTCTTAATTAGGGTTTCAATTTTATAGGGTTGTTTGTACTCTAAATGTTTGAAATATGTTTTGAACCCTGTTTCTTCTTAATCCCGTGTTGATTTGATGTGTTTTATGGTGGGTTTGTGTTGCCCTAGATGGCTAAGTTGATGTATCGAGCAAACTACCGTTTGCCCAATAACCTTTATAAAATAGGTTCCTATGGGTTAAATTGATCTTTGTACAGTTAGGATGTGGGGTTAAGCCCCTCTGGTTTTTTATTTCCAAATCGATCATGTGACCCAGGCCTTAGATCCTTGTGACCATGTCTTTAATAAAGTACCCTGTTTTATGGTGAAACTTGCAAAGTCGGACTTAGGACCGAACTTGTCCCAAGTGTTTGGTATCGGATTTCATTCTTGAATTGGTTCCACTTCTAGTTATTAATGATGTTGGATCCTCGTGCTTGTCCTTAGGTGGAACTAGAGCTGGAGTGGATATCGAACTTGGAACTAGTAGTTAGTTTCTGATTCTGGTCCCGATTCTAATCTTGTGCTAGTTCTGGCTTTGACCCTACCATATATTAAAATTTTGTTTCATAGTCCTAGTGATTCTATGGTTCCGCTTCTGATGAAAGTAAGATTTAACTGAGTATAAAAGTTATCTTAAGAAGATAGAGAATGGTATTACATGATTAATTGAATTTGATGCTTTTGTTCATCTAATATAGGAATTTACCACAGGAATTAGAAAATGTCAGGGGCATCAGAAGAGGCTTCTCAAAGAAGCCAACCAACAAAGACTTCTAGGAAAGGAGCCAAACCAAAGGAGATGAAGGTGGAACAACTTCCATATACTCTGAGATGTAAACATAAGAAGGTTACCCTCACGACTAGTAAGGTGGATTCTGATTGGGTCGATATTACTGACACCAATTTGGGTCCTTTCGATTATGAGAAATTGTATGAGGATACATTCAGTGAGGAGGAGGTACAAAAATTGGTTGCAGCAGAATTAAAGAGGATTAAGTTTGAGGATGATTTGTTGGATAGACCTGATGCAGATACTCTTCAACAAATGTTCTCTAATTATGATGAGTACATCCTTGAGCATGCAATGTAAAAATGAGTTGGCAATAGAGCATCTTCTTCACTTAACACAACATCTTCTTCTCTCCTCTTTGCCGAGTTTTGACATGGATTTGACTCCAGTTCCATTCTTTAGTCTTACCTGCTTTCTTGGGTGCCAACATTTTGTGCAATAGAGTAAAATCAATAGTTTAGTTCTTCATTTAGTTCGGATTCCTTGATTTGTGGATCTGAGTTTTGATTGGGAGGAATTTATGTATAGAAATGTTTATATGTATATGTTGGTTCCTGATTTGTAAAGGTCATCTAATTCAAGGAAGATCAACCTCCTGATGATAGTAAATAGTGATTAGTTCTAAGATTTCATTGTTGTTAGCAGAGATACTTTTAAGAAAGTTCAATTGAACTTAGATACAATTTTTACATTTTTATACAAGTTTTATGTTATCAAGTTTGGACCTATTTGATAAGGTTAATGATACATGATCAATCTGTATGCCAGTGATTTGATGTGCCTAAATGTTTTCTATTTGATGAGAATCAATAGAGGAAACCAGATTCATGATTATCTCATTGGGTTATCTGTGAATGAAGTTATTGTTATATCTTTTTCATCTGTGTTTAATGATGAGTGAATGATATGTTTTGAAGTAAAGTTTAGTGAATGGTGATGGTATTGAATTAGCACTATGGATGTATGCAGTTGTATGGTTTATTCTATGGATTGTATCTTGTTGTAGTTGTGGTTAGGTGAATGAACACTCATTATTGATATGCATGTTTGGATATTAAGAACTTTCATTCATGTTCTTCTATTTTAAAGCTTTGATCCATCTTTGTATCTTTATTTAAAACCCCCCAAATGTAGATTAGTTGACTTCATGCAGTTATGTTCCTTGTTATCAGTAAAGACCCCTTGCACATTACAGTTATATTGACCATTGAGTGACATCAGCATAATTGAGAACCAATTACCAGGACCTTGGGAGTTAGATTACCATGTGTTATCTTTATTTTTTCAGTAGAAACATAATGGTAATATTCTATTTAATGTTGTGTTTATTTGACCCTCAACAGATCTGGCACTGGAAGGAGAGCCTGAGGAACAAACTGGCTCGAATTGGGTCATTCTCACCAGATAGGTACGAAAGAGTTATCAGATCTTCTCAGAATCCTGAACCATTGGTCAAACTCCAAACCCCTGTAAAGTATAGGCCCCAAGCTCATAGAGTCTTGATTCCATCATTATCACCACCACTCACCCCACCTGGGTTTCCACCGAATCCATCCATATCACCTCACAGGCCAGACTCACCTGTTCCACAACCTACTCAACCAATATCATCACCAAGACCCATGGATTTCTTTGTCAATAACCCCTCACCACTAGGAACTATCATTGGGGGGATACATGATCTCCCTAAGAACCCAAAGAGGTTTTGTCCTAAGTACATGCATGGACAATCAAGAAGTGTTGAGGAGCACATACAGGCATTTAAAGATTCCTGTACTTGTGCTCAGGTGGCCCATCATGACGTTGTGTGAAGATTGTTCCCCTACTTATTGGGAGACATGGCATACAACTAGTATCTAAACCTACCCCAAGGGTTGATTCTAAGTTGGACAGACTTGGGGAATGCCTTTATAAATCAGTTTTGGGTCTATGTAGACCCTACTATTCTCTACCACCAGTTTTCCACAATAAGAAAAGAGCACCATGAACCACTACCTTTATTCAATACAAGGTTCCAAAGAATGTATCAAAGGTTGTAGGATCCTTACCTGGTTGCTGAGAGCATTGCTATTTTGGCGTACTTAAGGGTTGTGGATTCTTACCTGGCAATTGACCAATGAGATGGAGACTCTCAAAAAGACCCTATCTCAGATGTCTAACGATATGGACCAACTTAGACAAAATCCAACACAGAATCAGAACCAATGTTTATAGAATCGGGGAGGGTATTCTAATCAGGGTGGTTACTCCAACCAAAACTCCAACCAAAATTCCAACCAGAATTATAACACCAACCAGAACACCAATAGGAATTTCCAGAATCAAAACTCCTCTAACAAAAACTATCAAAATCAAAATAGAGGATACAATCAAAGGTCTAACAACAATAGGCCATGGAATACTGGACCCAATAACGAAGGAGTTTCCCACAATTATCAAGTGGGAGATGAAAATCCACACATTGCCAATGTGGCAGACCTCAACCTTATGACCAATTGGTGTAAGCTACATGATACTGCAGTCCATTATGAGGTGAACTGCCCACAGATGGAAAAGATGGTTAAGATAGCCCAAGTTGATGCTCCATTTCAAGGTGCATCCAACAAGTCTGGTGGATCAACAGATACAGCTATGGCCTATGATATCTTTGATGAAGGAACTTCATTTCCCAATCAGGCAGAGAACGAACCAACATAAGATGTCTATGATGCCCAGGCTTTTCAAACCAAGGGAGGCCATTTCCTCAGAAATCAAAGTAAGGGACCATTCACCACATTTGCTCCCCCTAATAATATGGTCCTGCCAAATCAGAATGCGGATAATAACCCACCACCACAAAAGGGACCATCAAATTCTCAGAATAAAGGTATTCTACCTTTCTTTACAATGCATCAGGTGAGGAATGATTCAGAATTTGATTTCATTGTAGAGATGCAGAGGAAAAAAACTTCAATGTCACTCTTTGATGTTATGAAATGGTGACCTGCTCAAAAGGAATTTTTGTTGAAAGCCTTGGAGGAAGCAAACAAGTGAAAAGGAAAAGAAAAGGCAACTCCCACTAACAAGATGAATGCAACACTCTATAAAGGTAAAACTAGTACTCCACCTTTCCTTTTGAGTTTAAGAATTTTTGGAAAGAATCTACACAACTGTCTACTAGATTTTGGGGCGTCAAGAAATGTCATGCCATTTTCAATTTGTAGGAAGTTAGGTCTGAGTCCACTCCATACAAATAAAAAGGTTATCCAATTCAATAAAACAGAAGTTAATGTGGTAGGAGAACTTAAGAATATTCATGTATAAGTTGGATATGATCCAAGGATCCAAACTTACATGGATATTCAAGTTGTTGATATCCCAAAAACCTATGGTATGCTCTTAAGCAAAGATTTAATGAAGAGTATTGGGGGATATATGTCCTTGTATTTCTCACACATGTGGATCCCCTAGAAATGGATTGCAACACAGATCAAAATTGAGAGCGAACCTAGGCTTAAGCATATGATTACTTAATATGATACCCCCAATGATGTAGCCTATTTTGAAACTGAGATGGGAGTTTACAAGCATGAGGAAATCATGACTTTTTATATACTCCATTATAATGACCCACCGCTTCTAGAACAAAATGACTCAATGATTACAGTCAATCAACAAGTCCTCATAAAAAAATTGCAACAGGATAGGCTAGTATTGGGAGAGGAGGTTGATATGTGGAATCTCACCCCAAACCTCTGCCAATAGATTTCCATTTGAAGCAAAGGATGCAACTATTCTTACGAGAGCCAGTCTTGCTCAAAAAGAATCATCTTCTCAACTCAAGAAAACTCAGGTTCTATGCTCTGAACTACAAAGAAAGAATGAGGAATCTCAGTCTTTTCCCATTACACCTACCCCTGAAACCCTTCCAATGCCCAAGGCATTGGTGAAGAATGTACTAAGTCATGATCTAACCCAAGAAGAGGTTCAAGAATCAGTTTCTAAATAGATTTTGAATCTAGGGGAACCCTCTAGTGAACCATGCCCCCAATTACCTTTAAATCCGGATGACCAACACTAGTCCAAGCCACCACATACTTCTGGCAAACAAAAAAATGTAGACTAAAAGAAGAAAGAGATCCCAACCCCAAATCAATTATGGAGTTTGAAATCTGATGGCTCTAAGTCCAAATCAGGAAGTGGAGTAGGGAAAGACTTAACTAGCCCAAAAGGGAAGACTTTGCTTCTTATAGGCTACAATTTGGTTGCACAAACAACATGGCAGAGTATGAAGCACTTGCTCGGGGCCTAATGTTCACCCATCAGAAGGTCACATCTCTCATGGTAATGGGGGGTTCTGAAGTAATTATAAAATAGGTTCACAACCAATATACTTTCCATAACAAAAGATTGGTTGCTTACAGAAATAGAGTTTGGAATCTAATTGAGGATTTTGATGCTTTTGGAATCACTTTGATTCCTAGGGAACATAATCAGATTGCAGATGCTCTTGCAATCACTGCTAGCACTTTGGAGCCTATGCAGGACTCCAAGTTGAAAATATTTTCAGTAGAACTAGTCTCAATCCCAGCAATCTCGGATAATGTCTAGAATTTTTAGGTCTTTGACGATGACCAACACATACTCGCCTTCTTGGAAAGTTTTGATGTTTCTAAAGGACAAATAATAGATGAATTAGAAAGAGATTATGGGGATTGGGATCCTGAGAGTTGTGACACTGAAAGGATAATGAATTTGAAAAGCAACAACATTCCCAAGGGGATGGTAGCTTTAGAAGGAATATTTGATTCTGATCCTTGAGCTTGGGAAAGTGCCAACACAAAGTGATGGAGGGAAGTATGAATCTATTAATTTGGCTAATTCAGGTCCCGAAAGAAATGTTCTTATAGGCAAGACCTGCCCTGAGGAGATCATAAATGAAATAATTAAGGTGTTAAAAGAAGACATTGCAGTAATCGCCTGGAGTTATGAAGACTTAAAGACTTTTGACACCTCTGTAATCATGCATACAATACCTCTAAAGCCAGAAGCGAAGCCCTTCCGTGAAAAGCAATGCCTGGTCAATGCTTTGATCGAGCCATTAATACAAAAGGAAGTGCAAAAGATTTTGTCAACAAGAATCATCTTCCCAGTATGGCACTCCACTTGGGTTGCCAATTTAGTTCCAGTACATAAGAAAATTGGGGAGATCAGACTGTGTGTTGACTTCAGGAACCTAAACAAAGCCTTAGAGAAGGATAAATATCCACTTCCTTCTCTGGATGAGGTATTACAAACTATCAATAGATCTCAAATGATGTTATTCTTGGATGGCTATTCTAGGTATAACCAAGTGCTTGTCAGCCATGAGGACAGGATGAAGACTACCTTCAATACTAAGTGGGGGACATTTGCCTATTGCAAAATGACATTTGGACTTATCAATGCTGGAGCTACATTCCAACGCACCATGGACGTAGTATTCAAGGATTTGATAGGTAAGTGTATTTTCTCTAAAAACAAGAAGGACCATGCTGTTGATTTAGCAGAAGTCCTTAAGAAGTGTATAAGCTATGGAGTGTCCCTAAATCCCAAGAAATATGTCTTTGGAGTTTCTGAAGGGAAACTTTTAGGGCATGTGATATCAAAAAGCGGAATATCCATAGACCCTGATAGAGTTGAAGCCATCTTGAAATTGACAATGTCAAGCAGTAAAAAGGAGATGAGATCCTTCTTTGGAAGGATTAATTTTGTAAGAAAGTTTATAACAGGGTTTGCAAAAATTGTCAAGCCACTTAACGAGATGATGAAGAAAGATGCAAAAATAGAATGGAGCAATGAGGATAAATCTACTTTCTCATAGATTAAACAATCAATATCTGAGGCACCAATGTTAACTAGCCCAGATTATCTAAAGCCATTCTATATCTATTCATTTACATCTAACCATTCATGTGCAACTGTTCTAACACAACGAAGAGGAGAGGGAGATGAAAGGCCAATTGCCTTCATGAGCTCCCCATTCAAAAATGCAGAAGTTAGGTATCCACCCCTCGAGAAGCAGGCCTTTGCATTGGCCCAAGCAATAAAGAAATTTAGACATTACATTCTCAAGAGCCAGGTTGTTGCCATAGTTCCTGACCCAGCTGTCAAGTCTCTCCTTATATAGAGTGAGTTAGGAGAGAGAAGAGGAAAATTGATGTCTATCTTGCAAGAATATGATTTAGAAATCTATCTAATGAAGCTCGTTCGAGGTTAGGGCTTATCAAAGGCTATGGAAGATGTTGACAGTAATATCACTTGCCAACAGTATATAGTGCAGCCATTCACCAATGATATGTGGTATATAGATTTAATCTTCTTCCTTCTAAATAATAGATGCTTAGAGGGAATGAATGCTACCTAGAGGAGGGCACTAAGGATGAAGAGTTCCCACTACATGCTCAAAGGAGGATCCCTATACAAAAGGAATTATGAGGCATTTTACTTGCGATGTTTAGATCAACAAGAAGCCAAGCATGCTATTGCTAAATTTCATGGTAGACATGGCATAGGGCACAGATCAACGAATTCATTGGCTCATCAAATTCTCATATCAGGTTATTATTGGCCCTATGTGTTCAAAATGCACATCAACATGTTAGAACATGTCACACTTGCTAGACCTCTACACCCAAGGAGTGTAATCCCGCAATGCCCTTGCAACCAGTCTATGAGATAAGACCATTAGCCCAATGGGAATTGGATTTTGTAGGGGTAATTAATCCTAACTCTTATGTAGGATATAAGTTCATTCTAATAGCTACAAACTACTGCACACACTGGACTGAAGCTCAGCCATGCAAAAATGGTACCACAAAGGTGGTTATCAAATTTTTGAATGACAACATTATTACCAAGTTTGGAGTACCCTTTGCCTTGGTATGTAATAATGGCCCCACTTTTTCATTTGCTAAATTTATACAATGGGCTTATGAGCATAAAATCATTTTGAAATATTCATCCAATTATTACCCATAGGGAAATGGTGTAGCAGATTCTACCAACAAGAACTTGTTGGAGGTAATAAAGAAATTGCTTGTAAACAATCCTAGAGACTGGCATACCCAGTTGAGATTTGCTTTATGGAAAGATTGAAATCATATTAAGGTTGCTCTAGGAAATTCCCCTTTTAAATTAGTCTATGGCCAAGACCCAGTTTTCCCCATACACTTGCATATACCTGTTCTCAAGTTTATGCAAGAGTTTTATACAAAGGATGATCAGATTGAGGTAAGGCTAAATAACCTTTTAAGAATGGAAGAATAGAGAGACACTATTCTACAATAGTTCTTCAAACATTAGGTTGTTGTCAAGCACTGGTTTGAAAAAAGTGCTAAGATCAAAGCATTCAGGATATTAGATCTTGTGTTGCTGTGGGATAAGGCTAAGGAGAAAAAGGGTGACCACCAGAAGTTTGATAGACTCTGGTTGGGTTCGTATCAAGTAGCCAAAATCTTGGGTGAGAATGATTTTCGCTTAACCACCTTAACAGGAGAATCTATTCCATTTCATGTCAATGGATAGTTTCTCAAGCATTACTTTGGCCCGTAAGGGTATGATTTATGAATTAATTGTATATATGTATCATGTGTAATTATTTGTTCTTTGTTTATATTGGTTGTTTGTTTCTTTGTTCTTTCTTTCTCTTTGTTTATTTTTGTTTTCTTCTTTGGGGGCCTTCTTTTCTTTCCATCTTGAAATGTAGGGGTTGTTATTCAAAGTATGTTGTAGGCACTAGGAGAGAAATTGATTTAGGCATTTTCAGGCATATCTGTCAAGAGATTTTGTTCTAAAACTTATGTCTTATGGCCATTTTAGCATAGGTCTGAAAGCTATTAAGAGTAAGGTATATTGTAGATAACCTAATGAACTATGGTTGGAATCTGTCACAAAATAGATAAAACATCTGACTATAAAGGGCCTATTCATCTTAGGGTGATTATATCTCTGATTAAAGTGAAAAATCTGATTCCCCAAAACTGTCATAGGGTCCACTGTAGTTCTCAACCCCTATTTCAGACTAGTAATGTTTGAGTATTGACAAATTTTTTAAAAAGAATTTCTACAAGTGAAGCCTGTAAAAGAAAGAGAAAAGAAAACTACTGAAATAAAGGAAAACTCAATACTAGATGGGTGATTCAAGTATCTCTATCGGGGCTATGGACGCCTGACTAGAAGTAGAGCAATGCTTTGAGAGAACTAGAGGTATCTCCATCGAGGCTATGGAGGCCTGACTGACAACGGAGCAATGCCCAAGATTTCATTGCATGACAGTTAAAAGACTCAACCTATGTAGCTTGGATCTTAGGTATAGATGTTTAGGTGTGGAGAAAGTTCCTAGGAAGAAAGATGCACCGTATATATGCACACACTCAGATTCAAAGGTAGTTTATGTTGATTTACATTTGAGATTCTAGCTCAACTTTACTTAAATATTTTGTTCATACTTAAGTTAACATGTTTCATAAATCAAAATTTTTGGGGTGACTGAATTCTTCAGTATCTTAAAAATAGGTAAACCATTTTCCCAGTTGAGTCGCCATTCGTTATGCCTTGCATAACCACCCCATTTTATTTTGGAACAAAATGGGTCCCCCTTGTTTTTGTTTTGTCCTTGGTTTTGGTTTGGGTCTTAGGATTTGTTTGTTTTGCTCCTAAGTCTTTCTTTCTTTCGTTCTGTCGAAAGCGAAGCCGGAACTGAAACTAGACTCTGAACTTTTCCAAGGTTCCTAGTTTAGGTTATGTTCTGACTCCGGTTCTACCTTCCTTCCTTGGTTCTCTTCATTGTTTGTTGGTTTGTTTTCCACTCTCGGGTTTGTTTTCTCCTTGGGGTTGTTTTTCATTTTCCTTGCGTCTTTTTTTATCCCGAACGGAAGCGGAACCAAGATTGGAACCTAACTTGGAATTTTTTAAATTCTAGATTTTGTTCTCATTCTGATTTTGACTTCGCTTGTTTGCATTGTGGTGTTTTTTTTGTTCGTGTTGTTTGGGCCAGGTCTGGTTTTTGTTCTGTTCCCGCTTCCTTTCATGTTTGCTCATCTTTTTTTTATTTCTTTTTTCTTGGTCAGGAGCGGAACCAAAATCAGAAAAAAAAACTTTTAACTTTGTGAAAGTTCCAGTTTCGGTTTTGATTCTGATTCCACCCTTGTTTCTTTTCTTTGTTGTTGTCTTTGTTGTGGAACCAAGATTGGGTTTGGAGTTCGAGAAGGAACTTGTCAAAGCTTTCTTGTTTTCTTCCGGACTCGAGTCCACTTCTTCCCTGCTTTAGGTGTTCACGGGACTTAATTGTCTGTTCTCATTGTTTGCTCTGCCTCCGACCAACCGTCTTAATGGCATTAATTGTAGCTTCTTCGCACGAGCGAATTGATTTTAAATTCCTAATCATGTTTAACTGGCTCATTATCTTTGTTATTCAATACAATTAAGCATGCTAGAGCCAAAAGAACTTCAAGAGGATCGATTGGATTGTAAAAGCGAGTTGCAGAGAAAATCTTGGTCAGTTTTCAGTCATTTCTTGGGAGCGTTTTAAGGTAGGTTTCTTTTATTTTTTGTTTCCTGTTTTGCAGTGTTTTTTCGTGTATTGTTGTGTTTTGGCACATTTGCAAATGTCTTGTTTTTGAGAATTATTCGCTCGTTTCTTGTTCCTTTTCTTTTTATTCTCTTTTCTTTTTCTTTTATGTTCTTTCCCGTTCTGTTTTTGTTTATTTTTCGTTCATCGTTATCCGTTTGTTGTCACTTTCATGACAAGTGCGTGTTGTCGTGCCCTAGTTCTTAATTAGGGTTTTGATTTGCCAGGTTGTTCATACTCTAAATGTTTGAAATATGTTTTGAACCCTGTTTCTTCTTGATCCTGTGTCGATTTGATGTGTTCTATGGTGGGTTTGTGTTGCCCTAGATGGTTAAGTCGATGCATCGAGCAAACTAGGGTTTTCCCGATAACCTTTATAAAATAGGTTCCTATGGGTTAAATTGATCTTTGTACAGTTAGGATGTGCGGTTAAGCCCCTCTGGTTTTGATTTCCAAATTGATCATGTGATTCGGGCCTTAGATCCTTGTGACCATGTCTTTAATAAAGTATCATGTTTTATGGTGAAACTTGCGAAGTCAGACTCAGGACCGAAGCTGTCCCAAGTGTTTGGTATCTGGTTTCATTCTTGAATTGGTTCCAGTTCTAGTTATTAATGATGTTGGGTCCCCGCACTTGTCCTTAGGAAAAACCAAAGCTGGAGTGGATATCGAACTTGGAACTAGTAGTTAGTTTCTAGTTCTTGTTCACATTCCAGTCCCAGTTCTGATCTTGTGTTGGTTCTGGTTTCGACCCCGCCATATGTTAAAATGTTGTTTCATACTCCTAGTGCTTCTATGGTTCTACTTCTGATGAAAGTAAGATTTAACTGAGTATGAAAGTTATCTTAAGAAGATAGAGAATGGTATTACATGATTAATTGACTTTGATGCTTTTTTTCATCTAAACATGAGTTTACTACAGGAATTAGAAAATGTCAGGGGCATCAGAAGAGGCTTCTCAAAAAATCCAACCAACAGAGACTTCTAGGTAAGGATCCAAACCAAAGAAGATGAAGGTGGAACAACTTACATATAATCTGAGATGTAAACATAAGGAGGTTACCCTCACGACTAGGAAGGTGGTTTCCAATTGGGCTGATATTACTGACACCAATTTGGGTCCTTTCGATTATGAGGAATTGTATGAGGAGACATTCAGTGAGGAGGAGTTACAAAAATTGGTTGTAGCAGAATTAAAGAGGATTAAGTTTGAGGATGATTGGTTCGATGGACCTGATGTAGATACTCTTCAGCAAATGTTCTCTAATTATGATGACTACATCTTTGAGCATGCGACACATAAATGAGTTGGCAGCAGAGCATCTTCTTCACTTAACACAACATCTTCTTCTCTCCTCTTTGCTGAGTTTTGACATGGATTTGACTCTAGTTCCATTCTTTAATCTTACCTGCTTTCTTGGGCACCAACATTTTGTGCAATAGAGTAAAATCAATAGTTTAGTTCTTCATTCAGTTCTGATTCCTTGATTTGTGGATCTGAGTTTTGATTGGGAGGAATTTATGTATAGTGATTAGTTCTAGGATTTCATTGTTGTTAGCAGGGATACTTTTAAGAAAGTTTAGTTGAACTTAGATACAATTTTTTACAATTTTATACAAGTTTTATGTTATCAAGTTTGGACCTATCTGATAAGGTTAATGATGCATGATCAATCTATATGCTAGTGATTTGATGTGCCTAAATGTTTTCTATTTGATGAGAATCAATAGAGGAAACCAAATTCATGATTATCTCATTGGGTTATCTGTGAATGAAGTTATTGTTATATCTATTTGATCTGTGTTTAATGATGAGTGAATGATATATTTTGAAGTAAAGTTTAGTGAATGTGATGGTATTGAATTAGCACTATGGATGTATGGAGTTGTATGGTTTATTTTGTGGATTGTATCTTGTTGTAGTTGCGGTTAGGTGAATGAACACTCATTATTGATTTGCGTGTCTAGATATTAAGAACTTTTATTCATGTTCTTCTATTTTAAAGCTCTGATCCATCTTTTTATCTTTATTTAAAACCCCCCAAACGTAGATTAGTTGACTTCATGCAGCTCTGTTCTTTGTTACCAACAAAGAACCCTTGCACATTACAATTATATTGACAATTGAGCGACCTCGGCATAATTGAGAACCAATTACTAGGACCTTGGGAGTTAGATTACCATGTGTTATCTTTCTTTTTCATGAGAAACAAAATAGTAATATTCTGTTTAATGTTGTTGTGCTATTTTGACCCTCAACAAGAAGGTCCTAATGAATAAGTGTAGGAGTCTCCACATGATAATATTCTAGATGACACCCTTGTTATTTCATCGCCTATTGTTGCTACCATATCTACCCTTACTCCTCTTGCTACTTTTGTTGAACAATTTTTTCCATTTGTTACTATTATTCCTATTGCCACTATTGTTTTTGATGTTACTGTTTCTATTAGGCCTTAAGTATCAATTCATTCATCCTCAATCCCAAGATCCATTTTTGATAGTCCTAGGAATGAGTTTGGGGATGTTTTTGGTTCTCCTTCTAGTATTTTGAGTTTGAATTCTCCTTCCTTTGATGTAACTTCAAATTAAGATTTGGATAAGTTTATATCAGATTCTATGCAAAATGTGACAAGTGTGGAAATTCTTGAAGCAATTTTGACTAACACCCCATCACTTATTGCCACTAAATTTGTGACTGCAACTACAACTTTCCAAACCATGACTGTAGGACCTGAAGGGAGTTCTTCTCCACTTCGACCTTGGTTACAAAGTCAACACCTAAGAGAAAGAATGAAGTCGTCTCTTTAGACAACTTTGAATTTGGTCAATTAGTGCCGATAAAGACGAAATCCATGAAGAAGTTGAAGACTCTTTCTCGAGTATTGGTAGACAAGGCGGGATATAAGTATGCAAAAGTTACAAAGACCCCTTATGGAAAAGCAACTGAGGAAATTGATATTTCTGAATATTCAATAACCAAGATTCAATTGGGAAAGAGAACTCATGATTCAACAAAGGAAGATGCACAATCAACATTAGCTTCTCTTATTGAGAAGTATGATCGGGAGAAGAGGGTAAAGAATCAATACAACGCTAAGGTGCAACAATTGACCTCAGTATTTCATAAGATTAACCAATCTTCAAAGTCTGTTGAACCCATTGGTCACGAGTGTTGAAGATCCAATTATTCAGAAGGCTGAAAAGGTACATTCAAGGGGCATGGCAGTCAACAAGTTTCTTGATAGGATGATAGCACAAGGGATACAAATTATGAGATCTTATGTGGAAAGAATGGAGAATATGGAAGATGTAAGACCAGAGCTGGATAAAACTATTGATACATTTTCCCATGAGCAACAAGAAATTGAGGGAAATCTAGAAGCTTGGATTAAAATGAAGGAACTAAAGCTCAACATGTTAGTGGATATTGGGATAATTCCCAATAGAGAGATATTTGTTGAGGTGAAGGAAACAATGAGACATAAGATAAATGTCATCAAAGATTTAATCAAAGAGTTGCAGGATGCTCGGGAAGTCAGTGAAGACAATTATTTACATCTTGTCAACAAAATTAAGGAGATTCCTTGCAAGTTATTTTATGACAATAAAAAAATCCTTCCCTCTGATGAAGTTATCTAGGAGTTCACATCCATGATCCAGAGGGAATTTGAAGATCAAGCCTTCTCAATGGCTGCAATGGAAAAATTGTTGGACATTCAACTCACCCTAGATAATCTCAAGGTATTTTTGGAAAGGCACAGGAAAGCTTACAACACAGTCAAGGACTCAATAATAAAAAAATTTGCTATCTCCAAGTATACCTTAGGCCCTGATAATGAAGAAGTCCAAGCAATCTTGAAGAAATATGAGGAATTTTTGGGGAAAGATGATGGAGAATGATGGACGTGCCTTTGTTATACTTAGTTTATTTTCAAGCATTTTTGCTTTATGTAATTTTATTTTCAATATTTTACATGTCTTTTATCAATATGTAATAACATGTAAAAACAACATGAGTCCTAAATCAAATCAGAATATGTTGTTGAATAAGTAAAAATTATTTTAGCTTTTCCTAGATTAGCTCTCAACTCTCCTCTATATATATGTGGGAGTTTCTTTTTATTAAGGACCTTTTATCTTTTGAAGCGAAGTGTTGCCCATTTGAAAAGCATACTTGAATCTTTGTGTTGAATGTGCATATCAAAACTTGATCAATAAAATAAGAGAATTTGTATCCAACCTTTATTTTGGATCATATAGGTTATGTGTAAGATTTTTCTTACGTATTTCTTATCACATTTTCTTTCAATTGGTTGATAAAGTGGTGTTATATCATATTTTGGAAAGGGAATTCAAAACTAATATTGATCTAGTCTTTGTGCTACTTCATTGTATTTGGAGTTTACGTGTTTGTTTGAGAACTTGGTTAATAACACAAAGACTTTGAGTTGTAGTTATTTGATATGTTTCTGTGAATCTATTGGTGTTGTATGTTGAAGTCTTTGAGATACAACATGCTTCACATTTCATCATTTAAAATAATCATTGGAAACAACAAAAGCATTTGAACTTTTGTGGGTTTTCAAGCTAAAAAAACAACTTGTATCTTTGTTGATTACCCTTACGTCTAATCAAGTTGGATATTGGTTATTACTACTCTGGATAATACTTTGAAGTAGATTACTCGTCATAATAAGTATTGTTGTAAGAAAAAAACGTATTTTTTGAAAAAAGAGAAGAGGATGACTATAACACCCAATGGATAAAATTAGTGTATATAATCTAGGTTAGTTACCAATTAGTTTAGAGTGGTAAGAAGGGAGCGTCCCCTTTTTGAGATGAGAGATTAAATTCTCATCATAGCTGTGGCTGAAATTACCATTTTGTAATTAATTAAGTGAATACAAAATATTCACCCAACAATTTTATAACACAAAATAGTAGTTTTCACTTTGAAACCTTATCAAATACATATAATTAACTTAATTAAAACACATAGCATTTTCAACAAGCACTATCTTTGAGATAGGGTGAGGGGGAGAGAGAGAGAGAGGTAGGTAGGAGTTACTTGTAGCAAAGATTAGAAAGTGAGGTGAAGATGACAAGGGTACTTTGGGAAGAGGAAATTTGACAGGCTAATAGGGATGAGCAAAAAACACGAAGGGATGAGGAAAATTGAAATTCTAAGCATTTTAATAAATATGTTTAGGGTTTGGAGCTCGATAATTTCAAATAAATGATACAAAAGAAGGGAAAGTTTAACACTCTAGTGATATAAAATATTCTAAGGCATTAACATGTGTCAGATCTTGGATCATTTACATGACAACCTTATCAAGTCTAATATGCCAACATAAACCATACTTAGATAAATTTAATAAATATTTGAATTGGATTGTTGGGATTGGGTGAAAGGTTATTCTAGGTGGATGAAGGATGATAACTTGATAGACAAGGGGAAATAAAGATGGCATATGGGGATTGAAATCCTCGAAAGTATAAAACTCTAACAACTCACAAAACCTAAGGAAATGACCCATATAGCTCCACACTAGATTTTTTTGGACTTTTTGCAAACTTTGAAGCATGATTAGCATATAGGGGATAATGTAGGGTAGAATTAAAAAAAAATTGACAAAGAGAAAACTTATTTATATTATCTCATATCGGTTATAAAAGGTGGGATAACATAAATCCAATGTAAGACATGGACAAATACAACAAAATTTGCAATTTTTTGGTATGCATGGCTAGGCTCTAATACCACCCATGTTTACTTGCATCATCTTCACATGCCCATACTCTTGAAACCATGCCATTTCTATTAGTGCCCATATGACTTTGTACACCAATCATGTCTCTAAGGGACCCATAGGTACTAGGAGGTTTTTAAGATTCTTCATCTATCAAATTGTATCCATTTTGAGATCATTAATGGTGTCTTAGGTCAATGCATAGAAGTATGTAGGATTTTTGTTCAATAATAGTTTCAAGACTTCACATGGAAAAGAGGGAAGAAGGTAAAAAACATCTTGAAATCCCAAAATGGTATGTCAAGTTGAGCAAGTTTTGAAATATTAAAATTTAAGGGAAAGGGAGGTTTAGAGGAAAGGCATGTTGAGATGCCAAGACAAGCAAGTTAGAAATCCCAAAATTGAAGGAAATGGAGAGTTTGGAGGAAAGACATGTCAAGATGCTGAGATGAACAACTTTTTAAATCCTAAAATTGAAGAAATTAGAATGGAATTAGAGAGGAAAAAGAGTTGGAGGAAAAGTGTGTTAGAATGAACAATTTTGAAATCTTGAAATTGATTAGTATCACCTATGGAAGGGTCATATTACAAGACCGAAATTTTTTTTATTGAGGATTTTAAGTATAAAATTATTTAAATGAACATCCTTTAAAATATTAAACATAGGGGACCCAATTAGAGATTTTTCAAATTGATTATTAACATTGGGTGAATAGGGTAAGATGCACAAAATTGGACCAAATCGTACCAAAAAAAGACACTTTCAAATGAGGTGCAACACCTTCAATAATGGCATACTTTATGTTTCTACTCAGTGTAATCATAGAGTGCATAAATAGGTAAACTATGGGACAATTCACACTAATTTGATCTAGAATGACATTCACTTTCCAAATATCCCTAAAGAAATCCATTCATTAGTAATTTGGCTCAAAAACTCCACCTATCATATTTAAGTTGGACTAAAAATTCAATTCTTCTCAAAAGAGTAATACCAGTACCATGTGGGACAAATATTGATGTGAATAAATGATTTGTTCTATGTAGTAGAGAAATTTCCCCACATTAGGTATGACATATCTTAAAAAAAATGCATATATATATTTGTAAAATTTTAGCATTTTAATATGAACAATGGTATATCAAGTATTACACATTATGCATGGAATTCTTCAACTAATTTTTTGGTCTAGACACTAGTGTGAACAAATTTTATCATAATTTTTTTTTTTGGTCTGGACACTAGTGTGAACAAATTTTATCCTAAAAAACAAAAAGACTTAAAAAAACACTTAGTTGAAAAAAATAACCTTACCTCAACCCAACATCTAATAGTATATGAGATACTAGAAAACAACACTATGCACTTATGAATTGAAATATTATGACCTAGTGGACCATATAGACATACAATAATAAAAATAACAGTTGAATGATGTATTGCAATCATAGAAAAACTAACAAAATTAAATAAAATAGATAAAAAATAAACACAAATACACTAAAACCTCATGAGAATTTCCCAAATAAATCTTGCTTCATAATAGTCCAAGTTATCTTTTTTATGCACGGGTTTATCCAAGCCTTAAGACCCCACACACTTCCATGTCTGTTGTACCAACGAACCCTACAAAAAATCCAGAGGACAACTAGAATGAAGGTAAAACGATTTGCTTCCAACTTCCCAATGAAATTATTGATGTAATTTTAGAATGCAAAGCAAAAACCATTATCTTGTTTTTCCTTAGAGGTATACCGACAGAACATGACTTTTTCAAATGGGCCCGTAATAATTGGGAAATCAAGGGCTGGGTAATAGAATCGTTCAGGAGACTGGGCAGGGGATAGATAGCATGCACATTTTCCAACCCTGACCATGCCCACGTGGTTCTTCAATATGGGTCTTGGATTATTTGTGGGCAAACTTGTTATGTGCAAGCCTAGGATCTCGATTTTCACCCAAAAAGTATTACTAAGTCCATATATCCCATGTGGGTTGAGTTTCCCTTCCTCAACCTTGCATTTCACCCTTTTTGGCCAGATATCGCAGCTCAACTAGGTAAAGTGTTATGGTACAACCAACACTTAGATAAATGGGCAAGCTTATGCACTCATCCTAGGGCATGCATTGAAATGGATCTTAATCAACCCCTCCTTGATTCTATCAAGCTTGTGGAACCAGGCTTTGAATTTACTCAGCACATTAATTATCTCAACAAGCCTAATGCTTGCTTCTATTGCAGAAGGGAATGGCACCTCATCCGCAACTGTCCCTTCCATAAACCAAAGAATTCTCAAACTTCTCGGTCACCTATTGATAACCCTCTGGCTATTGATCAAACTTTTGTTGGTGATCATCATAAACCTTCTTCCGCTTCACTCTCATCGCCTCTCTTGCTTACCACTCCCCCTAAGCCAACCACCCATTCTTCACCTCCTTCACCTCCTTCTCCGCGCATTTCATCCCCCTAGTTTGAGAACAAGTCCTTTAAAGATGCTATTTTAGGATCACAACAAAGAGCATCAAAGAGGAAAAAGTAGACCCCTTCTTTTGGGAAAAAATCTACTGCTGAAGCAACTTCAACACCTCAAAATCTCATACTTGATAAAAAATCAGCCCCATCTTCCCTCCCACGAGCCACTTGGTGAGGACTTCTTGATGGAATCTCTTGATCAAAATCCTACAATGCTTGCCCAAACCTGTAGAGTGCTAAGTCAGTTTAAAGAACTTTAGTCTAATGAGGAAATCCTCCCAGACTCTTCCCAATGAAGTGCACAGTTCAATCATGGAACGTGCGGGGATTGACCCTCCCTGCTCATAAATTTTAGGTCAAAAATTCCTTATAGATCAATCATATTGATGTCCTAATGCTTCAAGAAGTGAAAGTGAGTTCCATTTGGCTCAAAGCTACCCTTGCTTCCATGTGGCCTGATGCGATATTTCTCCATATTAACCACTCTGACAGTGGTGGTGGTGTTGTTTTGGGCCTTGCCCCTTGGTTAGCTAAGCATATTGTGGCTGATGGATTTGATTCTAATAACTATTATGTTTGGGCTACTACTCTCATCAATGACTTGTTGGTGGGGTTTTGTTCAATTTACGCTCCTAACTCTCCTGCCGAGAGAATCTTACTTTGGGAGTGGCTTCGCACTAATCTTCCTAATGCTGAGTGGGTCCTGGGAGGTGACTTTAATATGGTGGAACAACTTTCAGATCGTAGTTGGGTTGGTCCTTCTCATCTATCCCAATTTGAACTTGAAGCTTGGATGCTGGTCTGAAATTCCCTTGGTGTGCATGATCCCCTCTTGAGTAAATTCAACCTTCATATGCCCCATTGGTACACATGGAGTAACTACAGAGAAGGAAACTCAAGAAAAATGAGTCAATTGGACAAATTTTATATCTCCCCCAATTGTCCCATTCTCCCTTTGCCTGATGGTCGTCTTGGTTCTGTAAACCTTTCAGCCACTTTGTCTAACCATCTTCCCATCTTTATTAGTATTTCCCTCTCGAATTACACACCCCCTTCCAATGACCTTCCCTTCAAACTCAATGTTACCCATCTCCAAAATTAGGATTGCATTGATGGTTTCCTGGCCATTTGAAAGTTGGAACCAAGACCACAGGAAGGTAGTTGTATTAGTTGGTGGGAGAGAACTATTGCTAAGTGTACCATCTTTCTTCGTAACTATGGGCGAAGAGCTACAACAAAACATTGCAGACTGGAGAAATATCTATAAGGTGAGCTTGTATATGGGTGTTCACGGTTGGCTTATGACCCAATAAACAACTCATTGTACCAATCTATGGCCAATGCTGAAAATATGCTTCAAAAAATGGCTGTGTATAAAGGAAAAGGTGCCCAAATTCATTCACATCTTCAATGGATTAAGGATGGTGATCGTGGCTCCAAATTATTCTTTCAATATCTTAACCACAAGCACAAGATAGAGCGTATTTTTGCAATCAAATCTGCTGATGGCTGCTTACAAACCAATCATGCTGACATTATGAATACTTTCTATGAGCACTTCAAAAACCTTTTTATAGATGAATCAACTAATGATACCCTCCTTTCCATCCTTGAGGATTCTGTTGCTGAATGTATACCCATGAAAGTAGACCCTGAGTATAGTAAGTTCCTCAATCACCTCCTCTCCATAGATGAAATAGGTGTTGCGCTTCAATGTATGGCTTTAGAGAAAAGCCCCGGTATTGATGGGCTTCTTGTGGAGTTTTATAGAGCTCTTTGGCCTCACATTTGAGATTATTTTTATTATGTTTACCTTGAGGGGATTGAAACGGGTTCCTTAGGAAAGGTGATTAATCAGGGGTTGATTAAACTCATTCCCAAAGGTAAGGAAGAAGATACTATTAATGGGTGGTGACCAATTACTCTCCTGAACACATCATATAAAATAATAGCCAAAGCTTTAGCTCAAAGAATTAGACACATTTCCCAACTGATAGTGCGCCCAGAGCAAGCTGGATTCTTGGGTGGAAGATTTATTTTAGACAATCTGATTCTTGCTTGGGAAATGACTGAATGGGCACAACAATCCACTCAAGATGCATTAATTATAAAGATTGACTTTAATAATGTTAGAGTAATAAGTTGTTTTACTTAATTAATTTAATCATATTGGTTAATTAATTAAGTCACTTATTCCTCTTTATTACTTAAGCTAAACTTAGGCACATTAATAATTAATTATTAATTATTAAGTGTGCACACTAGGGTTTCCCTTTTTAGGGTTTGTTGATCTCCTTCATAAGGATTGATCACTTTGTAATAATTGATTCTCTTAATGCATTTTTACAGAGAGGTTTTACAGAACATTGTTTTGGTTCTTCATATCTTTTGCATGTGACAGGTATTCATCTTGCATGCAGGTGATCTTGGATTCTAACATGGTATCAGAGCTCCAGACCTGCAGCTGCTTGTTCGTGATCTGAAGATATGGCCTCTTTGTGAGTTTCGGGTGCAAGGGTTTCCACAGGCATTTTTTCTGCAAGATCTGGGGGTAGCCTATTTTTTGGCTCACAATGGGCTCAAACGGACGTCGCCATCGCGTTCGCAGCGTCCCAAAACCCTAGAAACGCCTGTCAAATCGTCGATTTTGGAGCAGTTGATCCGGGAGGCAAAATTTTTTGTCTAGAGGGCCGTACGGCCTCTCCAGCACGCAGTCCGAGGCGAAAATTTCAAAAAAAAATTAAAAAAATCGAAATTTTTTGGTTTTGGGCCGGCGCCTCCAGTTATTCAGTGATCCGCCGCCGCTGCTCCGCCCGGCGGCCACCGGGCGGCCACCCGCCGGCCGCTCAGGCCAGCGGCGCCACCCAAAGGCCGCCGGCCCTTTTGCCCCCGCGGGCCCCTTCATTGATGGCTCCGGTCATATGGGGGACCGGGCGGTCTCCACCCAGCCCCAGGCCGAGGCCAGTCTCCGCCTGCGGTCCTATGACGGACCAAGAGCTCCGAATAGCCAGCCGGCCACCAGCACAGCAACGGAATATTCCATTTGCAGAGTATAGTCCGGCTCGACTGACAGCAATGGAGCATTTCCGACGGCCGTCAATTTTTTTCCAGGGGGGAGATTTTTTTCGCCGACGGCCCCCAGGCCGTCAATTTGAAGCTCGTGAACCACTGACGTCAGCATGACGCCAGCGTCCGTACGGCCCTCATATGCCCCCTCCTAACCCTAGTTTGCCCTAAAGAAGCAGTTTTTTTCTTTTGGCCCTAACTTGGGCATACGGTATCGAAATCGGGCAAACGAGATATCGCCGGAAAGCTGATTCCGAGCACTTTCTAGTAGTGCTGTTTATTTTTCAGTAGTTTACTGTTTTCATGCATTTATTGCTGTTTGAAGTCAGATGTACATTTTATGCTTCCGAGCTCATAACTTTTTGCCACGATCTCCGTTTTTCGCCTCGTTTGAAGCGTCGGAAAGGTATTGAGGAGCTCTAGGGGTTTGTCTATTCACTTTTTCTGTATCTGTCCCAAGTTTATCAGTTAGTCCAGATTTGGCCCGATGGGTTGTTTGGCGATTACTTGGATGTTTTGGCAGTTGGGAGAGTGCATCTTGCATCTTTGCACTTCATTTTTAGTAATACATCATTTAATAATCACTTGCTGCATCATAGATTCCAGAGTTGTTCCAGTTTGGAGTTTTCCAGTGTTCCGTGGCATTCGGTTTCGTTGCTTTAATCATGATTCCTTAGCCAATCGCTGACTCTCATCCCAGTATACGCGAAGAATATTTCGCTTGCCTATATCAGTTCCAAAGCACATTTCACAGAAGTTCTTCCAAAGGTTTCTTTGCAAAGATGTTATCTCATTGTAAGGGCTTTCATCTTAATCGGTTTTTCCCTTTCTCTTACTTATTCTTGCATTTGTAAATGGCACTGATCGTGCCTAGTTGCTCTGATCCATCTTTGTTTTCATGCATCTTTTCTAGTGTTTTAGCTACCTCCTAAGTTTGCCTGAGTAGGTGTTAGAGTAACAGTTATTATGCTTAATTAATTACATCACATTGATTAATTAATTAAGTCACTTATTCCCTTTTATTACTTAAGTTAAACTTAGGCACATTAATAATTAATTATTAATTATTAAGTGTGCACACTAGGTTTCATTTAGGGTTTCCTTTTAGGGTTTCTTTGATCTCCTTCATAAGGATCGGGATCACATTGTAATAATTGATTCTCTTTGCATTTTCACCTAGAGGTTTTTACAGAGAACACCCGGTTCTTCATATCTTTGCATGTGATGTATCCATCTTGCATGCAAAGTGATCTTGATTCTAACAAATAAAGCCTATGATCGCATTCGTTGGCCTTTCATCCTTAAAATGCTAAAATGGCTTGGTTTTGGCTCTAAATTATGTGATCAAATCAACATGCTCTTTAGGGATGTTAATGCTAGAGTGGTTGTTAATGGTAGTCTTTCTCCTTCCTTTTCTTTGCAAAAATCCATTCGCCGTGGATGCCCCTCTTTGTTCCCTTCCTTTATATGTCCTTTTGTCGTGTTGATGCTTT
The DNA here is from genome assembly GCA_007258455.2 of Sequoia sempervirens. Taxonomy (NCBI): domain Eukaryota; kingdom Viridiplantae; phylum Streptophyta; class Pinopsida; order Cupressales; family Cupressaceae; genus Sequoia; species Sequoia sempervirens. The sequence continues at coordinate 279,049 of VDFB02328484.1, forward strand.
AGACACTTTCAACATGCTCGGCCAAATAAGCTTAATATCCCAGGCATTCCTCTTCCAAGCAATGCTATTATGTACCAACTCATATTTTGTTGATGATAGCATGCTGTTCATACAAAATTCTGAAGAAGTGACTAATACATTGGACATATTGGATTTGTTTTGCACTATTTCAGGCTCCAAACTGGTAATGCACAAAACTGAATTTATAATGCTTGGCCCCAACCCTCGACTACTTTGGATCCCTAGGGAATGGCGTAAAGTGAAGCATGGTAGCATCATGCGATACCTTGGTATCCTTTTTGACATTGGAGTCTCGCTTAAAGAGATGTGGTTTTGGTTCTTACAAAAAATTAGAAAAAAGCTTTTGAATTGGACTAATAAGTTCCTCTCGATGGCTGGTAGAATCCAAGTTGCCGATAAAATTTTGTTGGCCAGTCATGTCTATATCTCCTCTTGTTGGCTGCCCTCTAAAACTGCTACAACCAACTGTCTCAACTTATCAAAAATTTTCTTTGGACAAAATGGGGTAACAAAAAAGGCTTGCTTACTACTTCATGGACTCATTGCATCCAACCTAAAGATAAAGGAGGACTGGGGATTATAGATCCTTATACTCAGGGCATCTATCTCATAACAAAATGGATTGTAAGAGCCTTGGATGGTGATGCTCCTTGGAAATATCTTGTGCGCCACCGTATCAAAACAGCTATTGCTGGTCATTCTTGGGACTTGGTCAATTGGAAAGATAAAATTCTGCTTGCATCTTATTTTAAAACGCATGGGTCTGCACCTTTTAACTCCATTTGGAGAGTGTGGCAAACTACTTCGAAAAGATTAATTTGGTATGACCAGAGCTTGAGTCATGGCTTGAGTTTCGCCTCTTCTTCCATTTGGTGGAACCATTTGGTTCAGCAAGACAATTGTCCTTTGGCCATTATCAAGGACCTCAAAGGTAGACATCTTTTTAAAAAAGGCATCCAGGTTTTCCAGGATTTATGGGACCCTTTAACATTCAATTGGAAACCTTGGTTGCAGCTTAAAGCTCAGTTTCGGCTTCCTCCTTCTTATGAGACCCCAATCCAAAAAATCAAGCAATTAGTTACACCTAATTTGCTGTAGCTCCTCTCCACCCCATGTCATGACAACTTCCTTAAAGATTGGAAATGGCCTAACAATCAAAGCCTTCAAAATTTTCCTCTCCGACTGATATATAAGTAGCTCCTTCCAGCAATCTCATTAGCCCACCGGCTTAACCTCAAATGGAACTGCAAATTTAGTAGATCAAGATGGAACAAGTTAAGCTCCTTAATCTGGAAGTCTAAAGCTGATGCGCAAGCCCAGTTGACAGCCTGGAAAATCCTCCATGTCAAGGTTCCCATTGGCGATCGACTCTCCTTCATTTCCCCTCCTCCAACATGTCCTTTTTGCTCCAAAAAAGAGACTATCAAACATACCTTTTGGTTTTGTACCCATGCACGGAATATCTGGAACTCTCTTTTCTCTAACTTATTTGTCCTCTTTCCTCAGCCATGGTCTTGGAGAACTGCTCTTCTTGGTCTCTCCTCATCTCATAATGTTATTACTCAGACCCTCAGACACATCACTCTTAAACACATCTAGAGATTCCGATGTTTGGCAGCTCTCTCTCACACCTTTCAACCCCTACAAGCCGAATTGATGACTATCTATGCTAACCTTTCTTTGCAGATCCCCATTCTTCAATCTGCCATCCAGACTAAGGCTGACCTCAAAAAGATATTGGATGATTTTCAAACACAACTCAGCACCTTTGAAGAAAAATTTAAAATACAGGGCACTTAGGTTGGCAACAAAATTCTTCAGTTGGGGGTTCCAGATTATATTATGTGATTGGCAGCCTTGTTGATGATAGAGATGTGACATTTTCAGCTACAACTTGCTGGCAATGAATCTTCTCAGAGCATCTTCCTTGCTATGGAGTTCATCAACAACGATCACTGCACTTTGGAGTGACTCTGCCTAGCTTTTTTGGAGGAAGAGGGTGCTTCTGTGTGATTGGAAGTTGTTCTTGTGCAAAGATGCATGCAAGGTTTATGTGTACAGCAGTAGCACTTGCTGTTTCTAATTGTATCCATGCAACTTTCAGCTGTTTCTAGCACTATTTTGCTGCTTTTTTTAATGTTGTTTTATATCAGCCTGTAGATGTTCTTCTCTGAACTTCTCTGCTGCTGTTTTTTAACAGCATTGCTGTTGGATTCCCTACTGCTGTTCCTTAACAGCATTGTTGTTGTATGATTTCAACATTATTGCTGCTTGTTATTCTGTTTTTCTTATTCCAATACAAAAAAAAATGAAAAGTAAATAGCACAAGAGGTCTGTGTAATGCAGGTACGTGGATCAACAAGTCTCTTCTTTCCTGTCATTAAAGAGAAATTTTGGGCAGTAATCGACTTTTTCGTACATGCTGGTGGGTAATTGATCTGCCAAACTATAATGTCAAAAATTACAGGAACATTAAATTCATCAGTTCAATCATTCAAGCTGTCATGTACGGTCACTGAATTATATGAACAGGGAGTTACTTCGATGATCTCATTCATCTCAAAATAAAATGCAGAATGACAGCAACGAGAGATGGTTATGGAGCCTTCAGCCTGACATGCATGTCTCTGTGTGTTACATGCACTGCAACGTGTTGTCTATTCGCAGGCTTTTGCAGTGAGCGAGGCAGGCTTGAAGCCACCTTCGATATTATCTAGATTTATTTGGTTTTTTGTTTTAAACAATCGAACAAATCCAAGAAACATATCTTTCTCGTTTGATTAGAAATGGCAGTTCCAAATATTCAGCTTCAGATTAAACAGTAAGAGCTTTTGTTACACTATACTTTTCAACATGGTAGAGTTTTATACAAGGCGCGCTCCTAAAATTGAAGCATTTATTATAATGAGAAAACAAGCTCTATTATAAAATAATAATTTGAAGAAAGGTTAAAAGTTTTTTATATTGCAAATCAATTTGTAAATATATGTTATAATTATAGTTTTTATTATTGTAATATTCAAACTTGTATCTTTATGTCAATTTTCATTTAATTTTTGGGTTTATATATGAAATTCTTAATATAATTATATATCAGCAAATGACACACTCTTGTATTAAGTTTGATTATACTTCATCCCTATCTATTCTCACTTACACATATGCTTATGTATTCATCATTTATTGGTCATTTATAATATTCATATAATACCTATTTCATATATTCAGTCTTTGCCTTGAATTGATTGTTTTCCGTACTTGGTTTATTTATGTAGGATGTGGGAATGACTTAGTTCAATCTCAAAGAGCATAGAATTGAACCCTTGATTTTAAAATTCAAATTCAAATTTTAATTTTATCACCCATTTCAACTAATCATTGTTAGCCAACTTAATATACTTTTCATTTTTGTGAATTGTTGATATGTCTTAGTGTTGAACATATGTTGTCATTGTTGTCAAAGGAGCTCACTAATGCCAAAGGAGTAATGCCAACAAATCGGTGAGAATTAAATGTAATTAATTCTATCATGTCCGAGCTTTTGAAATCAGGAAGTATTTTATGTCTTGATCATATCATGTTAGAGCTTTTGAGAACAACATGCTAGTGTGATCTACATTGTGAAGAAGACTTCTTATAGTATTCCTGAAATATCATTCTTGTATCTATTCCAATTGTGGGAAGTAGTTTGAAAGTGTTTGCAGAAGTATAATGTGGATTTTTTAATTGTGTTACACTATCATAGTGTTTTGCAATCCCTTAAGAAAATTAACAAGATTCCATTTCTGACATTTATCTAAAGTCATCATGTCCTCCTATATGACCTACATGCAAGACTCACCATACTTTAAAAAGAAAGCATTCTTAAAATATCTTAGTTCATCATCAACACATAAAAAAGAAAATAAATTTAACAAAAATATGGTGGCCTATACTTGTCAACTATTGTCTTGTGAATCATCTCAAGGTTGAAGTAAGGAGTGTCACTTGTCCTTCTACATTCTCAACCTACTCATGTTCCTCTAAAATCTCATCTAAACCCTCTTCTTCCTCTTCATCCTCTAATCCATACTTTTCTCTCCAATATGTGCAATCTTCCTAATATATTACCTTCATCTCAAAATGCATTGTTTTGTATTGTTCTTGATCCTTTTACTATATAAGATATAAAAATGCTTTAAAATCCCTAGAAATTCACATCTCTAAAATAGATAATTTTCTAGGTTAGTGGATTCGAATACTTTTAATCTTTTACATTCTAATAATAACAACAAAAGATATATATATATATATATATATATATATATAATCTATTTTTTATCACCATTTCTTTGGGACATGAACACAAGCCTTAAAAGAAAACACTTAAATATAAATTAGAAAGTTTCTTATTTTTGTACATTTTATAAGGAGTTTTATCAACAAGAGATGAACAAGAATATTGATTAATATGTAATAAGAAATACTCATAGATTCTACATAAAACCTTTGATCCAATTGTGTAACACTCAACATACTTTTGGCTCTTTCTATCAATGTTTAGTTTACTCCCTCTACTTGAATGCTTAGCTCGTAATTAAACTCCATTAACAATTTTATTAGACAAAAGACACATGTTGTAGAATGTTTAGATGTCGTAGTATCTATTGATGATTGTGCAAGTCTTATATCACTACCTTATAATGCTTTTTTGATGGATTCTCTAATCACTAATACATTGTTTTTTCAATTATTTCTAATGTCCCAAAACTTGTCTTTAGATACATGGCTTTAGGTGCTCAATTTAAATATTTTGGCGTGCAAGCTAATGAACAATAGTCGAAATTGATGAAAAGGTTGGATCAAAATAAGGAAGTATTATGTTAGAATCTAGGGGATGAGATCTTGAATGTAGTCATGTCTAGAGAATACAATTGCACCTACAATCTAGTCTATGAAAGTTTGGCTAGGCCATCGGAACTAAGATACACTAATGAAGCATTAAGTTGAGATTCATGTCAACATTTCCACAAAAATAGATCAAATTGTACATTAAGACAATCCATTCCAAAATAAGACCAACATAAATATTAAACAAAAAATAAAAAGACAAAACATAAAATTTTCTTCTCTACAATTTAATTTTACTTTCATATTTATTTAAATTTTGTAATGTATTGGAATGCTTTCATTAAATTAACACTATCTTATTTGCAAAATAAAAATTCTAAAACAGGAGCCACATTTTGAATAAGGTAAGAGCTTAAGCCACCTACACATTGACCACGTCTTGCTGCAGTTTACAGTGGGTGCTGAAAAGGCCTTTGTATGTATGTATCTAAAGGTTCTAACAAATTCGGCAACGTCTACCTAGTCATCAGGGTTCACATTTGACTGTATTTATTAATTAATTGAAAATAAAAAGCACATTGTATTCTGATTTTCAATAAATTAATAAATACGGTCAAATGTACAGTCTAATGGCTGCATAGACAATCCGACCAAATTCTACTAGCATCACAGATAACTGATCACATAGTCTTATTACACCGCGCCATGTTTAAAAGCTCTTTCATATAAAATAAATACTAAAAGGTACACTAGAATAGGTAAAATTTTCTCGTCTGTGCAACTTTCGGAATTTATTTCTGACAGGAAATTTGCATAACTGGAATGCATTGTTTTCTTCTCTACCTAGTTCCGGGACAATACTTTTTAATCAGACAACATTTGCTTATACAAACATATATAATTCTTTAGTAATGGACTCGGACAGACTAACTTGATATAGATTGGGATTATAAACGGCCAACCATGGAGTACAATGTACAGTAAAAGGAAAGAAACCAATGGCCTCTTGACAAGATTTCCTGTTTTTTGTGATGATTAGGGCACACATAGGAAGTAAATACATTAAGCAATAGCATGTGAAGTTAAAAGTGCGGCGAATATTGCGGATACGTGGGTAGCTAATTTCTTCGTTTGTTGTGGAGAAAAACTCTTGGAGTACACACGTTATTTTGAACGGGCATGTGGGTACTCAGTACATAAACTCTTGGTAAATTTCTCAGACGTAGACGATCTGATTTTGAGCCAGTGATGTACAGATTTTAAATGCTCTGATTAGTAGCTGTCTGGTCCTAATTACCTAGGGAGACTCTTTTAACTGCTCTGAATTGTCATTATCTATATTGTGTAATTGCAATGGGTAAGTAGATGATTGTGGTTCCTAAAAATCCTCCAACCACATTAGGATGTCCACCCATTGGATATACTCATCATCCATAAAATTAACTTTCATGTATTCTGATGAAACCTAGGTTGGCTTTAAGGTTAGCTTTCATGATAGTTGAAGATCTTGTGACTAATTCAAGGTGGAAAACGTGTGTTGTGGATGCCTTAGTTTTTCCTCCATGTCAAAGAAATTACGTTGGCTTCATTACCTTGATGTAAGCAGAACCACTTTTTAATCGAAGGCATGATGTTTTAATGCTCGGTGGGCCCTTGGAATTAATTACAGCAACAGTGAAAATGTACCTATTTCCCTTTCTTTTGGACTTATGTCGATTCATTTGTCTCTTAAGTAAATAGCAAATGAATAAGGTGTGATTTAGTTTATATTTATATATATATATTGAGGAAAATGCATATTATAAAGAAGAAAATGCAGTAAAAAACTGCAAGTATATATGTACACAGAATAAATATGATACATCAGTATAGTACACTGAACAGCAGAATGTTATTCGACAAGACAAGAATAACAACCATACAACAAGCCGGACAGCGAAATTACTAGTGTAATAAGCTGGAACAGCAGTAATGAAGTCCTTGGAAACCATTAATAAATGTAACAGCTGGTATATATTTTTAATTTTATTTGATTCTAATTCACACACACATATTGTTAGAGTAATAGGTTGTTTACTTAATTAATTAAGTCACCTTTACTTTATTCCACTTAAGTTAAACTTATGAATCTTTATTTTGCATTATTAAATTAGTCATGTCGTCTTATTCATTATGATCGTGACGACATGCTAATTTAATCCTCACCCTAGGGTTCTCACCTTTAGGGTTTTGATCTCCTTTCTTAATGATTGATCTCTTTGTAGTTATTCACTTTTCAGATAATGCATTTTTGCTTCATGTTTGCTATTATTTTTTAATATTTATTGATATTATTTTTTAATATTTATTGATATTATTTATTGATATTATTTGTTAATATAGTTGAGTATATTATAGTTAACATTTAGAAATGTTTTAAATTAATTGTATATTATAAACTAACTATGTGCATGTTGATTTAGTACATTATATATTTGATTTTATTATAAAATTAGATGATATTATTTTATTGAGCATATGATTATGATTATTCTAACGTGACTAACATGTTTGTCTTCAAAATGATGGGTTTTACAATCTCTAATCATTTTTAGAGGAAGAACATCATGTTGGAGGCTATTGCCACATATCAATGACATTGTGGGAAGAAAGGTAATGCACCAAGTATGTTCCCAATTAGTCAATTAGTTAGTTTTTGTGTTCATGTTTTCTATTCATTATGATTGGTCAAGCCCTAGTCATGAAATTATGTTGAACTATTGTAGGTTATCTTTTATTTGATGATAAGCCTAATGGTTTTTGGGTGAGTTATATTCAACAAATTTCAATGAGTCATAAGTGTTTATTAGTTTTTGGTGTTTTATTCATATAGATGCTTGATTAACACAATGACATTTGTGAGAATGGTTACAATGGTCACTTTCTAAAGTTGAAAAAAGTGATCTATATCTACTATCACATAGTTTACACCATGATTAAATTTACATAGGCTATTTTTATGCTTTTATCTCACCTCATGTGCTTAGTACTGAAACATAGAAAAAGGTGATCCTAAGTCCTAAGTGCTTAGAACAATAGGATTCAAGGCCATTTCCTAGGGTTTCATTGAGATGGAGATCAACAAGGTGTATACCTTCAACCACTAAGTTGAGCCAATCAGACTTGAATCCCTATCCTATTAAGGATTAGAATGACTTGGAATTGATTTTTTATGATTAACCTGATTCAATTGTGTGACCTAATATGTAAAATGCAAGATATTGATAATGCACAAACTAAAATAGTAGTTTGTAGGCAGATATGAGAAGTGTAGAGGACTGTGTACCTACCCAAAAAAATTGGATTCAATGTGAATAAGATGAATAATTCACCCTAGCATGTATAAGCCCTTGCATGCCTCTCTTGCACTCTATTTTTAAGGTCCTTTGGTGACAGATCTGAGACTTCTATTTATGCTTGCAAAGTTGTCAAATCACTGTCAGATAATTCTATAGGTGAGTTTTCTGTGAGTTAACAAGATGTAGGGTTTCAAATGCAACAATGAACAATTTTTCTTCAAGCTCCCTTCATTCCTCTTCAAACTTAAAAGGGAAAATGTTGGTCCATTTAGGGGATTTTCTTGGTCAAACCCTGTATAAGTGTTTCCACTTTCACAATGGAAATGTCAATAAGAAAATGATAATGGATAGGAAGGAATAATGAAATCACAGTGTTGCAACTCCACACTTTTCAATGGCTTCCTTGAAGGACTGAAGTCATGCACATCACCTCAAGGTCTTGGATCTTGCTTGCTTGATTTTCTTGAATTCTTTAGAGACCTAAAAAAGGGGTTAGCCTTCATAAAACAATGATAATAAAACAACATGAACTCACTTACACTTTGACATGATGCTTGGATCTTGAATGGATTTAATAAATCACTAAACTGTTGCTCTTGAATTTTCTTGACAATAATGGTTTCTAATAAAATCTTATTTTTCCTTCTAGCTTCAAATGGTGAAAAGACTAGGTATTTATAGGCATTTATTCAATTTCCAAAAAAATTAGATCTTGATAGCCGACATTTGCAAGTTGGGTTTTGAATGTTAAAATGTCCATACCAACATATCCAAAATTGGTCCCTGACAAAATAGGGGGACCCATATGCTTTAGGGAAAATGGGTCCTAGCCCTATTTTCCAAGATATTAAGTGTTGAGGGTAAAATAATAACTGGATGCATTTGTTCAATGCTTGCAATTTCCCAAAAAATGGTCCAAATGGGCCCTAAAATACATAATTTAGGAAATTAGGGGGTCAATTAAGCTCAATAATTTAGGGGGGATAAAATATAGAGTAAAATTGTAAAGGGTGATAATTTACGATGGTACATTTAGCCCCCACTTTAGTGAGAGTATGAACTTATGCTCAGACTCACACTAAAGTAGAAAAATGTTGAAGAGATAGGATGACCATGAATCTAGGGGGTGATCAAGCCACCATGATTCAAGATCCTATGGCAAGACAACAGGAGCACAAAGGAATACACATGCATGAAATGCAACATGATAACATACACAAATATACATTTCAAAAAACATGAAGCATACACGATGAAAACACATGGCATGATGGAACATAAGGATGACAATGAAATGAAAACAAACATGATGTAAACATGAAGACGATACATAAAAAGACATACAAAAAAAACAAGGTTTAAAGTACTAAAGGGATTCAAGTTGATAAGGCAAAGAAACCTTAGTCATAAATTATATGGCTCCACTAGTAAGCAAGTTATGTTATGCTAGGTGGCCATGTTAAAAAGGGGTGCTCATGTTCATGACCCAACAAGCTCCATCATGTTGAATCCATGAACTTTCTTGCAAAAACTCACTTTAGTGGGTGCAAAAAGTTTAACTTCTTGGGGGACAAACAAAACTCACCTCAGGGGGTGCATAGAGTTTAACGTCTTGAGGGATGAACAAAACTCACCTAAAGGGGTGCATAAAGTTTAACTTCTCGGGGGACAAATAAAACTCACCTCAGGGGGAGCACAAGGTTTAATGTCTCAGGGGATGAATAAAAACTCACCTCAGGGGGTGCACAAATGATGACAAGATAAGGCCAAAACCTCAAGGGGTATTGTAACAACATCACCACAAAAGGTGATTTACAAAGACAACCATAGGGGCTTTGCTCAATACATGAAAGGTCACACCTTAGGGAATATCATACATGACATCACCACCAAGAGAGGACAATTCAAGGAATAAAAAGAGATCACACCTTAGGGAATACTAACCATAGTATTACCACAAAGGAGAACCTCATATGCCTAGAAAAGTCACACTTTTAGAGGACATCAAGACTAATATCACCTCCAAAGAGACACTCACATAGATCAAGAAAGCTACACTTTTTATTAACAAGGTCACACTTCCTAAGAGATGTATGCTATCATCACTAAAAAGGGGCCATTTCATATGCAAAATATTATTGGGGGACTATATGCCCCCCTTAAAATGTTAGTGTACTTGCTACACTAATGTCTTAAGGAGATGCAAAGGGATCCCAAGAAGGAATGCACCTAACACAAGGCTACCTAACCCCTTTTTCCCCCAAGTGTAAGGACAAAGGTGAGCCAAATTGATTATGATATATTGTTCCCTACAATAATAAAATATGATTGCATAAAGTCAAGCTTATACCCCCACATGTATAGTAGTGAGTATTGTGTGATACTACCACTACTACATGGCAAGGAGCAACAAATAATACTATTAATTAAGTGAAGGTATTTTTGATGTTTTAATTATTTTTGAAGGATAATAACCAAGGTCTTTTGTTGTTTCTTACGTGTTGGGATCTATGGGGACATCACTGCCTTGCTCTTTTACACCATATCTTTTTCAATTATAGCCAAGTTGTTTTAAAAGTTCATAACCTCTTCCACAAATGGCTTCCATTTCCTTTGAATAAGGTGTATTTTGATGATCATCTTCATCATAAGTGGATGTGCAATTTGTGTTTTCCTCTTGAAATTGCTCTTGAAAATGCTTGTCTAGATGATAAAAATGACTTAAGAGCTTGCTGATATTGGCCTTAACACCTAATTTACCATTATTTAGACCTCAAAGGCTGACATCAACCAAAAATTTGAGTTAAAAAGGTGATTTTCTGGCTTAAATTTAAAAAAAAGCCCCAAATGGGACTCATTCACCCAAGGAGGCAAATAAGTCCCACCCTAGGATTTTGAGGTGGGTTTTCAAGATTTTTGATGTTTTAAATGATTTTGTCAGGTTTTTAGCTGAAATAGGCCTTGAAATCCAAAATAATGGGTCTTAGGGGCCTATTAATGATGAATTAAAGGGTAATTAATGCAAAGGTACTAAAATAGGTCCAGATTAAATGAGAAATTTCCCTATCTCCAAGTAGGGGGGTCAATTTCCATCATTACACCTCATCACCACCAATCCAACTTCAACATAACAACTCAACCATACATCCTTAGACATAAGCTTATTAAAGAAACACTAGAGGAGGAAACTAGTAGCTTACTAATGACAAAGTAATGTAACTAATCAAAGCATCACTAGATCCAACATCAACTCAATACCAACTACTCACTATATTGCAAAAATATCCTACTTATACAGTTTACACCAATGCCAACACAAACTGCACATACATGCAACAATCTCCCCCTTTGCCATTGATGGAAACAAATGATGTGAAAAACCATGAACAACAAACATAATAACTTTGATCCTCAATATTTTGCTCCATACAAAATCATTATATATTTTCTTTCTCCCCTTACATTATACTCTCCTTTTCCATATTACTCTCCCTCAACTTCTTCTATTATTATCTCAGCTACACTATTCTCTCCCCCTTTCTCAACTGAAATTTTTTCACATTAATCTCTCTCCCCCTTTGACATCAATGGAAAAGAGCAATATATTTTCATGTCTCCCATTGATATCAAACAATGTTTTACTTCTTTGCATACTCCCCCTTAGGAGCATGTACTATACTATATCAATCAACAACCACTGCACAATGACAACACTCACTCATCCTAACTACAACAACCAATAATACCACTACCTACTCCCCTTGAGAGGTAGCCACCAATATCAATACAAACCAAGGAATGAATCTTGAGATCCCTTGGATTGATGCATATCCTTAAGAATCTAGTTCAAAGATGGAGGGTCAATAACCCCCAAATTCTCTTGGAGATACTCAAAAGTATCCTTAGGAAGAGCCTTAGTGAATATGTTAGCAACTTGATCCTTTGTAGGAACATATTAAAGCTTCACTTCATTCTCTACAACCTCCTCTCTTAGAAAATTACACAAGATTGAGATATGATTTTTCCTTGAATTCATTACCTGATTCTTTGATATATTGATAGCTATAGTGTTAAAAAATGTCATTGGGGACATTTTCACACTTATTTGGAATATCTTTATCGAATCGAGCCTAATGTTGCCTTGATTTAGTGTTGTAATGTGGTTGACACATTCACATTAGGTCTTGGGCCCTTGTGAACTAATGAACATAAATGGTACCTTGCTAAAGTGTTGTGAAGTGTTGTAACTCACTTTTAAACTTTTCTAAGGTTTTATTAATTAGCTGAACCTAATAAACCTTTTTTTAATTAAAATGAACCTTAATTTTGCCTTATTTGGAGTGTTGTAAAGTGTTGCAACACACTTTCACACTTTTCTAGGGTTGTCATTAATAATTGGGCCTTCTTTATGCTTTAATTGGCCTTATTTTGCATCCACAAGCCTCATTTATTGCATCTTTTCAAGGATAATCAAGACACAAATCATTAGCCAATCATAATTTAGGTGTTTTAGGCTGAATGGCCCCATATTTAGTGATCTGGGACTCATTTTCCACCTTGGACGAATGAGTCCCTCCTAGGTTTTTGTGTCCCGAACTTGATTTCACATATTTCTAAGCATTTTTTAAAATGGTCCCATAAATTATGCCTAATGGGACTCACTCACCACCTTGGGAAAATGAGTCCTGTTTGGCCCAAAATCACAATTAATTCAAATTTTTGGTGGGATTTTATTCTCCTATATCTGATGTCAACTTGCAGTGTTGGAATTTCAAGAATTCTTGCATAATTAAGTATAAATACAAGTTTATTTCACTCCTTTTCACCTAACAAGCAATCAAGTGACCTAGCAAGTTGAATGAGCATCCTAATAGAAAGTTTGAGTTCACAAGAGCACTCAAGCATTCATAAGAGCATTCAAGATCATTCAAGGGTAGATTATCAAGATTTTTAGAGAAACATTCAAGTATCAATCATCATGTCAAAGATTTCATGCATCATGTTTGTTTTTGAGCTAACAATTGATGATTCAAGCAAGCATTTCATTCAAGATCTGTCACCTTCAAGAAAGATTCAAGATCTACATCCATTGGAGCCATCTCATACATGTTTGCAGCCTCTTATTACTAGGGTTTGGTGAGTTGCAACATCATATTTTGTTCATTCATCATTCTCCATTCACATTTCATTCTACTTCAAGGTTTGATTACCAACAAGGGGTTTGAGCAAGGAAAACCATATCCACTAACCCAAAAAAAAAATTCCCTCTCCTTTGTGTGTGATTTGTAGGTCTATGTTTCAAATTTCCTAAGGAGAAAGATTTGAGAAAAGTTGTCAAATCATTCAAAGTTGTCAAAGTTGTCATCAATCCTTGGAGAACATTGGAGAACACCTACAGGTTGCACATACGGGTTTCAAATCTAGAAATCAATCAGGGAGGACAAAGAGAACAGAGAAGAGAAGATTCATACTTTGAAGCTTTAGAAAAACCTAACTAGATTGATTCACCACTTATGGTGAATGAGTCCCAGTTTTAGTCAAAATTCAGATTTTTGCAGATTTGGATACCCATTTGGCAGATTCTTATTTCCACACAGAAACCTAAATTTTGGAATGATTCACCCAACTTGGTGAATGAGTCCCAATCAACATTAAAGTCAAATTTTCTAGTGGTTTAGAGCTCCTTCTAGTAATTTCCAAATTTCCAAGTGCACACAATTCATCTCAAACCTTTCTGTTCTGTTTCATTTACTTTTCTAGTTCATTTTGTCGGTCATTGCATTGAATTAGGGTTTAGTAGTGCATCTTACATTTCATCTATCTTTACAAGTCTAAACTTGGTGTTGAACCCCTTATTAGCTTATATTAAGCCCCTAGAACATCCCTCTCATGAGATATCTTTCTCCTTTGCATTGAGATCTCAAGGGTTTGTTCTTGAGTGATAGTTAGTGAAGATTGTCCTTCTAGGTCCTAAACCATAGAAGAGAACAATTTTTCCACCTTTTAATAGCACTTGTATTGTCACAAAATATATAAATTAGTTCATCATATACCACTCTAATATCCTTCAAGGTTTGCCTCATCCACAACACTTGTGTGCAGCAAGATGCTACTACAATGTATTATGCCTCTATAGTAGATAAATAAACTAAATCTTTGTTCTTTCTCAAGAAAGACACTAATATCCATCCAAGAAAGAATGCACTGCCACTTGTACTTTCTCTATCATCTACACAACCTTCCCAATATGCATTTGTATAAGCACTCAAATTAAATCAATATCAAGTTTGGATACGATAAGCTATATTCTAGAGCACCATTCAAGTATATAAATATTATTTTTAATGCTACAACATGTGACTCTCTTCAATCTTCTTTAAATATAGCCACAAGACAAATTGCATGTGTGATATCTAGTCTAGTATCAATTAGGTATAGTAGTCCTCCAATCATTGATCTATACTTTCTCTGATCAACCTTATTGGATTCATTATTCTTTTTTAGCTTGCAACTAATAACCATAGGGGCACATACTAGTTATAAATCTTCCATTCCAAACTTCTTCAATATTTCCTTGAAATATTTTGATCATGAAATGAATATAACTTTATTTGTTTGATTGATTTACAGCCTACAAAAGAAATTCATCTCTCCAAATATTGACATTTTAAACTCATTATACATCTATTCTACAAGCTTCTTGCACATAGGTTCATTGCCTCTAGAAATTATATCATCAATGTAGACTACTACACTCAAGATTTTTCCTTTCTCAACTTTGAAGTAAAGATGACTATCTATAGTACCTTTATGAATCCTTATTGTAAGAAGTTCCTCTCCAACCTTGCATACCAATCTCTAGGAGCTTGCTTCAATATATAGAGTACCTTCTTCAATATGCATAAGATATCCAATTTGTCTAATAACAAAAATACTTTCAGCTGTTCATAGTATACTTCTTCCAATTCACCATTCAAGAAAGCATACTTCACATCCAATTGATAAACCTTGAAATCCTTATGTGTTGAAAAAGCCAAAAGCGTTTTGATAGCTTCCATTCTTGCCACTAGAGTAAATGTCTCCTCAAAATAAATTGCTTCTACTTGTGATTAGGGCAACCATTACACACAAGCCTTACCTTATTTCTCACCTTCTCTATTCTCATTTAGTTTGTTCTAGAATAGCCGGTTAGTTCTAATCACATTCTTATTTACTAGTCTAGGGATAAGTTCCCAATTCTGATTCTTCTCAATTTTCATTAGTTATTCTTCCATAGCCTTGATTCAATACTCATACTTGAATGCTTCAATCATTGTTTTAGGTTGAACTTTAGAAAGTAAATATGTATCTACCTATTCTTCTGCCATAGTAGCTTTTCTCCTTGTCAAAACAACTTTGCTCTTGTCACCAATGATCTAATCTTTAGAACGATTATTTTGCACATATTTATGAGTCTTAGGAATCCTTTCCTGAGCTTCTTCCTCTTCATATTGAACTTCTTTATCTTTACTTTCATCTCTATTTTTTTCCGTACAAGAAGACTCATCTGATTCATATCTATCTATCTATCATCACCGTGTTCTTTTGTAAGTCTTCATCAACCTTGACACTTGCACTCTCAACAATATTTTTCAACCTCTTGTTATAGAACTGGAAAGCTTTGCTTCTTGTAGAATATCTAAGGAAGATACCTTCATTAGATCTTGCATAAAACCTTCCTAATTTCTCTTTGTCTCTTTTGATGTAGCATTTTCTTCCAAACACTCTGAAATGTTTGACAATGGGGATCCTTCCATACCACAACTCATAGGGAGACTTTTCACTATTTTCTCTTACTTCCACTTTGTTAAGTATGTAATTAGCAACATTAATTGCTTCTCTCCATTAGACTTCTTGTATATTTTCTTCTTTCATCATTGTCCTTGGAGCTTCTTGAATAGTTCTATTATTTCTTTCAACCACTCCATTCTATTGAGGAGTCCTAGGGGAAGATAAATACCTCTTCATTCCATGATTCTCAAATTTTTTATTAAACTCATTCGAGGTGAATTCACCACCTTTGTTAGACCTCAAACACTTAATTTTCATATCCATTTCATTGTCAACTATTACATTGAATTCCTTAAACTTATCTAGAGCTTTTGATTTTTCTTTGAGAAAAGTAACCCATGTCATTCTATAGTAATCATCAATTAATAGCATGAAATACTTGTCACCTTGAAGAATTATTACTTTGGTACAACCAAAACTCTATATGCACCAATTCCAACAATTCGATAGTAGTTTGTTCTTTAAATTTTTAGCTTCTTCTTGCTTGCTTCACAATTTGACATTCCTTGTAGACAACATTGATAGGCTTTGTAATATTTGGCAATCTCTCACAACTTGAATTGAATTAATCCTTACTAAGTTATCAAAATTGATGTGACACATAATTCTATGCCATATCCAACTTTCATTAATATGAGTCATAAAACAATGACCATCAACACCTTTAAGCTAATAATCATTACCATCAATCCTTTTTCCAACAACAACCATAGTTTCAAAGCCTTTTCTGACTCACATACATTATCATGAAACACAAGATTATATCTTTTTCTACACATTTTTCTAACACTCAAGAGGTTATGTCTTAAACCCTTGACATAAAGAACACTATCTATATTATTCTTGCAATCAAAACTAATTGAACCTTTTCCACATATCTTAGTTTTTGTATCATCGCCAAACCTTACTAGACCTCCTTCATATTTCTCAAGTTTAACAAAATTACTTTTGTCACTACTCATATGATTTGAGCATCTATTGTTAATGATCTAGTAGTTCTTCTCCTCTTTAGCATGAAAAGTAGTCACCATATTTCCTTTAGTATTATCACATATTTCTAAAGTACTTTCCTTCATACATATCTTAGAGTTAGAAGAATTAATTCCATATTTTATACCCATGAACAAGCAATCACTATCCTCATCATCCACATTATCAAATTCATCATCAAATATACTAACATCTTCTCTAACATAATAAGTTTTCATAATTGTTTTACCTTTGTTCTCCCTATTTTGGTCATTCAAGGCTTTGTTTGGAAATCTTGAATTATAATGAACTATCTTACCACAACTAAAACATTTCAATAGAATATTACCTTTGTACTTACTAGTACCATTTTTCATTCTCCTTATAAAGTTTTCTTGTACATCATCAAGATCCTCTTGATCTGAAACCTTAGTCTTCTTTGATTTTCCTTCCTTAAAATGAGTCTTAATTTTTGCATTAATTGGACCAAATTATCTCATTTCAAAATTAGATAAAGCACCATAGAACTAATCTCTAGAATATTTTCTTAAATGTTTAATTTCCTCAATCTAGCATAAACTTCATGACTATAATATTTGGGAAGAGTTATTAGTACCTTCTTTAGTACTTCTTCTTCTTTAAGTTTTCCACCAAGACCTTTGATGGAGTTGACAACTTCATCCACCTTCTACATGTAGCTTGTAATGTTTTCATCTTTAGACATCTGTAGGTTCTCAAATATGATTTTTAGATTTAGCATCTTAGCTTGCTTGACCTTATCATTTCCTTCATAAATACTTTCTAACCTTGTCCAAATATCTCTAGTAGATCTCAAATTCATAACTTTCACAAGTTCAATGTTAGAAAGTCCACTTAAAAGACCATACCTTGCTTTACAACTATTCTCATAGGCCTTGTTCTTGTCATTAGAACTCAAACCACTAGTAGGTGTAGTATATATAGTCTCAACAGAGTTCCAAACTCCAAATATAAGAGATACCCAAAAACCTTACATCTTTGTCTTCCTGAATGCATAGTATGACCTGTGAAACAAAGGAGCACCTCTCTTGTGTACCATGCCATATCTACCTCAAGTAGTTAATATTTCTCCAAGGAACCTTTCTCTAATACCAATTGTTGAATGCATAAGACAACTGAGATAGGGGTGAATCATTTTTACAGTAAAAATTCAAAACCCTCATTAAATTTCAAATCCAAATCAACTCAATTAACCTGTTGGTTCCCAAATATGCAATCCACTTGAATCCTAAAGGGTTGTAAGGCCTAATGGTCAGATTCAAGGATAGATTTGGCCAACAAATGAGAGATTGAATTAAAACCCTTTCTCACCTGCACTTTAGGCTTTGTGAAACTCAGGAGGGTGATCCCAACAGTGTATTTACAAATAATTGTGCGCCAAAGTACCCAAAACATTGCTAAATAGATAATTCTCCTTCCAATGTTAAATGGAAATGCTACCCTAAAGGGTTGGATCACCTTCATGGTACTTCCTAGTTTAAACATGAGAGATGTAAATTATTAAATTCCACACACACCCACAACAAGATAGATGAGTAAACTTGATTTTAAATTGTAGCTGCTCACAAACAATCCAAGAAACTACAACATTAAAAGACCAGTGCCATATTCCAGGGTGGAGTTGCCTAAACAATGTAAATTAAAATACATCACAACATTCATTCTATCATAACTATTCCTATCAAATGATGCATTACACCATTGATACCAAAAACATAACTAGTCATACTTAATAATCCCAATACATAGTTGCATAAACCTCTATTTGTGTTACCACAATTTAATTCATTCCTTGAATGAAGGTAATAACACCAAACAAACATTCAAGGAAAAACAAGAAGACAAATACCAAGAATCTTTGATTTCTTATATTCATAATCTATGCAATACATTATGTGGAGACAACTAATTTAGAATATTATGTCATTTACACACAAATATGACAATGCCCTAAATATATTCTCCATTACATGACTCAAAAAACCCCAATAATTGAAACCAACACTTCTTCATTAAATACCTATTACAAAATACATTTCTCATGAGACCAAAACAGTGAACAACTTCTACCTCGAATATGAAATAGAAAACCCACTTAAGGAAAATACAAAAACTCTAAAATGGAAATCTCTATAGACATCTGGCATTAAATATGAGTCTTCAGATAAAAAAAAATCATCTCCATCACTAAATGACAATTCTTCACTTTGCAAATTTATTTTCCGTCTCTATATTTTGCTTGTGTATACACTTAAAAATGGTCACATCACATTGTCTGGTAATTAATTAAATATTTTTAATATTTAATTAAATCTTTGAATTCCATCTGTGTATAAATAAATTTAAATAATTTATTTATATTGTTCATTATTTCATTTCGATTAAATAAATAAGTTTATTTAATCATCTTTTTGTATCCATTTCTTAATTAATTAAATAAACATTATGATTTATTTATATTAATTACCATATAATCTTGGCTTGAATATTTTATTCAAATAAAGATTAAATATTCTTCTTTTCTAATTAAATCCTTTAAATATCATTCACAATTAAATATTTCAAATATTTAATTAATTCCTCTAATTCGATTCTAATATCTATTCATAATTAAATATTCCAAAATATTTAATTAAATTCTTCTAATATCTATTCACAATTAAATATCTCAAAATATTTAATTAATTCTTCTAAAGTCACATTACAATTAAATATTCCAAAATATTTAATTAAATCTTCTATAGTTCTAAAATCAAAAATCAAACTCACATAAATGAAATTAAATAAATTTATTTATTTAATTAATTTGGGGATTATCTTCAACAGCCGTGAAACAAACTGCCAAAATAGAAAATTAAATTCCTCTGTTCCTGTATAGGATTGTTCCCGTGGGTTGAAGACAGGCATCCATCCTTCTCTCCTACCTCCCAACCTCTTCCATTTTCCTCTCAACCTCTCCATCTCTCACCATTCAAACTTACCAGACAATCTTACAGCCGTTGATCCTTGCCAGTCAGGATTTTGCCTGCAAAAAAACTATAAATAGGATTGTCGGGTCTTTGAATTCATATAGAAGCTTTCAACAAAGAAACTATAGTCAAATAGCTCTCAAGCATCCATAGCATAGTCTTACATCATCCATAGTTTTCAATATCATAGCATATCATGGCCAATCATCCGCATAGTTTAGTTTCAATTTACAGCCCCTGTGCATAATTCACAGCCCCTGTGCATATTCGTCAGCATTCTCACCTCCACCAGCATATAGGATAGAAAAATTCCTTTGCATACTCATTCTGCAGATTTCCATTTGGAGAAGCCAAGCTTACACAATCTGAGAGCAACAGCTTCGAACAAATCTCTGGAGATAGAGAAAGATGGAACGCCTTTGAAGAATTCCTGTTTATTTTAATTTCATTTCAATTTCTTCAGTTTAAAGTTCTATTATTTGTGTTTATTGTTTTCATTTTGATTATATATATTCTAACAACACATTTTTGGCGCCCACCGTGGGGCACTTGCCCCAATTCTTACATCTTTTTGCAGATTTTCTGACAGGTTATGGTAAAAAATAGCAAATTAGTGCAAGAAACACACTTCAGCAAAAGTTATACCCAGTACAGCGCCCGTGAAGACTTCTGCAACACCCATAAAGAATCCTGTAGTGCCTGTGAAGACTTTTGCAAAGCCCGTGAAGACTTCTGCAGCGCCCGTGAAGACTCCTGCAGCACCCGTAAAGACTCCTGCAACACTCTCAAAGAATCCTACAGCGCCCGTGAAGACTTCTGCAGTGCCCATAAAGAATTTTGCAGCGCCCATGAAGACTTCTGCAGTTCCCATAAAGAATCCTACAGCGCCCATGAAGACTGTTATAGCGCATTTTTAGAAAATATGCAAACTGTAATTTGTAAGTTGAATATAGTTTAACTAAATCCGACGCAACCGCGGACAGTTAATAACTTTAAATTAAAATGAAGCAATCCTAGGGTAGTCATAACTTAAAATGAAGCAATCCTAGGGTAGACACTTCATTATTTCACTTTGGGACTAAAATGAACTCTATGTTTGTGTGAAGCAATATCTTCACTTAGCATAGCAAAATTTTATTTTGGGATTAAAACTGAATCCTTGTTTGCTTTGTTTTAAATGGTGATAGGCCTATGCTCTCCCCTTAACTGGGTGATCAAAATGCCAAACTCATCAATTTCCCTTTATGTAATTTCTAGTTTTATTAAATCCTTTTAGAGAGCCTGCTCTTGTGGGAAAAAGTACTCACCCAAGAGGAACGACTCAAGTGGGTTCAAGCCAAAGCCAGGCTATTCCACCCCACTCTAAAATTTAAAGAAAAATTGGGGAAACCCTCTTTTGACGGTAGTGTGCATTGATAACCATCCCCAAAGCCTTTGTTCTAAAGGTAGGGAGGTCTCTCGAGGGAGTCTATCATTTGCCGCACCAAATGGAAACCCTTTACTATGAACTTAGTGTAGTATCTTACTGAGTCAGTTTCCGAACATCATATTAATCACAGTGCAGGGAGGGAAGAATCTACCCCCAAGATACTCACCATATAACTGCCAAATATTGTTTGCTCAGGGGATTCGGTATCCACTTCCGTCACTCTGAGTACGCACCTGGAAAAGACAAAAACACGGGTGCCCTTTTGGGGGTGACATGGCTGTGTGAGTCGACGCAGTTTTAAGATGTGGGGTGTTGATTACTATGATGACCTACTTGTCAACTAAGAGTGAGTCTGTTTGAAATGCTTATCATGTGTAAAACCTGTTAAAACAATTTTTGAAATTTTTTTTGATTATACACTTGATGTTTAGCATAGGACTTAAGACAACTATTCTACAAATTGTTTGATGTGTTTTCAAATACACTAATTCAGATAAGATCATCCAAAACTCAAAATCACATTAATTACTCCCATGTTACGAGATTGGAAATCCACAACTTTTGTTAAGAAGTCCATTCTCAAAAGAATAAAAAAGCCAAAGAAACCCCTTAGCTACAAGAAACTATTAAAGAAAAGAAAATTCTTGTATCAAAGCTGAAAATTTTTACTCAAATATAGAACCTTTCTTCATCGATATCACGATTGTGTTAGAGGTCTTTCTGATGATTATGCTATAGAACCTTTGTAATCACAAGCTTTCTTTCAAAAAAGTGCCCTTTCTCAAAGGCATAACCATAGTCAACGTATTCATTTTTGTTATATTCCCCAACCTGCAATTGAATATTCTACTCGTCCAAATCAAATTTTGTAATAGAGAACTCAGATCACATTAGGCATCCATCACAAAATCCATCCTTTTACAAAGTTATGATCAAAACTTCATAAAGTGCAAAATCATCCTTTTCTCGATCTTTTGCTTAAATTCCCACCAACAGGATTTTCATCCTTTCAATTAGGGAACAACACAAGCTAAAGATTAGAAATTTTTCAAGTCAATAGAATTTTCATTTTATCCTGACTTTTATATCTATCACACAATTGCACTATTTCATTCTTTTGATCAAAGGTGAGTAGAATTTGGAACAAAACCTATGCCTGTCTTCACGAGATCTCAAAAACACATGGAAAAAGACGACGGAGAAACCACTACAAGCAAAATGGGTGACCATAATGAGAAAGAAGAGGAAACATTTAATGTTGACGAATTAACAGAAGAAAAGCTTCAAGAAGCAGAACAAGATCACCAATTCCATACTCTTATGGAAAGGATTTTAGAATGAAACAAAGAAATATATTTTCTTTCATTAGCTAATCAAGGAGTTAAGTTACCTCACAATTTTGACATAGAAGGGATTAAACAGAATCCTGAAACTCCTCCTAATGACTTTAGTGCCCTTACTCAACAGATAAAAGAATTACAAGGGAAAATAAAAGAGATGCAAGGGGGCACAACAAAGAAGTATGTTTTGGAAGACATATCTCCTTATCCATTTGATAGGAGTCTTCAAATGAT
Organism: Sequoia sempervirens; assembly: GCA_007258455.2. Classification (NCBI taxonomy): domain Eukaryota; kingdom Viridiplantae; phylum Streptophyta; class Pinopsida; order Cupressales; family Cupressaceae; genus Sequoia; species Sequoia sempervirens. The sequence goes on from VDFB02328484.1 coordinate 302,048, forward strand.
CCCATTTCCAAAACATTGTGAAATTCCTATATATGATAGGTACAATGGAAAAAGTGATCCTATTGACCATGTGAGGGATTTTTGAAATATGAGTCTAGAATTTGCTTATGACGATACATACTTAATGCGATTATTTCCACGAAGTATAGGTGTACAATCCATGGAGTGGCTTTAAAAGATCATTCCACCCATCAAAACTTTTGAGGATTTAATAAATTAGTTTATATCACAATACTCCTACAATATCCAACACCAGATAACAATGCTTGATCTTTGTAAAGTGAAACAAAAAGTAGGAGAACCCTTCACTACATTCTTGCAAAGATGGAGAAGGTTATTTGCAAGATATTCCCGTCCTATTCCTGAAAAGGAAAAGATGGATATCTTCATCAATAGCCTAGATCAAGAATTAAGCTATAGGCTTAATCTTCATTGTCCTCATAACTTTGAAAAGTTGACTGAAAACGCAATCACAATTGAAGGGGCCTTGGTTAAACGAGGAGTGATAAATCTTGATAATCCAAGTACATCCAACCAAAACAACAACGATAAAATAAGGTTTTTGAACAAAAATAAAAATGTTGTCAATGATGGTATAGTAGATGCAAATAATCTACGAACAAGACCATCTATCTTTAATCTATCAAGTGCTCCACGAAACAATCAACAAGCAAATACCAATCCACAAGGAAGCAGCAATCAACAAGGACAAACCTCCAAGCAAGAAAGCATGACCAATCAAAATACCAAGGATAATCGTGCTAATTTCAATAACAATCTTGGCAATACCCAAACATCAAATCCATCCAGACCTCCATTCTTTTCAAATAGACAAAATTTTACCACTTTGGGTCAATCTCTTGAATCTGCTCTCAAGGAGCTTCTTGATAATAAGGTTATCACCTTACCACCACAAAGAGATTATGAGCCTCGAGTCAAGCCACCATCATGGAATGACTCATATTATTGTAATTATCATCAATGTAAGGGTCATAGAATGAATAATTGTCAAGCTTTGCGAAATCTAGTACAAGATTTAATTGACAATGGCACTATTACAATTGAAGGACACCATACCAATGACGATCATCAAGCATTCAAAGATCCTTAACCGAATTATCAAAAGGGAGAAACATCAGATGCAAAAGCCAAAAGCATAAATAATGTTGAAGACAATATAATCCATCACATCTATGTTGATGATCAATGGGTTAATGTTATCAAAATCAAGGGAAAACAAGAATATCAATAGGTTAATGTGACCACGAGAGGACAAGCAAAGGTTGTTTTAAAAGGAAGTTCATCTAAAACAACTATTTCCCCTCCAAGTCAATATAATCTGGTTGATCAATTGAGAAAAACGCTAGCTCAAATCTCCATCCTTGAACTTCTCAAAATATCCCCCATACACAAGAATATTTTAGAAGAAGCTCTTGTAAACACAACTGTCGACACTGATTTGGATGTAAACAAATTTCAAGCCATGGTGGGACATTTATCTTCCCCCACTTGTCTTTCATTTTCCAAAAAAGATGATGCCCCCATGACACATCCACATAATTCATCGCTCTATCTTGAAGTCATGATCCATAAACACCGAATTAGACGTGTCTTAATAGATGGAGGAGCTGGTTTAAACATTTGTACTTCAAAGCTAATAAATGCCTTGGGAATATCAGAAAATTCTATTGATCCACGAAGGAAAATCACTATCAAGGCATATGATGATGAAGAAAGAGCTTCTAAAGGACTAATAATGCTACCTATCAGAGTGGGACCTGTTGTGAAAAATACTTTTTGTTAGGTTCTAGATCATGATCTTTCTTATAACATACTCTTGGGTTGTCCATAGATTCATGATATGCAAGCTGTACCATCAACGTATCATCAATGCCTCAAGTTTCCATATGATGGACAAGAAATAACCATACAAGCTGATTACAATAGCACACAAACTTGTTCAAATCTCCGAGCAACTCAAGATATCTTTGTGCCACATAATAGGGAGGCTCTTAATCTTTCTTCTTCCAATCTACAAGGACAACTGCAAGAATTGACAAAGAATCTTGACACTAAGCTAAATTTTAAAGACAAAGGGGTAGGTGAATATTCACTATCTCTTTCTACTTTACCTCCTTCTCTGAGGTCACATGGTCAGCCTACCTTATCAAATCAAAAGATTGCAACAACCTCTACATCCCGAGCTTCTGTGCCAATCACAAATTTTGACGGAAAATTCATTAAAGCCAATACCGCTAAAGAAGAGGCTGAAGATAGGGACATCCTAAATTGGCTATACAAAGATGAAGATGAATCTCTCTTGCACATTAAGGACAATATGGTAAGGGGTACGCTATCATGCAGAAAATGGGCTATGAAGGAAATGGTCCTATAGGAAAAAGAAGAGAAGGAATTGTGGAACCAATTCAACCTATTTCAATACATCCAAGTGATAAAACAGGACTTGGATATGGTAAAGATAAAGAAGAATCTACTTCACAGCAACCACAATCAACTCATGAAGGAGGATCAATTTTAGATAAACCTCATGAATTGGTTTTGCAATTGCAGAATAGTTTAGATACTGATTCTAATGAATATGAATGGGACACCATTTATACTGATGAATTTTGGAGAGACAAACAAGTTGATACCATACATAAATATGCACCTGTTCTTATACAAGGAGAAGGTTCAAGGCCTCCACTTGATTATGTTTTACAAAGCGATCACGACTCAAGTGAGGATGATTCACATTCTAATGAGATTGACAATCAACAGGAGAATACCATCATAGACCTTGTCTACCATGAAGATGATAGCCACATCATGATTTTGACAATTCAAGACCTTACCCAACCTAATGATCCCATGCCTTTAGTTTATCTAGAACTTATTGACTAGGACAATGATGCACCTATCCACATCCCTACATTTCATGATAATGAGGACATTATAAATTTCCTTTGTTCCTCTAATGAGGAAAACAATTGTTTCATCCAAGAATTTCATACTCATGATTTTGATAAGGAGGGTGTCAAGTCTCTTAGCTGCAAAATAAATGAAATAAAAGATGGATCTATCCGTGAAAACCAAAAAATGGCAGTGGTAGATCACAACAAAAGAAAAATAAAGAGCGAATCCGACAGTGAAAACCTTTCTAAGGCACTAAAGGATGAGAAACTTGACACTCTTCCCAAGCATTATCATGAAAGATCCTCTATTTTGATCGAACCAACAAAATCAATTAACATAAGTACAACAGAGCAGTCAAAAATCTTGCAACTTGCAGCGTCATTAATAGTTGAAGAAGTCCTGAAATTCATGGAGTTCTTGAAGGAGAATCAAATCAATTTTGCTTGGTTGTATGCTGATATGCCAAGGTTAGATCCTAATCTGATAATGCATCATTTATATATCAAGGAAGGGACAAAACCTGTGAAGCAAAAGCTCAGAAAAATGCATCCACATGTTGCATTATTGGTCAAAGAGGAATTAAAGAAACTTTTGGATGTTGGATTCATTCAAACTATTGACTATGTAGAATGGATTTCCAATATTGTACCTATTTCAAAGCTAGATGGAAGGATTAGAGTTTGTACAGATTTTAGAGATTTAAACAAAGCTTGTCCCAAAGATGATTTTCCTTTGCCAAACATAGACATGATTGTTGATTTAACTGCTGGCCATGCAATGTATTCATTAATGGATGGATTTTTAGGATACAACCAGATAAAAATTGCACCAAAGGATCAAGATAAAACAACGTTCACATGCCCTTGGGGTACCTATTGCTAGAATGTAATGCCATTTGGGTTAAAGAATGCCGGAGCTACTTATCAAAGAGCAATGACAACAATTTTTCATGATATGATGCATACATTCATGGAAGATTACGTTGATGATTTACTTGCCAAATCTCACACATGAGAAGGACATCTAGAAATCTTATCAAAAATATTTACTAGAATTGAGAAGTTCAATGTTCGACTCAATCCAAAGAAGTGTGTCTTCGGCGTTACATCTGGAAAACTCCTAAGATACATTGTTTCATAAAAGGGTATAGAGGTTGATCCAGAAAAAGTACAACCTATAATGGACATGCTGCCACCACGAAATATTAGTCAACTTCGATCATTGCAAGGGCGACTACAATCCATTAGAAGATTTATAGCTCAACTAGCAGACAAAAGCTTACCATTTACACATTTATTGCATAAAAATGTTCCATAAAAATGGGAAGACAAATGTGAAGCAGCTTTCAATCAGATCAAGCAATATCTTATGCACCCACCAGTTTTAATTCCACCCATTCCAGGAGAGCCACTCATACTCTATATTTCAGCAACATAAGTATCCTTGGGAGCATTGCTAGCACAAGAAGATTCTACAGGCAAAGAAAGGGCCATATACTATATCAACAGAACCTTAACAAGTCATGAATTAAACTACAGTTTCATTGAAAAATATTGTCTTGCAGTGGTGTTTGCTTCTCAAAAGTTGCGACACTATATGCTGGCTCATACAGTTAAGCTGATAACAAAGATTGATCCACTGAAATACCTATTAAGTAGAGCTACTTTAACATGGAGACTTGCAAAATGGGTAATGATCTTAAGTGAGTTTGACATTCACTATATAGATCGAAAAGCTATTAAAGGATAGGTTATTGTAGATCAGTTGGCTGGCACCTTTACAAGAAGAAAATCCAATGCACATTGAGTTTCCTAATGCAGATGTTTTCACAGCAACAATTCAGAAATAATGGACATTGTATTTTGATGGATCCTATACGCAACAAGGCTCGGGGGCAGGAATTATTTTTGTCACACTTGAAGGAGATAACATACCAAAATCATATCGATTGATGTTTCCTTGCACAAAAAACATAGCTGAATATGAGGCATTGCTCATAGGGATAAAGATAGCTTTGGAATGGCGGATTACAAAGTTGCAAGTATACGGTGATTCACAACTTGACATTAGTCAAATTAGTGATGATTATCAGACTAAAGATGATAAGTTGCTACCTTACAAGAACATGGTGGATGATTTCAAAAAGTATTTTGTGTCAATCAAGTTTTCACAAATCTTAAGGATTGATAATAAAGTTGCAGATGCAATGGCCACGATTGCTTCTTTGTTACAACTGTCAGAAGATAAAAAATGGTATGAATTCTTGGTGGAACAATTGTTTTCTCCTACCTATGATAATCCTAAGACCCAAGTTATATATCATTTAACCGGTTCTGATTCTCCTTTATATGGTAAGAATTATACCTACCTGAAAGATAACATTTTACCTCTGGATTTATCCTGAAATCAAAAAAGGAATTTCATACGCCAATCATCTCGTTATACCTTGATCGCCGACATCCTTTATCGACGTGGTCTTGATGGTACACTCCGTAGATGTCTTGAACGTGATGAATCTAAAAAAGCCTTACAAGAGGTTCATGGTGGTTTTTGTGGGACTCATTCAAGTGGTTTGACCTTAGCCAAGAAACTTGTCAGAATGGGATATTACTAGCCTACCATGGAGAAAGATTCTTTTACTTTTGTCAAGAAATGTTCTAAATGCCAAATCCATGGGAATCTTATTCATGCACCTGCACAGGAACTGCAACCTTTTACTCTGACATGACCTTTTTCTCAGCGGGGACTAGATCTTGTTGCAAAAATTCATCCTTCATCACTAAATGGGCATAAATTCATTATCACAGCTACGAAATATTTTACAAAATGGATTGAAGTTGTTCCTTTGACGACTATGACCGGTAAACAAATCTCTTCATTCATCCTGAATTACATCATTTGTCGATATGGAATTCTGAATTCTATCATTACTTATAATGGGAGGCCTTTCAAGAATCAGGATGTGGATGAACTTTGTGAAATATTTCATATCCAACATAGGTTCTCTACACCTTACTATCCACAAGGTAATGGTCAAGCAGAAGCTTCCAACAAAACAATCTTAAAGATCTTGAAGAAGACAGTAAATGATGCCGGTCGTGATTGGCATGTCCAAATAAATCTAGCTTTGTGGGCATACAGAACTAGCATTCGCACACCAACATGAACTACACCATATTCCTTGGTCTATGGAGCAGAAGCAATCTTACCACTAGAGGTTGAAATACCTTCGCTTAGGGTCTAACTTAAGGGATTGATAAGTGATGAAGACTATAGAGTATCTCGCCTGCAAGAGCTAGAATTGTTAGATGAAAGACGTCAACATGCAGCTGACCATTTGAAGGGTTATCAACAAGTTATGTCTCGTAGTTATAATCACACAGTTAAACCACATACATTTCAAGTAGGTCACTTAGTCTTGAGAGAAAATCCACGTAATCAGCAAGACAGAGAAAAGAAAGGGAAATTTGAACCTAACTGGCTTGGTCCATTTGTCATCATTGCAGCATACGGTTCTAGTGCATATCAGTTATCCATGTCATAAGGGGACCTGTTTGAAGAGCCGATCAATAGCATTCATTTGAAGAAATTCTATGTCTAAATCATAAAAAGTCCTAAAAAAATCCAAAAAAATCATAAAAAGCCCTAAAAAAATCCAAAAAATAATCATAAAAAGTCCTGAAAAAATCATAAACATTAGAAAAATCCTAAAAAAGTGCAATAAAAAACATGTGGTGAAAACCTGGCAAATAGGTGCTACTTGTAATCAAAATAGGCTCCTCTATCTATTAGCTTATGTCTTGCATTCACTTTAGGTATCATTCATTCATATCTATCATCTGTACATATCTTTCATATCCACATCATATGGCGGAAATCTTGTGTTTCATCATGGCTTGATGAAATTTGTACATATCCATACTCCTTAGGTTGTGTTTACACTGGGGGAAAAACACAGAAACATAGACTAAATAAGAGAGGGGCAATGAGTTTTTAGAACATCACAAACGGACAACTGACGGTTTGCCAAAACACAACATATATTGATACATCAAGTCAACCACAACATCAAAACAATCACTTAATGCCAATGGAAATCGAAACAACATGATCCAAAACAAACATCGAAACAAAAACATCAATGTTAACAATCAACTTGGATGATCTTAATCTGAATAATGTTTGAAATATTTTAAGCAAGATTTGAATGGTTTTTTATTTTTCTATCATATCTCTGGAGCAATTCAATGATGTACTGAACTAGAAAAGAAAGGAAGGAGTATGATTTTTCTTTGTCTGCTGTTTGCGAGGAAATCATTATTACTATGCAAATTGGTCGTGAGACATGCTCTACTATGTATCATTGATGACATTTCAGAGTTTGCATGGGAAATTGGTTAACTCTTGTCTGTTTATGCAAGCAATACTCAGGTCATCTCGGTTCAATTATACCTAGATGCTTGTATTAACTTGCTATATCAAAAATCATGAAAGTAATACGCAGGTCATCACTGGTGCTAACATACCCTTTGATGCTTGTATTAACTTTCAACATTTCAATGCTCTATGATGATACAAAAGCCATAAATAAATTCTCCAAATGGCAATATTGTATGAATATCCTGCATGGTTAGTATAGATTGCATTCATGTTAGAATCTGCATTTTGCATTTATAGATTTTCCCAAAAAGCTGGCAAAGTATCAAATGGTTCATATCTTTTTGCATACATGACTGAGTATATTTTGACATTCACCAAAACATCATTTCATACATCATTTCACACATATTTCCATCAGAAAATCGTAAAATCAAAAGCGTACATCATAATCAAAACATTTATAAGCATTCATAAATTATATCATCCATCATTTTCATATAATCATTCATCAATAGATTTCATTCATCTTATAAATCATGCATATATATACATCATAAGCATAAAATTGAGAAACCATCATATCATAACACATCATGTGCATATAGAAAATAAACGCATTTATCTCATCATAAATCATCGTTGCATTTCATATATCTCAAAAATGAATGTCAAAATGTACAAGGATGTGAACTACACATGATATAACATAATAAAAAATGGGATTATCTCAGGGTGTCTACAAATGTCTCAACAAAGTATCACAAAAACATCATATACAATGCACTAGGCAGTGCTATCCTCTGATGGAGCTGGTCTAGGACCTGTACCACCTGCACCTGATGGACCTACTCCACCTATCCCTGATGGCCCTCCTGGAGGTAATGGCTGTGTCACACCCCTACTGGTAGTCCGAGAGCGACTATGGGTAGACCGTGACTATGTATAACTCTCCCTCCGCTCAGGTGGAACAACATCATGATATCTTGTCCTGTAAAACTTGACCTCCCGGGTGGCTCTGGTCACCTCTCTCATCATATCACCAGGTAGGGTGCTAGCTGCTACTCTCCGTAGACTATCTGCCAAAGCAATGGCCTGCTCACCCCGCTGTCTAGCTGTATCCCTCTCAGCCGTAACTGAGGTCAGCTATCCTTGAAGCTATGTGATCAATGTTTGTGCCTGTGCTAGCTAACTCTGTAAGCTTTGCACTGTACTCTGTAGAGAAGATATCTGACCTGAAACCACTGGATCTACTGAAGGTGATGGATCTATTTGTCTCACCCATGGTCCACCTCTACCACCTCTCCTTCCACCTCTCTTGCTACCTCTATCAGCACCCCTACCACCACCACCCCTACCTCCACCCTCCTCATCACTTATCTCCCTCCTCCTCATCATCTCCTCCACTCTCATCATCATCACTACCCTCTGAATTGTCACCCTCTGAAGCTGAATCTCTCTGTCCTCGTTTCTGTGCAGTAACAGGAGCAATAGGCTCATCAGGATCAAACATACATGGTGCAGGATGCTCTAACACATACTGGCTATACTCTGGCGTCGTCCTTGCATCAAGGACAAAAACTTGGTAATCCCACATCACCACTCCTAAACTGGTGAACTCTGCAACCGCTACCTTATAGGAAATCTATGGGCCCCATACTGCAAGCTCTGGCTGTCATTGTGCATAAATGGCAGAACCCATAGGGATACCCTGAATCTGACACAACTGTCGACACTGATTTGGATGTAAACAAATTTCAAGCCATGGTGGGACATTTATCTTCCCCCACTTGTCTTTCATTTTCTGAAAAATATGATGCCTCCATGACACATCCACATAATTCATCACTCTATCTTGAAGTTATGATCCATAAACACCAAATTAGACGTGTCTTAATAGATGGAGGAGCAGGTTTAAACATTTGTACTTTAAAGCTAATAAATGCCTTGGGAATATAAAAAAATTATATTGATCCACGAAGGAAAATAACTATCAAGGCATATGATGATGAAGAAAGAGCTTCTAAAGGACTAATAATGCCACCTATCAGAGTGGGACCTGTTGTGAAAAATACTTTTTGTCAGGTTCTAGATCATGATCTTTATTATAACATACTCTTGGGTTGTCCATGGATTCATGATATGCAAGCTGTACCATCAACGTATCATCAATGCCTCAAGTTTCCATATGATGGACAAGAAATAACCATACAAGCTGATTACAATAGCACACAAACTTGTTCAAATCTCCGAGCAACTCAAGATGTATTTGTGCCAAATAATAGGGAGGCTCTTGCTCTTTCTACTTCAAATCTACAAGGACAACTACAAGAATTGACAAAGAATCTTGAAACTAAGCTAAATTTTAAAGACAAAGGGGTAGGTGAATATTCACTATCTCTTTCTACTTTACCTCCTTCTCCGAGGTCACATGGTCAGCCTATCTTATCAAATCAAAAGATTGCAACAGCCTCTACATCCCGAGCTTCTATGCCAATCACAAAGTTTGACGGAAAATTCATTAAATCCAATACCGCTGAAGAAGAGGCTGAAGATAGGGACATCCTAAATTGGCTATACAAAGATGAAGATGAATCTCTCTTGCACATTAAGGACAATATGGTAAGGGGTACAATATCATGCAGAAAATAGGCTATGAAGGAAATGGTCCTATAGGAAAAAGAAGAGAAGGAATTGTGGAACCAATTCAACCTATTTCAATACATCCAAGTGATAAAACAGGACTTGGATATGGTAAAGATAAAGAAGAATCTACTTCACAGCAAGCACAATCAACTAATGAAGAAGGATCAATTTTAGATAAACCTCATGAATTAGTTTTCCAATTGCATAATAGTTTAGATACTGATTCTAGTGAATATGAATGGGACAACATTTATAATGATGAATTTTGGAGAGACAAACAAGTTGATACCATACATAAATATGCACCTGTTCTTATACAAGGAGAAGGTTCAAGGCCTCCACTTGATTATGTTTTACAAAGCAATCACGACTCAAGTGAGGATGATTCACATTCTAATGAGATTGATGATCAACAGGAGAATACCATCATAGACCTTGTCTACCATGAAGATGATAGCCACATCATGACTTTGACAATTCAAGACCTTACCCAACCCAATGATCCCATGCCTTTAGTTTATCTAGAACTTATTGACTGGGACAATGATGCACCTATCCACATCCCTACATTTCATGATAATGAGGACATTATAAATTTCCTTTGTTCCTCTAATGAGGAAAACAATTGTTTCAACCAAGAATTTCATACTCATGATTTTGATAAGGAGGGTGTCAAGTCTCTTAGCTGCAAAATAAATGAAATAAAAGATGGATCTATCCGTGAAAACCAAAAAATGGCAGTGGTAGATCACAACAAAAGAAAAATAAAGATCGAATCCGACAGTGAAAACCTTTCTGAGTCACTGAAGGATGAGAAACTTGACACTCTTCCCAAGCATTATCATGAAAGATCCTCTATTTTGATCGAACCAAAAAAATCAATTAACATAAGTACAACAGAGCAGTCAAAAATCTTGCAACTTGCAGCGTCATTAATAGTTGAAGAAGTCCTGAAATTCATGGAGTTCTTGAAGGAGAATCAAATCAATTTTGCTTGGTTGTATGCTGATATGCCAAGGTTAGATCCTAGTCTGATAATGCATCATTTATATATCAAGGCAGGGACAAAACCTGTGAAGCAAAAGCTCAGAAAAATGCATCCACATGTTGCATTATTGGTCAAAGAGGAATTAAAGAAGCTTTTGGATGTTGGATTCATTCGAACTATTGACTATGTAGAATGGATTTCCAATATTGTACCTATTTCAAAGCTAGATGGAAGGATTAGAGTTTGTATAGATTTCAGAGATTTAAACAAAGCTTGTCCCAAAGATGATTTTCCTTTGCCAAACATAGACATGATTGTTGATTTAACTGCTGGCCATGCAATGTATTCATTAATGGATGGATTTTTAGGATACAACCAGATAAAAATTGCACCAAAGGATCAAGATAAAACAACGTTCACATGCCCTTGGGGTACCTATTGCTAGAATGTAATGCCATTTGGGTTAAAGAATGCCGGATCTACTTATCAAAGAGCAATGACAACAATTTTTCATGATATGATGCATACATTCATGGAAGATTACGTTGATGATTTACTTGCCAAATCTCACACATGAGAAGGACATCTAGAAATCTTATCAAAAATCTTTACTAGAATGGAGAAGTTCAATGTTCGACTCAATCCAAAGAAGTGTGTCTTCGGCGTTACATCTGGAAAACTCCTAGGATACATTAATTCATAAAAGGGTATAGAGGTTGATCCAGAAAAAGTACAAGCTATAATTGACATGCTGCCACCACGAAATATTAGTCAACTTCGATCATTGCAAGGGTGACTACAATCCATTAGAAGATTTATAGCTCAACTGGCAGACAAAAGCTTACCATTTACACATTTATTGCATAAAAATGTTCCATTCAAATGGGAAGACAAATGTGAAGCAGCTTTCAATCAGATCAACCAATATCTTATGCACCCACCAGTTTTAATTCCACCCATTCCAGGAGAGCCACTCATACTCTATATTTCAGCAACAGAAGTATCCTTGGGAGCATTGCTAGCACAAGAAGATTCTACAGGCAAAGAAAGGGCCATATACTATATCAACAGAACCTTAACAAGTCATGAATTAAACTACAGTTTCATTGAAAAAGCTTGTCTTGCAGTGGTGTTTGCTTCTCAAAAGTTGCGACACTATATGTTGGCTCATACAGTTATGCTCATAACAAAGATTGATCCACTGAAATACCTATTAAGTAGAGCTACTTTAACATGGAGACTTGCAAAATGGGTAATGATCTTAAGTGAGTTTGACATTCACTATATAGATCGAAAAGCTATTAAAGGATAGGTTATTGCAGATCAGTTGGCTGAAGCACCTTTACAAGAAGAAAATCCAATGCACATTGAGTTTCCTAATGCAAATGTTTTCACAGCAACAATTCAGAAATCATGGACATTGTATTTTGATGGATCCTATACGCAACAAGGCTCGGGGGCAGGAATTATTTTTGTCACACTTGAAGGAGATAACATACCAAAATCATATCGATTGATGTTTCCTTGCACAAAAAACATAGCTGAATATGAGGCATTGCTCATAGGGATAAAGATAGCTTTGGAATGGCGGATTACAAAGTTGCAAGTATACGGTGATTCACAACTTGTCATTAGTCAAATTAATGATGATTATCAGACTAAAGATGATAAGTTGCTACCTTACAAGAACATGGTGGATGATTTCAAAAAGTATTTTGTGTCAATCAAGTTTTCACAAATCTCAAGGATTGATAATAAAGTTGCAGATGCAATGGCCACGATTGCTTCTTTGTTACAACTGTCAGAAGATAAAAAACGGTATGAATTCTTGGTGGAACAATTGTTTTCTCCTGCCTATGATAATCCTGAGACCCAAGTCATATATCATTTAACCGGTTCTGATTCTCCTTTATATGGTAAGACTTATACCTACCTGAAAGATAACATTTTACCTCTGGATTTATCCTGAAATCAAAAAAGGAATTTCATACGCCAATCATCTCGTTATACCTTGATCGCCGACATCCTTTACCGACGTGGTCTTGATGGTACACTCCGTAGATGTCTTGAACGTGACGAATCTGAAAAATCCTTACAAGAGGTTCATGGTGGTTTTTGTGGGACTCATTCAAGTGGTTTTACCTTAGCCAAGAAACTTGTCAGAATGGGATATTACTAGCCTACCATGGAGAAAGATTCTTTTACTTTTGTCAAGAAATGTTCTAAATGCCAGATCCATGGGAATCTTATTCATGCACCTACACAGGAACTGCAACCTTTTACTCTGACATGACCTTTTTCTCAGCGGGGACTAGATCTTGTTGGAAAAATTCATCCTTCATCATTAAATGGGCATAAATTCATTATCATAGCTACGAAATATTTTACAAAATGGATTGAAGCTGTTCCTTTGACAACTGTGACCGGTAAACAAATCTCTTCATTCATCCTGAATTACATCATTTGTCGATATGGAATTCCAAATTCTATCATTACTAATAATGGGAGGCCTTTCAAGAATCAGGATGTGGATGAACTTTGTGAAATATTTCATATCCAACATAGGTTCTCTACACCTTACTATCCACAAGGTAATGGTCAAGCAGAAGCTTCCAACAAAACAATCTTAAAGATCTTGAAGAAGACAGTAAATGATGCCGGTCGTGATTGGCATGTCCAAATAAATCTAGCTTTGTGGGCATACAGAACTAGCATTCGCACACCAACATGAGCTACACCATATGCCTTGGTCTATGGAGCAGAAACAATCTTACCACTAGAGGTTGAAATACCTTCGCTTAGGGTCTCACTTAAGGGATTGATAAGTGATGAAGACTATAGAGTATCTCGCCTGCAAGACCTAGAATTGTTAGATGAAAGATGTCAACATGCAGCTGACCATTTGAAGGGTTATCAACAAGTTATGTCTCATAGTTATAATCACACAGTTAAACCACAGACATTTCAAGTAGGTCACTTAGTCTTGAGAGAAAATCCACGTAATCAGCAAGACAGAGAAAAGAAAGGGAAATTTGAACCTAACTGGCTTGGTCCATTTGTCATCATTGCAGCATACGGTTCTAGTGGATATCAGTTATCCATGTCATAAGTGGACCTATTTGAAGAGCCGATCAATAGCATTCATTTGAAGAAATTCTACGACTAAATCATAAAAAGTCCTGAAAAAATCCAAAAAAATCATAAAAAGTCTCAAAAAAAATCCAAAAAATAATCATAAAAAGTCCTGAAAAAATCATAAACATTAGAAAAATCCTAAAAAAGTGCAATAAAAAACACGTGGTGAAAACCTGGCAAACAGGTGCTACTTGTAATCAAAATAGGCTCCTCTATCTATTAGCTTATGCCTTGCATTCACTTTAGGTATCATTCATTCATATCTATCATCTGTACATATCTTTCATATCCACATCATCTGGCGGGAATCCTTGTGTTTCATCATGGCTTGATGAAATTTGTACATATCCATACTCCTTAGGTTGTGTTTACACTGGGGGCAAAACGCAGAAACATAGACTAAATAAGAGAGGGGCAATGAGTTTTTAGAACATCACAAACGGACAACTGACGGTTTGCCAAAACACAACATATATTGATACATCAAGTCAACCACAACATCAAAACAATCACTCAATGCCAATGGAAATCGAAACAACATGATCCAAAACAAACGTCGAAACAAAAATATCAATGTTGACAATCAACTTGGATGATCTTAATCTGAATAATGTTTGAAATATTTTAGGCAAGATTTGAATGGTTGTTTGATTTTTCTATCATATCTCTGGAGCAATTCAATGATGTACTGAACTAGAAAAGAAAGGAAGGAGTATGATTTTTCTTTGTCTGCTGTTTGCGAGGAAATCATTAGTACTACACAAACTGGTCGTGAGACATGCTCTACTACGTATCATTGATGACATTTCAGAATTTGCATGGGAAATTGGTTAAATCTTGTCTGTTTATGCAAGCAATACTCAGGTCATCTCGGTTCAATTATACCTAGATGCTTGTATTAACTTGCTATATCAAAAATCATGAAAGTAATACTCAGGTCATCACTGGTGCTAACATACCCTTTGATGCTTGTATTAACTTTCAACATTTCAATGCTCTATGATGATACAAAAGGCATAAATAAATTCTCCAAATTGAAATATTGTACGAATATCCTGCATGGTTAGTATAGATTGCATTCATGTTAGAATCTACATTTTGGATTTATAGATTTTCCCAAAAAGCTGGCAAAGTATCAAATGGTTCATATCTTTTCGCATACATGACTGAGTATATTTTGACATTCACAAAAACATCATTTCATACATCATTTCATACATATTTCCATCAGAAAATCGTAAAATCAAAAGCGTACATCATAATCAAAACATTTATAAGCATTCATAAATTATATCATCCATCATTTTCATATAATCATTCATCAATAGATTTCATTCATCTTATAAATCATGAATATATATACATCATAAGTATAAAATTGAGAAACCATCATATCATAACACATCATGCGCATATAGAAAATAAACGCACTTATCTCATCATAAATCATCGTTGCATTTCATATATCTCAAAAATGAATGTCAAAATGTACAAGGATGTGAACTACACATTATATAACATCATCAAAAATGGGATCATCTTAGGGTGTCTACAAATGTCTCAACAGAGTATCACAAAAACATCATATACAATGCACTAGGCAGTGCTATCCTCTGATGGAGCTGGTCTAGGACCTGTACCACCTGCACCTGATGGACCTGCTCCACCTATCCCTGATGGCCCTCTTGGAGGTAATGGCTGTGTCACACCCCTACTGGTAGTCCGAGAGAGACTATGGGTAGACCGTGACTGTGTATAACTCTCCCTCCGCTCAGGTGGAACAACATCATGATATCTGGTCCTGTAAAACTCGACCTCCCGGGTGGCTCTGGTCACCTCTCTCATCATATCACCAGGTAGGGTGCTAGCTGCTACTCTCCGTAGACTATCTGCCAAAGCAATGGCCTGCTCACCCTGCTGTCTGGCTGTATCCCTCTTAGCCGTAACTGAGGTCAACTGTCCCTGAAGCTGTGTGATCAATGTTTGTGCCTGTGCTAGCTGACTCTGTAAGCTTTGCACTGTACTCTGTAGAGAAGATATCTGACCTGACACCACTGGATCTACTGAAGGTGATGGATCTGTATGTCTCATTCATGGTCCACCTCTACCACCTCTCCTTTAACCTCCCTTGCTACCTCTATCAGCACCCCTACCACCACCACCCCTACCTCCACCCTCCTCATCATCATCTCCCTCCTCCTCATCATCTCCTCCACTCTCATCATCATCACTACCCTCTGAATCGTCACCCTCTAAAGCTGAACCTCTCTGTCGTCATTTCTGTGCAGCAACAGGAGCAATAGGCTCATCAGAATCAAACATACGTGGTGCAGGATGCTCTAACACATACTGGCTATACTCTGGCATCGTCCTTGCATCAAGGACAAAAACTCGGTAATCCCACATCACCACTCCTAAACTGGTGAACTCTACAACCGCTACCTTATAGGAAATCCATGGGCCCCATACTGTAAGCTCTGGCTGTCGTCGTGCATAAATGGCAGAACCCATAGGGATACCCTGAATCTAACACAACTGTCGACACTGATTTGGATGTAAACAAATTTCAAGCCATGGTGGTACATTTATCTTCCCCCACTTGTCTTTCATTTTCTGAAAAAGATGATGCCTCCATGACACATCCACATAATTCATCACTCTATCTTGAAGTTATGATCCATAAACACCAAATTAGACGTGTCTTAATAGATGGAGGAGCAGGTTTAAACATTTGTACTTTAAAGCTAATAAATGCCTTGGGAATATAAAAAAATTATATTGATCCACGAAGGAAAATAACTATCAAGGCATATGATGATGAAGAAAGAGCTTCTAAAGGACTAATAATGCCACCTATCAGAGTGGGACCTGTTGTGAAAAATACTTTTTGTCAGGTTCTAGATCATGATCTTTCTTATAACATACTCTTGGGTCGTCCATGGATTCATGATATGCAAGCTGTACCATCAACGTATCATCAATGCCTCAAGTTTCCATATGATGGACAAGAAATAACCATACAAGCTGATTACAATAGCACACAAACTTGTTCAAATCTCCGAGAAACTCAAGATGTCTTTGTGCCAAATAATAGGGAGGCTCTTGCTCTTTCTACTTCAAATCTACAAGGACAACTACAAGAATTGACAAAGAATCTTGACACTAAGCTAAATTTTAAAGACAAAGGGGTAGGTGAATATTCACTATCTCTTTCTGCTTTACCTCCTTCTCCGAGGTCACATGGTCAGCCTACCTTATCAAATCAAAAGATTGCAACAGCCTCTACATCTCAAGCTTCTATGCCAATCATAAAGTTTGACGGAAAATTCATTAAATCCAATACCGCTGAAGAAGAGGCTGAAGATAGGGACATCCTAAATTGGCTATACAAAGATGAAGATGAATCTCTCTTGCACATTAAGGACAATATGGTAAGGGGTACAATATCATGCAGAAAATGGGCTATGAAGGAAATGGTCCTATAGGAAAAAGAAGAGAAGGAATTGTGGAACCAATTCAACCTATTTCAATACATCCAAGTGATAAAACAGGACTTGGATATGGTAAAGATAAACAAGAATCTACTTCACAGCAAGCACAATCAACTTGTGAAGGAGGATGAATTTTAGATAAACCTCATGAATCAGTTTTCCAATTGCATAATAGTTTAGATACTGATTCTAGTGAATATGAATGGGACAACATTTATAATGATGAATTTTGGAGAGACAAACAAGTTGATACCATACATAAATATGCACCTGTTCTTATACAAGGAGAAGGTTCAAGGTCTCCACTTGATTATGTTTTACAAAGCGATCACGACTCAAGTGAGGATGATTCACATTATAATGAGATTGACGATCAACAGGAGAATACCATCATAGACCTTGTCTACCATGAAGATGATAGCCACATCATGACTTTGACAATTCAAGACCTTACCCAACCTAATGATCCCATGCCTTTAGTTTATCTAGAACTTAGTGACTGGGACAATGATGCACCTATCCACATCCCTACATTTCATGATAATGAGGACATTATAAATTTCCTTTGTTCCTCTAATGAGGAAAACAATTGTTTCATCCAAGAATTTCATACTCATGATTTTGATAAGGAGGGTGTCAAGTCTCTTAGCTGCAAAATAAATGAAATAAAAGATGGATCTATCCGTGAAAACCAAAAAATGGCAGTGGTAGATCACAACAAAAGAAAAATAAAGAGCGAATCCGACAGTGAAAACCTTTCTAAGGCACTAAAGGATGAGAAACTTGACACTCTTCCCAAGCATTATCATGAAAGATCCTCTATTTTGATCGAACCAACAAAATCAATTAACATAAGTACAACAGAGCAGTCAAAAATCTTGCAACTTGCAGCGTCATTAATAGTTGAAGAAGTCCTAAAATTCATGGAGTTCTTGAAGGAGAATCAAATCAATTTTGCTTGGTTGTATGCTGATATGCCAAGGTTAGATCCTAATCTGATAATGCATCATTTATCTATCAAGGCAGGGACAAAACCTGTGAAGCAAAAGCTCAGAAAAATGCATCCACATGTTGCATTATTGGTCAAAGAGGAATTAAAGAAGCTTTTGGATGTTGGATTCATTCGAACTATTGACTATGCAGAATGGATTTCCAATATTGTACCTATTTCAAAGCTAGATGGAAGGATTAGAGTTTGTACAGATTTCAGAGATTTAAACAAAGCTTGTCCCAAAGATGATTTTCCTTTGCCAAACATAGACATGATTGTTGATTTAACTGCTGGCCATGCAATGTATTCATTAATGGATGGATTTTCAGGATACAACCAGATAAAAATTACACCAAAGGATCAAGATAAAACAACGTTCACATGCCCTTGGGGTACCTATTGCTAGAATGTAATGCCATTTGGGTTAAAGAATGCCGGAGCTACTTATCAAAGAGCAATGACAACAATTTTTCATGATATGATGCATACATTCATGGAAGATTACGTTGATGATTTACTTTCCAAATCTCACACATGAGAAGGACATCTAGAAATCTTATCAAAAATATTTACTAGAATGGAGAAGTTCAATGTTCGACTCAATCCAAAGAAGTGTGTCTTCGGCATTACATCTGGAAAACTCCTAGGATACATTGTTTCATAAAAGGGTATACAGGTTGATCCAGAAAAAGTACAAGCTATAATGGACATGCTGTCACTTAGTCTTGAGAGAAAATCCACGTAATCAGCAAGACAGAGAAAAGAAAGGGAAATTTGAACCTAACTAGCTTGGTCCATTTGTCATCATTGCAGCATACAGTTCTAGTGCATATCAGTTATCCATGAAATAAGGGGACCTGTTTGAAGAGTCGATCAATAGCATTCATTTGAAGAAATTCTATCTCTAAATCATAAAAAGTCCTGAAAAAATCCAAAAAAATCATAAAAAGTCCTTAAAAAAATCCAAAAAATAATCATAAAAAGTCCTGAAAAAATCATAAACATTAGAAAAATCCTAAAAAGGTGCAATAAAAAACACGTGGTGAAAACCTGGGAAACAGGTGCTACTTGTAATCAAAATAGGCTACTCTATCTATTAGCTTATGTCTTGCATTCACTTTAGGTATCATTCATTCATATCTATCATCTGTACATATCTTTCATATCCACATCATATGGCGGGAATCCTTGTGTTTCATCATGGCTTGATGAAATTTGTACATATCCATACTCCTTAGGTTGTGTTTACACTGGGGGCAAAACGCAGAAACATAGACTAAATAAGAGAGGGGCAATGAGTTTTTAGAACATCACAAACGGACAACTGACGGTTTGCCAAAACACAACATATATTGATACATCAAGTCAACCACAACATCAAAACAATCACTTAATGCCAATGGAAATCGAAACAACATGATCCAAAACAAACATCGAAACAAAAACATCAATGTTGACAATCAACTTGGATGATCTTAATCTGAATAATGTTTGAAATATTTTAAGCAAGATTTGAATGGTTGTTTGATTTTTCTGTCATATCTCTGGAGCAATTCAATGATGTACTGAACTAGAAAAGCAAGGAAGGAGTATGATTTTTCTTTTTCTGCTGTTTGCGAGGAAATCATTAGTACTATGCAAATTGGTCATGAGACATGCTCTACTACGTATCATTGATGACATTTCAGAGTTTGCATGGGAAATTGGTTAACTCTTGTCTGTTTATGCAAGCAATACTCAAGTCATCTCGGCTCAATTATACCTAGATGCTTGTATTAACTTGCTATATCAAAAATCATGAAAGTAATACTCAGGTCATCACTGGTGCTAACATACCCTTTGCTGCTTGTATTAACTTTCAACATTTCAATGCTCTATGATGATATAAAAGGCATAAATAAATTCTCCAAATGGCAATATTGTACGAATATCCTGCATGGTTAGTATAGATTGCATTCATGTTAGAATCTGCATTTTGCATTTATAGATTTTCCCAAAAAGCTGGCAAAGTATCAAATGGTTCATATCTTTTCGCATACATGACTGAGTATATTTTGACATTCACAAAAACATCATTTCATACATCATTTCATACATATTTCCATCAGAAAATCGTAAAATCAAAAGCGTACATCATAATCAAAACATTTATAAGCATTCATAAATTATATCATCCATCATTTTCATATAATCATTCATCAATAGATTTCATTCATCTTATAAATCATGCATATATATACATCATAAGTATAAAATTGAGAAACCATCATATCATAACACATCATGCGCATATAGAAAATAAATGCACTTATCTCATCATAAATCATCGTTGCATTTCATATATCTCAAAAATGAATGTCAAAATGTACAAGGATGTGAACTACACATGATATAACATCATCAAAAATGGGATCATCTCAGGGTGTCTACAAATGTCTCAACAGAGTATCACAAAAACATCATATACAATGCACTAGGCAGTGCTATCCTCTGATGGAGCTGGTCTAGGACCTGTACCACCTGCACCTGATGGTCCTATAAAACTCAACCTCCCGGGTGGCTCTGGTCACCTCTCTCATCATAGCACCAAGTAGGGTGCTAGCTGCTACTCTCCGTAGACTATCTGCCAAAGCAATGGCCTGCTCACCCCGCTGTCTGGCTGTATCCCTCTCAGCCGTAACTGAGATCAGCTATCCCTGAAGCTGTGTGATCAATGTTTGTGCCTGTGCTAGCTGACTCTGTAAGCTTTGCACTGTACTCTGTAGAGAATATATCTGACCTGACACCACTAGATCTACTGAAGGTGATGGATCTGTATGTCTCATCCATGGTCCACCTCTACCACCTCTCCTTCCACCTCTCTTGCTATCTCTATCAGCACCCCTACCACCACCACCCCTACCTCCACCCTCCTCATCATCATCTCCCTCCTCATCATCATCTCCTCCACTCTCATCATCATCACTACCCTCTGAATCATCACCCTCTGAAGCTGAATCTCTCTGTCATCGTTTCTGTGCAGCAACAGGAGCAATAGGCTCATCAGGATCAAACATACGTGGTGCAGGATGCTCTAACACATACTGGCTATACTCTAGCGTCATCCTTGCATCAAGAACAAAAACTCGGTAATCCCACATCACCACTCCTAAACTGGTGAACTCTACAACCGCTACCTTATAGGAAATCCGTGGGCCCCATACTGCAAGCTCTGGCTGTCGTCGTGCATAAATGGCAGAACCCATAGGGATACCCTGAATCTGACACAACTGTCGACACTGATTTGGATGTAAACAAATTTCAAGCCATGGTGGGACATTCATCTTCCCCCACTTGTCTTTCATTTTCTGAAAAAGATGATGCCTCCATGAAACATCCACATAATTCATCACTCTATCTTGAAGTTATGATCCATAAACACCAAATTAGACGTGTCTTAATAGATGGAGGAGCAGGTTTAAACATTTGTACTTTAAAGCTAATAAATGCCTTGGGAATATCAAAAAATTATATTGATCCACAAAGGAAAATAACTATCAAGGCATATGATGATGAAGAAAGAGCTTCTAAAGGACTAATAATGCCACCTATCAGAGTGGGACCTGTTGTGAAAAATACTTTTTGTCAGGTTCTAGATCATGATCTTTCTTATAACATACTCTTGGGTCGTCCATGGATTCATGATATGCAAGCTGTACCATCAACATATCATCAATGCCTCAAGTTTCCATATGATGGACAAGAAATAACCATACAAGCTGATTACAATAGCACACAAACTTGTTCAAATCTCTGAGCAACTCAAGATGTCTTTGTGCCAAATAATAGGGAGGCTCTTGCTCTTTCTACTTCAAATCTACAAGGACAACTACAAGAATTGACAAAGAATCTTGACACTAAGCTAAATTTTAAAGACAAAGGGGTAGGTGAATATTCACTATCTCTTTCTACTTTACCTCCTTCTCTGAGGTCACAAGGTTAGCCTACCTTATCAAATCAAAAGATTGCAACAGCCTCTACATCCCGAGCTTCTATGCCAATCACAAAGTTTGACGGAAAATTCATTAAATCCAATACCGCTGAAGAAGAGGCTGAAGATAGGGACATCCTAAATTGGCTATACAAAGATGAAGATGAATCTCTCTTGCACATTAAGGACAATATGGTAAGGGGTACAATATCATGCAGAAAATAGGCTATGAAGGAAATGGTCCTATAGGAAAAAGAAGAGAAGGAATTGTGGAACCAATTCAACCTATTTCAATACATCCAAGTGATAAAACAGGACTTGGATATGGTAAAGATAAAGAAGAATCTACTTCACAGCAAGCACAATCAACTCATGAAGGAGGATCAATTTTAGATCAACCTCATGAATCAGTTTTCCAATTGCATAATAGTTTAGATATTGATTCTAGTGAATATGAATGGGACAACATTTATAATGATGAATTTTGGAGAGACAAACAAGTTGATACCATACATAAATATGCACCTGTTCTTATACAAGGAGAAGGTTCAAGGCCTCCACTTGATTATGTTTTACAAAGCAATCACGACTCAAGTGAGGATGATTCACATTCTAATGAGATTGACGATCAACAGGAGAATACCATCATAGACCTTGTCTACCATGAAGATGATAGCCACATCATGACTTTGACAATTCAAGACCTTACCCAACCTAATGATCCCATGCCTTTAGTTTATCTAGAACTTATTGACTGGGACAATGATGCACCTATCCACATCCCTACATTTCATGATAATGAGGACATTATAAATTTCCTTTGTTCCTCTAATGAGGAAAACAATTGTTTCATCCAAGAATTTCATACTCATGATTTTGATAAGGAGGGTGTCAAGTCTCTTAGCTGCAAAATAAATGAAATAAAAGATGGATCTATCCGTGAAAACCAAAAAATGGCAGTGGTAGATCACAACAAAAGAAAAATAAAGAGCGAATCCGACAGTGAAAACCTTTCTGAGTCACTGAAGGATGAGAAACTTGACACTCTTCCCAAGCATTTTCATGAAAGATCCTCTATTTTGATCGAACCAACAAAATCAATTAACATAAGTACAACAGAGCAGTCAAAAATCTTTCAACTTGCAGCGTCATTAATAGTTGAAGAAGTCTTGAAATTCATGGAGTTCTTGAAGGAGAATCAAATAAATTTTGCTTGGATGTATGCTGATATGCCAAGGTTAGATCCTAATATGATAATGCATCATTTATCTATCAAGGCAGGGACAAAACCTGTGAAGCAAAAGCTCAAAAAAATGCATCCACATGTTGCATTATTGGTCAAAGAGGAATTAAAGAAGCTTTTGGATGTTGTATTCATTCGAACTATAGACTATGCAGAATGGATTTCCAGTATTGTACCTATTTCAAAGCTAGATGGAAGGATTAGAGTTTGTACAGATTTTAGAGATTTAAACAAAGCTTGTCCCAAAGATGATTTTCCTTTGCCAAACATAGACATGATTGTTGATTTAACTGCTGGCCATGTAATGTATTCATTAATGGATGGATTTTTAGGATACAACCAGATAAAAATTGCACCAAAGGATCAAGATAAAACAACGTTCACATGCCCTTGGGGTACCTATTGCTAGAATGTAATGCCATTTGGGTTAAAGAATGCCGGAGCTACTTATCAAAGAGCAATGACAAGAATTTTTCATGATATGATGCATACATTCATGGAAGATTACGTTGATGATTTACTTGCCAAATCTCACACATGAGAAGGACATCTAGAAATCTTATAAAAAATCTTTACTAGAATGGAGAAGTTCAATGTTCGACTCAATCCAAAGAAGTGTGTCTTCGGCATTACATCTGGAAAACTCCTAGGATACATTGTTTCATAAAAGGGTATAGAGGTTGATCCAGAAAAAGTACAAGCTATAATGGACATGCTGCCACCACGAAATATTAGTCAACTTCGATCATTGCAAGGGCGACTACAATCCATTAGAAGATTTATAGCTCAACTGGCAGACAAAAGCTTACCATTTACACATTTATTACATAAAAATGTTTCATTCAAATGGGAAGACAAATGTGAAGCAGCTTTCAATCAGATCAAGCAATATCTTATGCACCCACCAGTTTTAATTCCACCCATTCCAGGAGAGCCACTCATACTCTATATTTCAGCAACAGAAGTATCCTTGGGAGCATTGCTAGCACAAGAAGATTCTACAGGCAAAGAAAGGGCCATATACTATATCAACAGAACCTTAACAAGTCATGAATTAAACTACAGTTTCATTGAAAAAGCTTGTCTTGCAGTGGTGTTTGCTTCTCAAAAGTTGCGACACTATATGTTGGCTCATACAGTTAAGCTGATAACAAAGATTGATCCACTGAAATACCTATTAAGTAGAGCTACTTTAACATGGAGACTTGCAAAATGGGTAATGATGTTAAGTGAGTTTGACATTCACTATATAGATCGAAAAGCTATTAAAGGATAGGTTATTGCAGATCAGTTGGCTGAAGCACCTTTACAAGAAGAAAATCCAATGCACATTGAGTTTCCTAATGCAGATGTTTTCACAGCAACAATTCAGAAATCATGGACATTGTATTTTGATGGATCCTATACGCAACAAGGCTCGGGGGCAGGAATTATTTTTGTCACACCTGAAGGAGATAACATACCAAAATCATATCGATTGATGTTTCCTTGCACAAAAAACATAGCTAAATATGAGGCATTGCTCATAGGGATAAAGATAGCTTTGGAATGGCGGATTACAAAGTTGCAAGTATACGGTGATTCACAACTTGTCATTAGTCAAATTAATGATGATTATCAGACTAAAGATGATAAGTTGCTACCTTACAAGAACATGGTGGATGATTTCAAAAAGTATTTTGTGTCAATCAAGTTTTAACAAATCTCAAGGATTGATAATAAAGTTGCAGATGCAATGGCCACGATTGCTTCTTTGTTACAACTTTCAGAAGATAAAAAACGCTATGAATTCTTGGTGGAACAATTGTTTTCTCCCGCCTATGATAATCCTGAGACCCAAGTCATATATCATTTAACCGGTTCTGATTCTCCTTTATATGGTAAGACTTATACCTACCTGAAAGATAACATTTTACCTCTGGATTTATCCCAAAATCAAAAAAGGAATTTCATACGCCAATCATCTCGTTATACCTTGATCGCCGACATCCTTTACCGACGTGGTCTTGATGGTACACTCCGTAGATGTCTTGAACGTGACGAATCTGAAAAAGCCTTACAAGAGGTTCATGGTGGTTTTTGTGGGACTCATGCAAGTGGTTTGACCTTAGCCAAGAAACTTGTCAGAATGGGATATTACTAGCCTACCATGGAGAAAGATTCTTTTACTTTTGTCAAGAAATGTTCTAAATGCCAGATCCATGGGAATCTTATTCATGCACCTACACAGGAACTGCAACCTTTTACTCTGACATGGCCTTTTTCTCAGCGGGGACTAGATCTTGTTGGAAAAATTCATTCTTCATCATTAAATGGGCATAAATTCATTATCGTAGCTACGAAATATTTTACAAAATGGATTGAAGCTGTTCCTTTGACGACTGTGACCGGTAAACAAATCTCTTCATTCATCCTGAATTACATCATTTGTCGATATGGAATTCCAAATTCTATCATTACTAATAATGGGAGGCCTTTCAAGAATCAGGATGTGGATGAACTTGTTGGTATGCACGTTTTTTCAACCTAGGTGTTATTAAGTCCAACTTTGCATTTATTTCTTTTTCAGTGCATTCGGTGCATTATTGGTTTGGTCGGCTCCTTTCCTTTTATGTCTCCTGCTCCGCCATTCATCTCTGCTTCGCATTAACGTTTGGATGGCTCCTTGTCTATCACCTGCTCTATTTAATAGGGCTTTTATATATTTTAAATCAATTCATTCTTGATCAATGCAAATGATCGACTGGTGAAATAGCAACTTCTTAGGGTGCTTCTCTGCATTGTGAAGGTTTCAGGTTGTTGTTCTGGGAACGCCAATATGGCATCAGAGTAGTCAACCGATCTACTCCTTCCTTGCTAAGAGTTTTTGCCAAGTATTTAGATTTGCTTTCATGGTGGTTTGTTGTCTTTCTGCTCGGTTGTGAGAGGAGGACCGCACAAAAGATAGCCCCGCTTCCACGCACACCCTATCTTGTAGTAAAACTCTCTGCTTTGCTGAAAACAGTCGAGGTCTTTCTGAATCTTGTCCTTTAGATTAGGGTCGAGGGCCAGGGTATCGAATGTGGAGGGATGCTTGAACGCCACCGAGCTCCATCTTCCATGGCTCTCAGTATTGCTGCAGAGCTTCTGCTCCTGGCTGCGCCTCTACAGCTCATATGCGAATTCTGATATGTGGTCAAGGCAAGCTAAAATTGGGGTCATTGCAGGCCTTAGAGGCATTGCAGAGGTCAACAGTATCCCATATTTGGAACATTCTGGTGTACCTGCATAGCCCTACATTGGCAGTGAAGGTGAGGTGGTCGATTGGGCAGTCAGAGGAATTGCTAAAGAAGGGGGCATTTTTGGAGGCGGTGAAGTCAAGAAAGGAGATCAAAACTCCTCTATGCGTGTTCCTTTTTGAAGGAGTTTTGAATCTGTGCTTCTGCCTCTTGCCAGAGGTCTCATCTCCTGCAGCGTATGCCAATACTTTTTTCTATTGAGGTCTCTGTGTGTTCCTGTGACTTCAATTGTGGCTATGTGCGTGAGAAGAGTAGAGACTGGTGGGACGCGCTGAATGCAAGTTTGGCTTGACCAGGGACTTTAGTCCCACATTGGATGCGCATACTTTAGTTAAGCTATCTATATTGCTCAACACACTACCTAAAAAATGTGAGAAAAGGCTCCCATTGAAAGTTAAAGTTTGGATTGCTTTGATCTCGTGTCCTTCCTAAGTAAATGTTTGGCGGCTTTGTTCCGTACTTTTGGTGAATGTTGTGTTTCTGTGGTAAAATGTATGGTGACGTGGCACTGGTACACATCATTAAGTTCCCATTTCATTGTCTACTTGGCCCATTAGGCCCCAAGTTTTTATTTTTTTTGGTGGTCACATGGAGCTATCAAGAGCTATTGTGGACTCCGAAAGTGCTTAAAATAGGGCTCTTTTTCAAATTTGTGCAACTTCTGCAAACGAGTTATCGTGGGTAAGCTACTTTGACAAACTTCGAAGTGGATGAGGTGTTTTTTTTGAAAATTCTACCATTTTGTGTCAATTTTACTAACTTGAAGTTGCAAGTTGTTATTATTGAATCCCTTGGCAAATTTGGTGTTTGGGAATTATAAAATTAGTTTGTATCTATTCTTTTGGGGGGGGGCAGGTGTATCTTTCTTTTTAGTCCTTTGTGTCCCCTTGTATATCATGTTGGAACCTAGGATTGATTTGCTCACTCCACACAACTATCACACATGGAAGCTCAAGATGTCACAATTATTGCAATCTTGGGGTCCTTGGCAATTGTTGGATGCTGACCAACCCGAATTCACTAAAACATTTGAGCAATTTGTTCATAGAAACAAAATGGATGAGGCTAAAAGACTCATAGGTCTTCATGTTTTTGATAATTTGTTGTTTCATATTGCTGAATGTAAAACACCTAAAGATGTGTGGGATAAGCTTGCAGAATTGTATGGTAAGGTCAATCAGTTTAGGATCTTACAGCTTGAAGCTGATCTCACTTCTCTCTCTCCAGATGTTTTTCCTTCTATTCAGGATTTCCTTGCACAGTTCAAATTGATTTTGTCTCAATTAAAAGGATGTGGTCATGCCAAAGAAGATAAGGAGTGTATTTTCTTGATCCTGTCTAAGCTTAGAGGTCCTTTTCAAGTGTTTGCCTCTACTTTCTATTCTACTATGGATGCTATGGGGGTAGATCATAAGATGCCTTCTTTTGAGGAATTTTGTGATCAATTGACTAGGGAGCAGGCCAAGTTGATTCAGATGGATTCTCTTCCTAAGAGTCATGCTTTAATGGCTCAATCTTCCAAGGGCAAGGGTAAGAATAAGAAGAAGCCCAAGATAGATTCGTCTTTGGGTGGTGAGTCTCCTTCCAAGCCTAAGGTGAAGACTGATCAGAAGCATAATCCTTCACTTCCTCCTCCTTCTAACTCTGTCACGTCACCTTCCAAGTCTTAGAAGAAGAAGGAGAACTGTTCGTTCTGTGGAAAATCTGGGCATAATGATGCACATTGTTTTGCAAGGCTAGCCACATTAGAGGAAGCTATGAGGAAGCATAATCTTTCCATACCTAAGTCTTCTTCTTCGGGAAAAGGGCAAGCCCTCTTAGCTACAACTTTGTCCTCTACCAGTTCTAGTTGGATTCTTGATTCTGGTGCTTCTCATCACA
Source organism: Sequoia sempervirens (assembly GCA_007258455.2). Lineage (NCBI taxonomy): Eukaryota > Viridiplantae > Streptophyta > Pinopsida > Cupressales > Cupressaceae > Sequoia > Sequoia sempervirens. The sequence goes on from VDFB02328484.1 coordinate 330,964, forward strand.
TGACTCATACTGTGGATCTTCTCAATTCTCTTTCTGATAGTCTTACTTCACATATTGTTGTTGGGAACTCTTCTCAAATTCCAGTTTTGGGAATAGGCTCAGTTCATATGTAGGATGGTAGGATTGATGATGTTCTTCTTGTTCCTGATATTTCACAGAATCTACTTTCTGTCTATCAGATTTGTAATCATGGTGATGGAAGGCTTGTTGAGTTCTCTCCTATTGATGTGACTATTCGAGAGATGCAGGATCCTAAGAAGGTCATTGATATAGGAACAGTTGACCGTGTGGCCCGCTTGTATAGGTTTGATGGATTTGAGTCTTCATCAGGATAATCCCTTATTGATCATGTAGATTCTACAAGCAAGCTTTGGCACGAACGGTTTGGGCTCCTGAATTATAGATATCCTCAGTAGATGAGCACACAAAATTTGGTAATTGGTCTACCTCAGATCTCTTGTTCAGATGGAGTTTGTCAAGGTTGTGTGCTTGGAAAGCATCATAGGGATCCTTTTCCTAAGGGTATGGCCACACGTGCTTCGGCACCCCTTGAGTTGGTGCATAGTGACCTCATGTCATTCCCCACTCCTTCTTTTTCAGGGGCCAAGTATGTGCTCACCTCATTGATGATTTTTCTAGGCGCACTTGGGTGTATTTTTTGAAGTATAAGGATGAGGTTCTTCGACATTTCATGACCTTCCTTGCATTTGTGGAGAAGCAGTTAGGACATTCCCTTCAGAAGATTCGCACAGATAATGGGGGGGAGTATGTCAATCAGGCATTTCAAGAATTTTGTAGTACTAAGGGTATTCTTCATCAACACACAGTGCCATACACTCCTCAACAGAATGGTGTAGCCGAGTGGAAGAATAGAACTTTACAGGAGATGGCCAATTGTATGCTCCAATCTAGATCCATGGCTCCCGCATTTTGGGCAGAGGCTGTCAATTGTGCAAACTACATTCAGAATCATATGCCCCACAAGGCCGTATAGAATATGACTCCCAAGGAGGCTTGGTCTCATGTCAAGCCCAAGGTTTCCTACTTTAGAGTATTTGGGAGTGATGCATAGGCATTCATTCCAGATGGTAGGCACAAGGCAATGGAGAAGAAAAGTCAACAGTTCATTTTTGTTGGCTATTGTGAGGATGTGAAGGGTTATCGGTTGTTTGATCCTGTCACTCGAGAGGTTCATTTTCGTCGTGATGTTCAATTTGATGAGTCTTTCACTTCAAAGGATTCTCCATCACAAGCCTCTCCCTCTCTTTTTCCTAGTTCTTCTTCAGAGGATGTTGTGCTTCCAGATGATGATGATGATGCTTGTAATGATGTTGTTCCTGATGTTGGTATCGATCTTGTTGTTGATATTACTCCATCTTCTCCTTCTCCTCCACCTGCACCACATCGACCTTTATGGGCTCGTACACTTCTTGAGGATGATGGTTCACTTGTAGGTGATCCCATAGCTACACGTTCCACTTGTTCCCGCACTTCAGGTATCAGTCTTTTGAGTCATGCAGTTTCTACTGATCCTCAGAAGTTTTCAGATGCTTCGGGTGTTCGGAATGGGATAGTGCTATGATAGAGGAGTATTCTTCTTTGATGAAGAATCATACTTGGGATTTGGTTCCTCTTCCTAAAGGAAGAAAGTTGGTTCGATGCAAGTGGTTGTATCGTACCAAGTTTGCATCCGATGGTTCTATTGATAAGTATAAGGCTCGTCTAGTGGCTAAGGGCTTTTCTCAGTTGAGGGTATTGACTATTTTGAGACCTTTGCCCCTGTTGCAAAGATGGATTCCATACGCCTCGTGCTTTCTATTGCTGCATCTAAGGGTTGGTCAGTGTATCAGATGGATGTGAAGAGTGCTTTCTTGCATGGTGATCTTCATGAGGAGATCTATATGGAGCAGCCACCTGGCTTTGTGCAAGACCCTTCACTTGTTTGCAAGCTCCGACGTTCATTGTATGGTCTCAAATAGGCTCCTAGAGCTTGGTATGAGAAGATGGATAGTTTCTTGCTTGTTTTTGGATTCACTAGATGTCACTCTGATCCTACAGTTTACATTCAAAGGCATGGGGGGGATCTTCTCATTCTTGTTCTTTATGTGGATGACTTGATTCTCATGGGGAGTTCTAGTGCCATGAATGAGGATACTAAGCAAGCTTTGCTGGAGCATTTTGATATGACAGATCTTGGTTTATTGCATTACTTCCTTGGTCTTCAAATCCATCAGTGTTCTACTGATATTTCTCTCTTCCAATAGAAGTATGCTCTTGATTTGCTTCAGAGGTTTGGAATGGCTGATTGCAAGCCAACCCCTACTCCTTTTCAGTCAGGTGTTGTGTTGTCCACTAATTGTACTACTCCATCTGTTGATGCTACTTTGTATTGGCACCTAGTTGGCAGCCTTTTGTACTTAACACATAGTCGTCCTGATATTTCCTTTTCCGTTGGTCTTGTCTCTCGTTTCTCTCAAGATCCTCATGAGAGTCATTGGAAGGCAGCCAAGCATCTTTTACAATACATTCAGGGCACTACACAGTTTGGCATTCACTACACATCACTTGCTATTGAGATTGTGGGCTTCACTGACTTAGATTGGGCTGGTGATGTTGATGATAGAAAGTCTACTTCTAGCTTTGTTTTCTATCTTGGTTCTGGTCCGGTTGCTTGGTCTTGCAAGAAGCAAACTGCTATTGCATTATCATCAACTGAGGCTAAGTATCGAGGAGCTGTCTTGGCTAGTTAAGAGGTTCTTTGGCTTCGATAATTGATGGCTGAGTTTGGCTTTCCTATTGATCAACCCACTATTCTTTGGTGTGATAACTAGAGTGCTATACATATTTCTCACAACCTAGTGGAGCATCAATGCACTAAGCATATTAAGATCCACATGCACTTCATTCGGCAGCTCATTCAAGATGGTGTTCTTGCTTTGGAGTATTTGCCTACGGCGCAACAGGTTGCTGACATCTTCACTAAACCTTTGGCATCTCCTCACTATCATCAGTTGTGATTGATGTTAGGGGTGAAGGAAGTTATCCTTGGGGGGTCTTGAGGAGTCCTCCTTCCTTTCACTTTTGTTCTCTCTTTTGGAGAGGAGTTTTCTCCCACAGGGTTTTTCTCCTTTTCTGCGGTTATGAGAGATTTGTAGTTCATTGCATTGTAGTTGTACATAGGTACCTAACAAGGCTTTATTGCCGAGACCTATAATGCATCTCATATTGCATATTGCATTTTCTTTTTCTCCCTAAGTTGCACTTAAGGGGTGGTGTTGGCATGCACATTTTTTCAACCTACGTGTTATTAAGTCCAACTTTGCATTTATTTCTTTTTTGGTGCATTCGGTGCATTATTGTTTTGGTCGGCTCCTTTCCTTTTACGTCTCCTGCTCCGCCATTCATCTCTGCTTCGCATTAACGGTTGGACGGCTCCTTGTCTATCACCTGCTCTATTTAACAGGGCTTTTGTATATTGTAAATCAATTCATTCTTGATCAATGCAAATGATCGACTGGTGAAATAGCAACTTCTTAGGTTGCTTCTCTGCATTGTGAAGGTTTCAAGTTGTTGTTTTGGGAATGCCAATAGAACTTTGTGAAAGATTTCATATCCAACATAGGTTCTCTACACCTTACTATCCATAAGGTAATGGTCAAGTAGAAGCTTCCAACAAAACAATCTTAAAGATCTTGAAGAAGACAGTAAATGATGTCGGTCGTGATTGGCATGTCCAAATAAATCCAGCTTTGTGGGCATACAGAACAAGCATTCACACACCAACATGAGCTACACCATATGCCTTGGTCTATGGAGCAGAAGCAATCTTACCACTAGAGGTGCAAATTTCAAAATTCTTTGAAGCAATGCGTAAAACACATCACTTCAAAGAGGGGCAAAATGTATACACTTAAAAATGGTCACATCACATTGTCTGGTAATTAATTAAATATTTTTAATATTTAATTAAATCTCTGAATTCCATCTGCGTATAAATAATTTTAAATAATTTATTTATATTGTTCATTATTTCATTTCGATTAAATAAATAATTTTATTTAATCATCTTTTTGTATCCATTTCTTAATTAATTAAATAAACATTATGATTTATTTATATTAATTATCATATAATCTTGGCTTGAATATTTTATTCAAATAAAGATTAAATATTCTTCTTTTCTAATTAAATCCTCTAACTATCATTCACAATTAAATATTTCAAATATTTAATTAATTCCTCTAATTCGATTCTAATATCTATTCATAATTAAATATTCCAAAATATTTAATTAAATTCTTCTAATATCTATTCACAATTAAATATCTCAAAATATTTAATTAATTCTTCTAAAGTCACATTACAATTAAATATTCCAAAATATTTAATTAAATCTTCTATAGTTCTAAAATCAAAAATCAAACTCACATAAATGAAATTAAATAAATTTATTTATTTAATTCATTTGGGGATTATCTTCAACAGCCGTGAAACAAACTGCCAAAACAGAAAATTAAATTCCTCTGTTCCTGTGCAAGCTTGTTCCCATGGGTTGAAGACAGGCATCCATCCTTCTCTCCAACCTCCCAACCTCTTCCATTTTCCTCTCAACCTCTCCATCTCTCACCATTCAAACTTACCAGACAATCTTACAGCCATTGATCCTTGCCAGTCAGGATTTTGCCTGCAAAAAAACTATAAATAGGATTGTTGGGTCTTTGAATTCATATAGAAGCTTTCAAAAAAGAAACTATAGTCAAATAGCTCTCAAGCATCCATAGCATAGTCTTACAACATCCATAGTTTTCAATATCATAGCATATCATGGCCAATCATCCGCATAGTTTAGTTTCAATTTACAGCCCCTGTGCATAATTCATAGCCCCTGTGCATATCCGTCAGCATTCTCACCTCCACCAGCATATAGGATAGAAAACTTCCTTTGCATACTCATTCTATAGATTGCCATTTGGAGAAGCCAAGCTTACACAATCTGAGAGCAGCAGCTTCGAACAAATCTCTAGAGATAGAGAAAGATGGAACGCCTCTGAAGAATTCCTGTTTATTTTAATTTCATTTCAATTTCTCCAGTTTAAAGTTCTATTAAATTTGTGTTTATTTTTTTCATTTTGATTACATATATTCTAACAACATAGCTTGCATTCACCTCTATTCTACAACAGAAATTTACCCCTCTGTGAAAAACTTCACTCCATTCATTTTACCCTACAGTTGCAAATGTTTTCATTTTTCATGTGAAAGATTTTACTCCTAGTGCTCAAAGAAGATCTTTGTTTTATATAGTGAATATTTTAATTCATTTTATCGGGCTCTAAAACAATTTTTGCCTGTGGTTCATATATTTTAATTATTTCACTTGAAAGCTTATTGCTTTTACCCATGAAATTTAAAACTCATTTTCTTGGGCTGCATTTTATTGTGCATTTTACATTTAAATTTTTTATTTTATGGTGAGGACCTTAATTATTTCTCGAGAAATATAAAATATTTACCCATGTAGATTATTTCCTCACATTAAAAAAGTCTTTGGTTCCCAACACTAACTAATTTTACTTTGTTGGTGAAGAATTTTAAAGCTTTTATCAGGCATCTCACCTTTTAAAGTATTTTTAACTTGCCATCAAAAATAACTTCAAACTTTACCTTTATTGATTTACCACGGGCTCCATAAAGTTATTGAGTATTGAGGAAGACTACATGGAGCCTCCCCACTCCCCTGCTGGATGACACTTCATGCTGATGGGTCCCCTACAAGCTAGCAGGGGATGGTTTGGATTTTTCCATGCTAGGAGCACTTGATTTTTGATCAAGCCTTCCTCTTCCATTGGCGTTCTATTGCATCTCACACTATGTTGCTTCTCTTTGAACCCTCACTGCCTTAAGAAAATGTATACAATAGCCAATGTGCATCTCAATCTCCTTCACATTAAAGCTATGTGTACATATGCTTTCCCAACTAGTAGTTGGTAGAACACACAGTGCACTCATTAAATTGAACACTACTTAATGAACCCCATCCGTAATACATTTTTTATTTTGAAGCATTGAAGTTGCAAACCTATGCACTGTACATGCGATTGGAGGGTGCAAATACATTGTACTTAAGCTTTTTGATTTACAATCTTTCCAAAGCTCTACTACATGACTCTCCACTTCCTTGCCATCAAATGCCAATGTCAGCATTTGCCCCCACAGGCTGGCAGGGAAGGCCTATTTTGAAAGGTGTTCAAGCCACATATAATAGAATTAGGTTCTAGTGCCAAAGTAGAATTTCTTCAAACAATTTTGATACATTTTCACCTCAAGCATCAAAATGCCCCTACGTCATGTGCTTGATGTACCCATGCACAAGCATCCAAACAAAGATGTTTCCCGTAGTGGCATCTTGTACCTGTGTAAAAATTTCCTTTGTAATGTCAAATTGACCCCTTCAGTCAACACGATGGCTACTTGTGGCTTCTATCCTATGTCATGGGATGTTATAGTGCAAAGTGTAAGGAGTTACCTAGCCAACAACACCTTCCCTTATGATTTTCTTCACACCCAACAAATACGATTCAATCCACCAAACATTTAAATACCCCATTCTCGCACTAGGCTACCTTTTCTTGTTTACTTTTCAGTGTAAATAGAAAAGCCATTCAAAATTAATGAGGTAACTGCTTGATAAACCCATATTCATTTAGGGATCATTTGAATTTCATCTAGGGAGAGTCGGTGGTCTTCCTTTCCATGTATTTTCCTTCCCTGCCTATTAACCTCAAATCATGCTTGCTTCTTTCTTAAGGAAAATGATATCTTGAACTTCAACTACATTAGATCATTTTTAAAATCACAAACATGTTTTATTTTCCACTATCTAATTCAAACTGTCATAGGGCAAGAACCATTTCATTCTTTATTTGTCTTAAATTTGAAACAAAAACAATGAAAGTAGCTTTTTGCCCTCAGGGGGTAGTTGCCACCTATAGGACTATCCATTACCATCTTTAGATATTTGAATTTCCCTAGAAATCCGATTGGTAAGCTAAGCACCCTAAATTGTCACCTTACTTCAATCAAATCTATCAGACTTTGAATTAGCTTTACAATACTTTTCATCTTTAATTCCCTCATATTTGTCAAATTCCCCTATCAGAGTATCACTTCCATTTCTATCTCTTAAATGCACATCCTTTCTCTTTTCAACAAGAACCTTCTCAGCATCACTATTTTTTGTAGATTTGTTGTGATTCTCACTTACATTTTTATAGATAAGCCAGTCATCTGTTTTGAGTTCCATGTTTCCAAACAATCATAAAGAATTTGATGAGTTTTTATCCACCTTAAATGTATCTCCAATGAATTATAAATTTAAATGGATATCATTTCAAGCCTCATTCATGGCTACAAGATGTAAATATGCATCCACATAATCAAGAAACTTGAACAAATTAGCTTGTATAAAATGATTTTCTTTTTTAGTACATGTAGTTGTTCAAACAAAAAAACAAGATTAAATAGTGTTGTGACTTTACCCATGGTAACTCAAGTGAAACACCACCCTCCATAAGAAACTTGATATTCAATGCTGATATTTCAAATGCATATATGTAGAGAAAAGTTGTTGAAGCAACAAACATGAAGGAGAATAGACAATTTCTCTATCCAATGCATTGTCCAACCTAAGGGCAATGATGGTAAAATCTTACCACATAGTTATCACGTATAGAGCAAGAGGAGTGGCACATGGGATGATATACCATGAAAGTTTTATAATAATTGACTTTTACTAGCACCCCATTTACCATTACATATTTGGTATGCTAAAATGACAACCAAGCTCGGTTTTCCCACTAGAATGTTCAGCCAAAACTTTCAGACTTCAAACAAATCATATGTGTTGTTCACCTTCATGTGGCCTTGATTTAATAGCATAATCCTCATAATTCTCTCTACAATATTTAGGCATGGGTTCAATTTAAGTTTCATGGGAATGCAACTCAATGAATGCTGCCAATTATCATCATGCCCTTCCATCTGATTTTGTCTTTCATAATTTTCATTTACTTTATGCATTAGTTTTTACTTTAACTTAATGGCTTTGCATGCACTATGGACATACCCTTCTATGTCATTATCATAGTAATCATTGTACTTATCTTTGAAACTTCCACCATATGTTCTTTATGCTCATGTATAACCATAGCACCTTATAGGATCTCATTCCTTAACAAAATCACTACTTTCCTAAGCCAAATGGTGAATTTCTCTATATTGATAAAGGTAGAATTTTCTTGATTGGTATATATCAAATCTTAGTCAAATTTTGAGGTAATCATATTTTTTTCACTATGCCATGAATTGTTTTTGCAAGAGGTCTTCAAGACATTAAAGTTGAAAGTAACAATTTGAGTGTATAGACATTATATCCATAGTTCATATCACAAATGTTTCCTTCACAAGCTTGCTGCCCCAATCAAGATGAAATTCAACTTCATGGTAATTATTAGGGCTTTCCCCACTTCATGAGTGTTGTTCATGGTTTCATTTTGTTAATGTAAGTAACCATTGGAATTTTATTCTTTCCAATAAGGGTCTTTATTAACTAATTTCAAGAAAATGCAACAACTAACATTTGTAATTTTTGAGAGCTCCATCACTGGTTTTTTCTGGGGACATCTGTTCCTAAGTGAACATAGTAATATCTAAGAATATTCTAGAAGAGAATAATGAGTGCTAGATCCATTATGCAGCAAAGTTATTTTAATTTCATTTTTAACTTCACTTGGTGGCCCCAGGACACCAAATGAAAAAGGGAAGCCAATTCTTACCCTTGTCAAAGACCAATCTATTAAAGGAGTTGATCTCCCTCAATCCATACTTGCCTCTTCCATACCACTGCAATAATTATAGCCCTCCTCTTACAAGCATAAATATGTGATTACCATTGAAATCTTCCTGATTACAAACATTGCCACTAACATCTCTCACAACTTTTATGAGCATACCATTGCTAATATAATATCTATCATTTTGCATTGTATAACCAAGCATAAACTAAAATTTTTCATCATCACATGACACATATGTGTTATATTCATCACATGAAACATATTCATATTGAAAATAATATTCCTTTCACTTCATCTTATTGTCATGCTCCATCAAAATACCTCCCAACTAAAATGGAAACTGAAAGTGTTCATAATCTTCCAAGTAGTTGGCATCATGATACTCAACCTTACCTACAATGTCTATGTCAAATGTAAAAAATTCATAGGAAATTACCTCAATGAGCTCATCAATGTGTTTCTTTGTTTACTTAAGGCTGCATTCTAACCCTGTGTCAAATGCATAATCGGAGTTCTCAACATAGAGTGGATTATCTCTGCACCAATACAGATCATCATTTATATTAACTGGTGAAGATGGAGGCTCATCAAATAAGGGGTTTTGTTGTACATTCATTGTTGTCATAAAAGCTTCTGTGTCCTTAGCATGAAGGTCTATATCTTTCATATCATCATTGTATTCAAAATCATTACAATCACTAAAAGAGCATATAGATAGATTTTCAATTTCATTCACATCATCAATAGTTAACATCTTTGACTCACATTCTGAAAAACTCTTCACAGGAAGAAAGTTGTTCCTTCTTAAGAAAACATGCATTCCCATCATTATCAACATATTTCTTACTTGAAGCAAAAGATTTTATCTCTACTTCATGAGGATAATAATAATCAACATAGGAATGATCATACTCAATGCCATCATAGTTACTACAGCAGGGGGACTCATCAATATTGAAACTATGTTCAGGCTCTTCAAATTGACTGCACAGTCTTATGTCTTCCATAGGACTATAGGTACTAGAATATTCAAAAGCTTTGAAACCTGGGAGGATACCAAACATGTATTTAGGCTCCTACTCTTTAGATTGGTTATTTACACACACTACTTCAACATCAACAATCACTTGGGTTGATTCACCATGTTGAATACTTGGGCCCATTTCTATTCCCTGATTAGTAGAGTTGCAACAAGGGATAACTTCACATACCTCCTTTTGTTCTCTAGACCATGCATTTGAATAATGACGACTATAATCATTATCTACATAGCCAATGAACTTACCACACATTTGATTTGCTTCATTGAGGTATGTATTTTCAACCTTTTCTCTACTTTCTTCTTCTTCATGTGATATATCACTCCTTGACTCATATGGAGCATCAAAATCATTATCATTACAAATTGAAAACATAATAGTTTTTTGATGATCATCTCTAATCTTTTCAAAAAGAAAAATGCATTCACACACTTGGTCAAGCCTAACATGCTTCAAGTCCTTTGGCAGAGCACTCAAACCCGATTCATAAGATTCATAAAATAAATCACTGCATAGTGAATTTTTAGGCGTTGGCTATCCAGCCCCAGGAATGCACCCGGGGCATGGATGATGCCCATGGATGTGGCTTGCCTTGTTTTTCTCGCGTGTCGTATTTTACTACAAACTCTCTACCCTCCATATTAACCGTTATCTGTCCTGTCAATTATGTAAAAGTTAAGATATTTGAACTATGTAAAACTTAATGTCATGTGACCTCTTTCTATTATAAATTAATTGGAATGATGTAAAATATAGATTTCATTGTAATATTTTATATTATTTTTTTGGTATAATGAAATTTATTACATCCTTGGTGAATAATATATTTTAGTAAAATAGAATGTCTCATTTCTATCATATACATTTTTAATTGAATAATAATTAGAACAAGTTAAACAATAAAAAAAGATAAATTTTAAATTAAAATAAAAGAAACAGATTAAAGGTTAAAGTATAAGGACAAAAATTAATTTTAATAGTCATTTCAACATGTGAAAATAAATATGAGTGGGTATTCAAGTAAAATAATAGAAACTTTTTTTTTTTAATTATAATCTAAATTGTTGATAGGACATCTTTAAATGACAATTATATTTATGACAATATTTAATGGATATATAAAATAATGATAACAAGAATTAGAATTATGATTAGGTTTACAATTTGTTTTAATTTAGGATTAAAATTAGGTTTAGGGTTAGAGTTAGAATTAGGCTTCCGCTTAGGGTTAGGATTCATGGTTAGAATTAGAATTAGAATTAATGTTAGGGTTAGAGTTTGAATTAGGATTGGGGTTAGGGTTAGTGTGATGATTATAATTAGAGTTATAATTAATAGTTAGGGTTATGGTTAGGATACAAATTAGGATTAGGGTTGGAATTAAGGTTAAATTTGGGTTAGGGTTAGGGTTAGGGTTTAGGGTTCAAATAGTATTAGGTTAAGGGTTAGGGTTACGTTTTAATTATAGTTAGGATTCAATAAGGGCTTAATTATAGCTAGGATTAAGGTTAGGGTTCAATTAGGATAAGGATTAGGGTTAGTGTTAGGGTTAGGGTTAAATTATATTTATGATCCAATTAAGGTTTAGGGTTAGGGTTAGGGCCCAAATAGGGTTAAGGTTCAATTATAGTTAGGGTTCAATTAGGATTATGATTCAATTATGGTTAGGGTTAGGGTTAGAGTTCAATTAGGGTAAGGGTTAGTGTTATGGTTCAATTAGAGATATTATTTAATTACTATTTAGAGTTAGGGTTACTATTTTATTAGGGTTAGGGTTTAATCGAGGTCCAATTAGGATTATAGTTATAGTTAGGTTTTAATTAGGGCTAGGGTAAGAGTTACATGAGGGTTTGAGTTTGGGTCGAATAAGTAGTAGGGTTATGGCTATGGTCCTACAATAAAGCTTGGGTTTAGGCTTAGGGTTGGGGTTAAAATAGGGTTATGATTAATGTTAACATTCAATTAGTAGGATAAATCTTGGGGTTAGCATGAGAGTGAAGGTTGGGGTTAGAGTTAGGGTTCAATTAGGGTTATGCTTCTAATTAATAAAGTTTGGGGTTAATATTATGGTTAGGGTTTGGGTTCAATCAAGGTTAGAATTCAATTAGGGTTATATTTCAATAGAGTTAGGGTTAGGCTTATAAGATAAATCTTAGGGTTAGGGTTTGTGTTCAATTAGGGATAGAGTTAAAGTTGGATTTAAATTAGGCTTAGGGTTAGGGTTAGGAGTTACAAGTTAAGGTCAAGGCTAGGGCTACAATTATCATTAGGATTAGGGTTGGGTATTATTTAGTATTAGGATTAGGGTTTAATCATTGTTAAGATTTAATTAGGGTTAGGTTTCAATTGGTTTTCATTTTGGATTAGGGATCTAGGATAAAGTTTATGATTAAGAGTTAAAATTCAATTAAGATAAATAATTAGGGTTATAGTTAGGGTTTTTATTCAATTATAGGTAGGGTTCAATTACAATAATGATTAAAGTTAGATTAGAGGTAGGGTTCAATTAAGGTTAGGGTTTAATGAGATTTATAGTTAGAATGAAGGTTGTCATTAGAATTAGGATTATGAATGGGGTTATAATTATGGTTAGGGTAAGAATTATAATATTAATAATATAGAAATAATATAATATATAAATATATTTTATTTATATTGTAAAAATTAATTAAATATATAATATAATATAATATTAGGATATATATGTTAGTATAATGAAATTTATTAAAATATCTTTTAATAAAATAGAATGTCTCATTTTTATCATATATATGTTTAATTGAATAATAATTAGAACAAGTTAAACAATATAAAAAGATAAATTTTAAATTAAAATAAAAGAAAGTAAAAGTATAAAGATTAAAATTATTTTTAATAGCCATTTCAACATGTGAATACATATGAGTGGTTATGCAAGTAAAATAATAGAAATGATATTTTTTTATTATAATCTATTAAATTGTTGATAGGACACCTTTAAATGACAATTATATTTATTTAAAAAATATATATAATAAGAATAATTATGAAAATATTTAATGGATGTATAAAAGAATGATAACAAGAAATATTTTTGAATTAGAAATCAATTTTAAATATATACATTTTATTATTTTATATAATTAATTTATAAATATTCTTATTTTTATGGAAAGAATATCTTTTAATAAAATTGAATGCCTCATTTTTACCATATATATTTTTAATTGTATTAATCTAAGCTATATATTTTTTAATTATATTAAGTTAATTATAATAAATAATAAAATAATAATTATAAATTATATTATAGTATAAATATATTAAAATGTTATTTAAAATAAAAACACAAAAAATAAATATATTGATAATAAATCTACAATTATTTAATCTTTCATTTTTTGAAACACATTTTGAAAATATATGTTATGTGTTTTTTGTTTATAATCATGATAAATTTTCTATATAATTTAATAGATTTTGATAAACATATTTTCCATCTAATAGTTTGTTCCTTATCTAACCTCCATACACTTATATCTTACATACACTATATTAATCTATTAACAATATCATAATTTATAAAAGAGTGAAAGAATAAATTTCAAACATAATCTTTTTTAAATAATAGAATTAGAAAGTAAATATTATTTATATATTGAAAACATTATTTGATATAATAATTTATGTATTGTCTAATTTGTTCATAATTATATAAAAAAATTAAAATTAAAACACTATTACTAATGAATAATGTTTTGAATTATATCAACTCATATATAAAATCTTCCTTCTTTAGATCTTCACATTCCTTTTCACTTTGACATTTGAACAACATTCTTTATATCTTTTTGAAATTTTAGGATAACAAATGTTGAGAAATGCTTTAACATGTAGAATTGTAAAAATATATAAATATAAATTTATTATTATTATTATCTTTTATAATTATTTAGAATCTTATTACTTTTTGACAATCATGTCTTAGATTTCCTATCATTAATCATTGAGTTGGACTTTTTTATTAATATCACTCTCTCTCTCTTTTTAATCATTATTTTTATTATTGAATTTTCTTTTATTTCTTTCTTTTTCTATTATGTTCTTTGTTTTCATTATATTGAATTTGATTTCTATTTGAATTTATTATTGTTATTTCAACATTTAGAGTTTTATTTTATGTTCATTTTTTTATTCTCTCTATTCTTAGTTCTACAATGTTTTCTCATTTTGAATCACAAAAGTTGATAAAAACATTTATTCAATTAAATCTAAATTTTTCCTCTCATTTACTATTATAAATTGTAGACATGCATCTTTCATAAATAATATAATAAAAATAAGAATATTTATAAATTAATTGTATAAAATAATAAAATCTATATATTTATAACTGATTTCTAATTCAGAAATAATTTTTGTTATCATTCTTTTATACATCCATTAAATGTTGTCATAATTATTCTTATTATATACTTTTTAAATAAATATAATTTTCATTTAAAGATGTCCTATCAACAATTTAATAGATTATAATCTTTCTTAAAAATAGTTTCTATTATTTTACTTGCATACCCACTCATATTTATTTTCACATGTTGAAATGGCTATTAAAATTAATTTTTTTCCTTATACTTTAACCTTTAATCTGTTTATTTTATTTTAATTTAAAATTTATCTTTTTTTATTATTTAACTTGTTCTAATTATTATTCAATTAAAAATATATATGATAAAAATGAGACATTAAGTTTTACATAATTCAAATATCTTAACTTTTACATAGTTGACATGACAATACAGAGGCAAAGAGTTTGCAAGTAAAATACGGGTGCGAGAAAAATGAGGCAGGCCACATCCATGGGCATCATGCTCATGCATCCATGCCCTGGGTGCATTCCTGGGGCTGGATAGACATTGCCGAATTTTTAGGTTTGTGACACTCAGGAATTGTAGATAGAGTATCCATAAATCTTTCATAGAGATCATATGATGATTCTCCTTCATATCTCCTTATGTAAAAGAGGGCTTGAACAAAGAACATAGGATCACAAATGCATGCAACTTCTTGACAATTTGTTCGGGGCTCTATGTGATCAACATTATGGAATGATGTATAAGCTGAAACAATAGGGGTGTAAGTTATTTGACATTCATTTTTTTATTTATGACTTACACCTTTCATCAACATTTGGTGCCTCATGGAAACAAACACTTCTAGAAAAATAAACCTTGTGCATTCCATATTTCTAGTTGTTTTCAATGTTCATGGCTATATCATAGGCATGATGCAAGGTTGTAGGATCCTTGCTTCTCATCTAGTAACTCATATTCCCGTCAAAAGCTCCTAGGTAAACAACCAGACTCATTGAATCATTTGGTCTCATAGCTTCAGGAATATCCCTCAATGCTTTTGTAAATCTCAGATTAAATGTTGGAACTAGCTCATCCTCATAAGAGCATTCATAAACCTCAGAAAAGAACTCAAGTCCATTGTCATTATGATCTTCATCACAAGAAGATCCATCACTGCATAAACTATGCTCATAATTTTTTAGATTAAATGCTTAAATTTTCATTTTTAATATCTTGACGCCTGATTTGCAATGAAATATCAACAACACTTGCATAACAGTCATTGATCAAATCATGACATGAAATGAAATATTTCATCTGTTCTACTTCTTTGTTATCTAAGATATTACAAGGAGAAAATTCATGCACATCTATTTTGTCATCATACCGTGTATCTTCATCTTCATGCCCCTATTGTATTGATCTCCATATGTGCTACTTGTGAGCTGATTACAATAAATATCCCCATCCAGACAAGATGGGTCTTCATTTTCTGATATACTCTTTTCAATTATGTGCATCATGCTCTAATTTCTCTCAATAGGAAAATTGCTATCTTCATTTTGAGACATCACATTTTGTGCATAATTACATTGGGCTCCTTCAACAATCTTTATCCAACCAAGTACTTGGTCAAAACTATGAGGCATCACTTCCTTTGGCAAGGTACTTAGCCTTGACTCATAGATTTCAAAAAACTGATTAATGCACATTGAATCCTCAGGTCTAATTTTTTTGTGGACCTCCAACAAGGCATCCAAAAACCTTGGGGAAAAATCATATGGTGATTCTTCCTTGTGCCTCTTCATGTTAGACAATTCTTGGACAAATGAAATATGATCAAAATTGCTCAAATTTTGTTGATGTTCAACTTAGAGTTCACTAGGATTTGTATCATGTAATGATAGACTGATTGTAATGGTAGAAGCACTATCATCTTGACAATCATTTCTATTGTTTGATCCATGAATTCCATTTGCATGAGGTGTCCTAGGATAACCAAAACTTGCAGCCATGTATCCTTTCATCATTGAATATTTTAAGTTGTTTTCAATACCCATTGCAATTTTATATGCATGATGTAATGTTGTAGGATCTTTATCTCTTAACAAATAGCTCATTTCTTCATCAAATGAACCCAAGTATACAACCAAACAAACTACATCATTTGCTCTCATATTTTCAGGAATGTCACCTCATGTCATTTAAAATTTGAGATTGAAAGTTGGGACTAACTCATCTTCTTCTTTCCAGATGTTCATAAGTTTTGGTCTCACTAAACTAGGATTAATTCTTTCACCAAACTATTCTATGAATGTTGCCATTAACTCATTCCATGAAGAGATAGAACACACTGGAAAATATAAAAAACTAATCTATGGCATCTTCCTTCAGAGATTGAACAAAGAACTTCATGAAAACATCTTCATGACCTATCTCATAATCTCCCATCAAATATGAAAACTCTTGCAGATGATGAGATGTTGATTATGAGCCTTTCCCTTTGAACTTTGGCAAGTGTTCCCTAACTTTACTTGGAATAACATTTGGAAACCCCAAAATACCACTAAAATTTATGGCTCTATATCTTTCAATGGAGAAATTTCTTTGATTACATGACAGGGGATGCACACTTTGCATGTTTACATCTGAAACCTCATAGGGATATATAGGTGGATGATATATTTTTTTACACCTCTTTCAAACTTCAAATATCAACTCTACATTTGATCATTTACCGTCCTATTTCTTGCTTTCATCCTGACCTCAAAATACCACAATGCATAACTCAAATTCCTCTACATCTAAGATCTATTTAGTGGTAATATTTAAAGAGAAAGCATACTTCTCCAACATAATACAGAGGCTCTAAATTATAACTCAGAAGTATGTAGAATAATCAAGTCTACTATTCCCTTTCTTAGTGCTTAGTTTCACTCAATAGGGAACCAATTTTTTTTAAGACTTTCAAATATGGTTTTCACACACAAATTTATCCTTCTTGAAAACCAAAAAATGAAAAATACCTAGATATGTTGCAGCTGCTGCAAATTCTTCTTCTTGACTAGAAATCTTTGTAGATCTGAAACTTTCTTCACATCTTCATTAGGTTCTTTTGACAGAGTCACCACCTCTCTTCATAGAGGACTGAACTTCAAGCAATATGAAGCTCCTTCGAAGATGAATTTCCTTCTAAGTTCCTTTCACCAATAGAACACCACAGATTATGAAAATTTTCAAGTCTACTATAACAAATTATTTCTCCAAGTATGAATTCCTTCAATATTTGAACCAAATGCTGATATCAACAAATAAGATGACTCTGTGATAGAGTAGTTTGCAACTGGAGATCTATTCAAAGTTCTTCCCCAGCAGAGTCACCAATCTGTTGGTTATTTTCTTAGAACCAAACTTAATCTCACCATTCACCTATGAATTTTCCATAATCCAATGATAAGTAAAGGAAAGGATTGGCAAAAAAATAAGGATTCTTATGCCCTTACTTCTACACTTCGGGCTCTGTGAGTGAAACGTAGGAGGGTAATCCCAACAATGTTCACATGATATTCTTGTTCCATTTTATCATAAACATTGTAACACACAAATCATTCTCATATAGAGGATCAACTAACATATCATATCAAAGAATTTGGCTAATTCTTTGACAATAGTTCATATTTGGAGCCCAAGAAAGGTAATGCCTAATATAATTATAACCCATTTCAGAGAATTTGATTTAATGAATGGTTTGTTTCTAAATTAATCAACACAATCCAATATGATTACCTCACTTAAACCAGTGCCTCATCCTTAGATAGGAATTAGTACTAATACCCACCTAATTTGACAACAATTTTCACACATGACATTATTTCAAGCTTTGAAAATATTGCTTTACAGTATTTCAACATTATATCTCAACCATCACTTCTTACTAGCATCCTAGCACTTGATTTAATATAAACCTATAGTTCTATTCAAGCATATACACCAATTCTTTGAATTAATAAGCAAGAATAAAACCATACATCCTTTGGAAATCAATAAAGACAAATAAGATAACCCTTGATTATATTATTTATAGTTTATAAAACTAGTGCATAGAAGAGAAAATGGTGTCGAACTTGCACTATTATATTCTATTAAGCTAGTATTACTATTAGAGCTTCGTATACACAATAGAAGACTTGAACAGGTAAGAATTAACACTAAAATGTTCAGTATCCTTTACAATTCTATGTGTGATCAATTCTAGAGCAGCAAACCAACCTCTTTGTAACCGGCCCTAAAATCCCATTTATAGAGATATGGGAGCGAAAAGCATAAGGTTGAATTAGAATTACAATCACATTTGCATTTGATAGTTAATTTCACTTTAATTTCAGAGATTCCCTAGTCAGTTACATTTACTCATTACAAAATAGGGGAAAAGGAAAAAGGACAAAACACCATGAAGTTCATTGAAGAAGACCATCCATCCTTCCAAAAGGCATCATTTTCTATTGCAATAGCACCAAAATTCCTTGTCCATGTTGATCAAAAAATATTCTCCATCAACATCCAAGGAAAAAACTCATATATTAATTAGAAAAGGCATATTTTCCATCAAAGCAATGGTGTCCAACACCTCTCCTTCACACCAGCCAAAAAGGTTTCCACGTCAACATCAAAAACAAAAAACCATATACTTGTTGAAGGGGACGAGTCCACTATAGTGGCAATGGTGTCATAAAAAAAAAAATGGAACTGGGGTGCTACTCTAACTCTTCAGAGTCAGAATCAACACACCTACTCTATGTTCTTTCTGAAATTGGAGAAGCTACTAATCCTTCCTCATCAAAATCCTCATGTGGCACCAGAGTGAGAAGGTAATGACCATACTTTGGGTCAGTATCTCCTTCATCACCTGAATGGATTTATGAAACCTCTATGGGAGATTTGTGTCGTCCCATATAAGAATCATAAGCCAAGTTGTGGTACTTGTTATTTTTCTTACCACAAGACTTAGCTAATTTCTTACTAGACTCCTCCTAGTTATGACCAATAATTCTATTCTTCTGGTGGTAGTTTCTTCTGACACCACCCTTCTTAGTTTTACCATGAGCACTCCTCCTATCCTTTGGCATTATAGGAACTCTTGATGTGCCAAGTTGATTTTCAAGTGCATTTCCCTGGGACTCAAGCAAACTAAGTCTTCTAGACCTTTAGACTGGGTGGGAAAACACACTAGGTTTACTCATTCTCACAAAGCAAACGGTAATAGCCTATGAATTCCCAAGTACAAAGAAAATTCACAAAATTGTGGGACAAAAACACTTCCCAACTACATGCAAATTATATCAACCCATGTGAATTTCTCAACAAAAACAACCCTTGCAAACCCTAGATAACAAAACCCATAGAGCCCATAATGTTCTTTCCAAACTATCTAATTGATATTATAAAAATGTGGACACCAACTTACTCGGGAGGAAGTAACTTTAATGCCTCTGCAACTTTTTTTCCATAGACACTTTACACTATCTTCTTCATGAACTTAAGCTTAATATCTCAGCTTTTGATTGCAAATTGTGAAGAAAAATATTGCTACCAACTCCCAGTTTAACAAGCAATTTGAGTGTGTTGACCATTAATGCTTGGGGAAAGCTTGCAAGACCAAGTTGACAATCAATCGCTTAATTTTGAATCTCAGTAGTTGATCATCCGTCGAGATGGATCAAAAGATAAATAAAATCAAGATAATTGATTATGAAAAGAAAATTGCATGTGCTTGCTACCTTTGCCCAATCAAAAAAACCCATGTCACGGATAGACATCTACTTTGTCTACACGCTTAATCACCCACTTAACATTTAAGAAAGCCTATCGTGTCCAATTTTCCTACTCACCCATAGGAATTAATCCACTCGCAACTCATATCAATAGGACAGCGTACTATGATGTTCAAGAATTTCAAATATGGATTTCACACCAAAATTTATCCTTCTTGAAAACCAAAAAATGAAAATACCTGGATATGTTGCAGCTGTGACAAATTCTTCTTCCTGACAGGAAATATTTGTAGATCTAAGACTTTCTTCACATCTTCATCAAGTTATTTTGACAAATTTTCCACCTCTCTTCATAAAGGATTGAACTTCAAGCAATATGAAGCTCCTTCAAAGATGAATTTCCTTCTGAGTTCCTTTCACTAGCAGAGCACCACAGATTGTGAAACTTTTCAAGTCTATTGTGACAATTTCTTTCTCCAGGTATGAATTCCTTAAATATTTGAACCAAATGCTCAGATCAGCAAATAATATGACTCTATGATAGGATGGTCTGCAACTGGAGATTCAAATTTCTTCCCCACCAGAGTCACCAATTTGTTGGTTCCCAAATCTACAATCCACTTGAATCTTAAAGGTCTACAAGGCGTAATGGTCAAATTCAAGGAGAGATTTGGGAAACAAATGAGAGATTGAATTAAAACCCTTTCTCCCCTACACTTTAGGCTCTGTGAAACCTAGGAGGGTGATCCCAACAGTGTATCATAGATACTTGTGTGACAAAGTACCCAAAACATTGCTAAATAAATAATTCTCCTTCAAATGTTAAATGGACATGCTACCCTAAAGGTTTGGATGACATTCATGGTACTTCCTGGTTTAAACATGAGAGATGTAAAACATTAAATTCCACACATACCCACAACAAGATAGATGAGTAAATTTGATTTTAAATTATAACTACTCACAAACAATCCCAGGAAACTACAACATTAAAAGACCAGTGCCATATTCCAGGGTGGAGTCACCTAAACCAGGTAAATTAAAATACATCACAACATTCATTCTTTCATAACTATGCCTATCAGATGATTCATTACACCATTGATACCAAAAAATTAACTAGTCATACTTAATAATCCTAGTACACAGTTGCATAAACCTCTATCTGTGTTAACACAATTTAATTCATCCTTTGAATGAAGGTAATAACACCAAACAAACATTCAAGGAAAAACAAGAAAACAAATACCAGGAACCTTTGATTTCTTATATTCATAATCTATGCAATACATTCTATGGAGACAACTAGTTCAGAATATTGTGTCATTTACACACAAATATGACAATGCCCTAAATACATTCTCCATTACATGACTTAGAAAACCACAATAACTAAAACAGGGTATGTGCAGGATCATTATGGGCCAAAAAGTGGTGATATGATGGGCATGTGTAGAGTATGTGGCTGACAAATTTTATTTTACACAAAATTGATTAAATGAAAATGGTTTTTAAAGGAGATTCTCAACTTTCCACCAATATAAATTATGCTTTACTTTGAATTTAATAAATAATTATTATTCATTTTCTATTTGAATTACGACTAAAGTCTTGATTGATAGGCTGATTGAAAAACATCTATAGCTTTCAAAAAATATCACATTTTTTGAATCCAAAACATGTCACATTCTATGCTTTGTATAATATAGGATTAAAAAAAGAAAAATTGAATTTCATGAAGTTTTGACCAAGTTAAGGTGGTCGATACAAGTTTTTATATTTTTTAAAAGTTGTAATAAAAAATCATAATTAATTATTTACTTGGAAAAAAATTATATACAGATGAGACCTCTACTTATATCTAAAATCTTATAAAAAATTATTATCATTTTATTGTGGTTAGGGTGGTCAGACAAACATTTACTTCTTATTTTTCCCGAAATTTAAGTACTATAGCATTGAAATTTCAAATTTTCACCAAATAGATTTTTGTTTTTTAAATAAACCTAGTAGTTTAGAAACTACATTCAATTTGCTGCAGATTCTATTCTTACATATTTTTGAAATAATATAGATAACTTATTCAAATTTTTACGTCAAGTTGCCTAACTATGATTTTTCTGAATTTTTTGCCAATTAAGGGCCTATTTTTTCCATGATGATCCTACACATACCCAACAAACACTTTTTCATTAAAAAATAGTTACAAAATACATTTCCCATGAGACAAAAACAATGAACAACTTCTACCTCGAATATGAAACAAGAAACCCATTTAAGGAAAATATAGAAACTCTAAAATGGAAATCTCTGTAGACATTTGGCATTATGTGAGTCTTCAAATCAAAAAACTTCATCTCCATCATTAAGTTCCCATTCTGCACTTTGCATTATTTCACGCCTCTACATTTTCCTTGCATTCACCCCTATTCTGTAACAAAAATTTACCCCTCTTTGTGAAGAACTTCACTCCATTCATTTTACCTTGCAATTGCAAATGTTTTTGTTTTTGAAGTGAAAGCTTTTACTCCCAGCAAAGAAGACCTTTGTTTTATACAGTGAATATTTTAATTCACTTTATCAGGCTCTACAACCTTTTTTTCCCATGCTTCATATATTTTAATTATTTCACTTGAAAGCTTATTGCTTTTACCCATGAAATTTAAAACTCATTTTCTTGAGTTGCACTTTATTGTGCATTTTACATTTAAAATCTTCCTTTTATGGTGAGCACCATAATTATTTGTCAGGAAATATAAAATATTTACCTGTGCAGATTATTTCTTCAGATTGAAAAAGTCTTTGGTGCCCAACAATAACTAATTTTACTTTGTTGGTGAAGACTTTTAAAGCTTTTATCAGGAATATTACCTTTTAAAATATTTTTAACTTGTCATCAAAAATAACTTCAATCATTACCTATATTGATTTACCACAGGCTTCATATAGTTATTGAGTATTGAGGAAGACTACATGGAGCCTCCTTGCTCCCCTATCGGATGACACTTCATGCTGGTGGGTCCCTTGCAGGCTAGCAGGGGATGGTCTAGATTTGTCCACGTCAGGCACATTTGATTGTTGATCAAGCCTTCCCATGCCTTTGGCGTTCTGCTACATCTCACACTATGCTGCTTCTCTTTGAACCCTCACGACCTCAAGCAAATGTATACAGTATCCAACATGCAACTCAATCTCCTTCACATCAAAGCTATGTGTATATAAGCTCGCCTAACTAGTATTTGGTAGAACAGATAGTGCACTCATTAAATCAAACACTGTTTGATGAACCCCATCCACAATAATTTTTTTCTTTTGAAGTTGCAAACCTCTGCATTGTACATGTGATTGAAGGGTGCCAAATACATTGTACTTAATACTATTGATTTACAATCTTTCCACAGCTTTACTTCATGACTCCCTGCTTCTGCACTATCAAATGTTGACATTAGCATTTTCCCCCATGGGTTGGCAAGGAAGGCCTATTTTGAAAGGTGTTCAAGCCACATATAAAAGAATTGGGTTCTAGTGCCAATGTGAAATTTCTTCAAACAATTTTGATACATTTTCATCGTTCTCTTCCCATGGCACATGTCATAGTGGCAAGGACGTGAGTGTAACAATTTCTCTCACCCATGCAGCTGAACATAACTCCCTTTTCACTCTCATTTGAAAAGAGAGGATTGGAATGAACAAAATTCTCTCTCTTGCTATCTCATTCTCACAACAAAACTCTAGTGAAATTCTCTCTCAAGCAATAGTTAAGAATCCTCTTTCTCAATAGTCTATCATGTATTTAAATACAAGATGGGAGCCACATGATGTTGTTAACACTCTCTTGTCACTCTATCTTACATAATCCTTTCTATATGATCTCATCTTTATTTATTTATTTATATATGTGATGAGGGTTCTACTCCATTGTAGGGTTTATTTCTATCACACATGTTTATTGTATGCATTTTTTTGTCTTGATCCTATCTAGTTATTTGTGGAGGCAAAAATGTTGAAATAGGGGTTTGAATAAGGTAGACCCCTAAACAACTCCTAATATTGTTTTGTTCTATTCATGTGCATATGAACAATTTTAGTGAGTTCGGTACTTCATATTCTAGACTTTTATCATCTATTTCATTAGAGACTACAACACAATACATGCACATTTGTGTTGAACACTAGCATCCATGACCAAGAGCTAATCCTCATAAAGGTATAATCTTCAATTCCTATATTTTCTTTATACAAGAGCCCAGTTTAATAATGTCCTTTACTCCTATGATTAAGTGATTTTGATATTCTCATTATTTAAAATATAGTTTCAATTAAACAAAAAATATTTATTATTTATCGCATCACTTGAGTAGTGTCTTTTTGGGTAATTGACGTCTACCTTCTCCCTAGGACTTTGTCATCTTGAGGATAACAAATCCCCTCCTTTAATTTTTTGGTGAACCCTATGTGAATGAAATCATGTCAGATCTTTTTGTTCAGAGTGTTAATGGTTTTGATCATACATTTTTCAAGCATGATTTTGATATGTTGGACGATGCCCTAGATTTTTTATGTCATGTCCCATTTTTTCTAAAAATAGAATTTTTCAAAATATAGTAGTTTATATTTTTAGTAAGGTGGATTATCCTAATATAGTAAGTCAAGTCCTACAGACATATCAAGAAAATAATGTCCGTTATGGTGAAATAATTAAATCAGATTTAAATGAAAATTTATTAAATAAAAATTTAAATATTTTGAGCCAAAAAGGTTGTGGCACTTGGAGAAGATCAAAATTGGCTGTTATTAGCCTTCAAGAAATCAAATCAAAAGTTGGATTCAATGAAAATTTCTATTTGGGTGGAGGAAGTGGATGATCATTTATGGGAAAGTGGTTTAACATTTTGAATTGTAAGATTCCTTTCATTCTTGGCATGGATTTTTGGCACCCATGAAGCTTCATGAAGAAGGAAATACATAAAACATAATTTCTTTCTTTATTGGATTCATTCTATGCATTTTTTTCTCTCACAAATTTTTCATTTTCTTCAGAGGGTGGTAGACCAATGAAGAAAGAATCTCCGAGAGTAGTAAACCAAGGAGATTTGGACTCAAAGATAGTGACTTCGAGATTTTACAGGCACAACTTCACTCATAAATTGTATTTGTGTTGAAGATTATCATTTTGGTGTGCATTTCATCAAATAGATTATTGAGATAGTTGTTTTTGGAGTGTGTAGCTTGAGGTTTTGTTGTGTTTTTGCATTGCTAGTAGCATTAGATATTGATTATTATAATAATTTAATGTATTTTTTCTGTTACAAAATTTTAATGAGATGTTGGAGAAGTTATGTGTGAAGTTGTTGATTTTTTAGTGTTTTGGCTTTTGGGTTGTGTTACCAATGATGTAAATTTGCACCTAGTTATTATTTTTGTTTTTTGTTATAAATAACAGCAATATAATGCAAATATCAAATTAATTTTATGGCAAGGAATTCCTATTCTATTTTCATAATATTTACTAGAAAATTTGAAAGATTTGGTGAAAGTTACAATTTACCTGATTTCTTTCTTTTTGGATTTGAGTAAGATAATTTGTTGTAGATTTGGAAAATTGTTTTAAGAGGGATATTACAATGGTATCAAAGCTGCGATCTTGCCATCCTGTTGGGTAAATTAAGTTATTTGATGATTGATGTGAATCATGGGTTTCTTCAAATCAATGTTTAGATTTGGAGACTATTATAGTCAAACAATGCAAAAGAGGTTTTCAAATCATATAAAGAGTACATATTTTTAATAGGAGATGAAAAAGAATTCTATTATACTTTTTGAGTATTTAGAAGTCAAAGAATGAACTATAACTCAAGATAAGATGATCATCAAATTCTTTGAGGAGTTCTAGAGCTTTTCTAATGACTTCAGGACTAAAAAATCATTTTATGAGTTCTTCATATGGGCTAGAGAGGAGGAAGAACTAGAGAAAGAGGAGATCAATAAGCCATAATTAGATCCATGAGATATTGTTAAGGAAGAAGACTTGGTAGATGCTTAGGAGCATAATGCAAAGTAAGGAGTTAATATGGAAAATTTTTAAAATACCAAAAATCAAGAAGAAAAAAAAAGATTGCATCCACCCCATTGAAGGTAAAATGTCTTTGTTGAAAATTTTAATCCAATTCAATAAAATCATTTAGTTCAATCTAACATTGATGAAGATAAAGATGAGGAAAAAATTTGTAGAAAGGAAAACAATGAGGAATTAACTTTTCATTTTGAAGATGTATGTTGGAAATGCGATCCAAAGTGTTCTAAGCATAATCTACAAGGAAGCCCTATTGATGTGCATGAATTACTGAAGGATGTTGTAGATGAATCCTTCCTATTGATAAATTTTATTTTGAGCATTATAATAATGTAGTATATCTTTCAAGGAAATTTAAATAAAAAATAAGAGATACATGGTGGAAAGGAAATCATTCTACTCAATTATTAAATATCTCAAAAATAATGTTGTGGGATCCAAGTGATTTGTACATAACCAATATGCAGGTTGATATCAGATGTGAGGATCTCAAAATAAGGAGACATGCACTTTCCATGGTACATTCAAAGACTCTAAATACAAAGGTGGATAAACAAGTTTTTTGCCTTAAAGTAGCACAGTTGAAGCATAGTCATATATCAATGGAAATTAATTCGAACATGAGGAGGATGAACTCTTAGTTGGTAGCCCAAGATATGGAAAATATTAAATTCAAATTTCAGATTTTTTGCCTCTTTCCATTCAAATACAAAAAAATGTCATCAAGAAAGGCATGAGAAATTAAGTGATAAAATAAGGGGCACAATTTACAACTTAGAGGATGTGGAGCTCTTGGTTTCATGTTTCAAATCATCCTATCATATGGTATCACATGGGATTGATTGAGAATTTTAACTATTTGAAAATGAGACAATGTTTATGGTACATAGATCACTCATGGGATTTAAGTACCACTTTTGAAGACCATATTGTGGGCAATGGCCAAATAGAAATAATTAGCTTAAGCTGTTTGATGCTAGATCATGGTAAGATAAAGAGGAATCTTTCCAATGTTTATTATTATTTGAATAAGTATTCTATGAAATTTTAGATATGTAGCTACAAGAAAGACATGAAGGATGTAAGGTTACAAGCCTCTGGTATTATGGAGTTAATAAGATTGGACAATTTTTTGGGGGAATAAAAGGCATGCAAAAAAATCTATATCTTAGTCCCAAAGGTTGCAATGGCTATGCTTTTGAAAGAAAAATGGGTGAAGATATTTGAGAAGCGTCTAGAGGTAACCAACTCATGTTTCAAAATTATTATTTCAGATTTATTGCATCCATTTTTGAAAGAATATGGTGCCATAGTAGAAAGTGATTGGGCACCATTTTTGAAAAGCTTGGATTCTCTTCAGAGTGATAATAATAAGTTGAAATATCCAAGAAATGGATTGTCAATCAATGATATAAAAAGATTAGTATGTCTTGGATCTTACAATGAGTTTTAAATCAACAACTTATAGAGGAAGAACAAAATTGAGCAAATATGAGCATAAGGAAAGTTAGGTGAAAAAACACATGGTTCAAGAATTGTAGCATAAGAGTAAAATTATAGGAGTCAAAGGATGTCACTTCTTATTTGACTATGGTAATGAAGTAATTCAGAATTTAGTATCTACATGGGAGATTAATATTACATACTTGGGCCAAGTCATGAGTACTCAAGGCATATAGGAGGTTGCAACACAAGAAGCATTGAAAGGGTTTGTGAAGGTAACCAAAAAATGCTTTACATTTTCTATTTCATATTTCTCACATAATTTTTTGAAAGAGTATGGTGTTTTAGGAAAGGGTAAATGGAATCTATCAATGCAAAGATGGGAACCTATGAGAAATAGAAGCATGAAGTTTAAATTTTCAGAAGGGAATTTCTATATGTATGAAAAAATATTTCTTGTCATTTATTCCCAAGAAGTACAATCAACATTGGGCATATGGAAAATATGAGATGAATATAGATTTGTTTCAATTGAATATTCTCTTGATTCAATATGGTTGGAATATTGAGCCATGAAAATGGGTAATTTGTAATATGGTTGAGGATAACTTCTTTAGAATGATTACTTCACGATATCTCCTTGTCACTCATGAAGATTGGAGGTTTCCATACATGATAGATTATGTTATAATTGTTGGCCTCCTCTAATGGTTCAATAACTAAGCCCTTAGAGTTGTGACTTAGAGATTAGACATCTGCACTAAGTAGCTATCTTACTCATCATCAAGGTGCATTTCATTGTCAACCCAGGGACGTAAACTTGAAATGGGTCAACACTATAAGTGCACTATGACTCCACTATAGTCATCCACACACTAGGAAACGGACAATAGTGGAAATAAAATGCTAGAAAGAAATCAACTTAAGCACTGAGCATGAATCAAGAACTACACTAAGCATCAACAACTGGACTAGAAATGGATGATAGAAATAAAAATATCAACAAACAGACAAGAAACTACTCTATCTACCTTGGCTGCAAGAATAGTCACAAAACAAAGTTCTAGTGGTTGTAGGAACATACAATTGTTGAAACTAAAACTAGTTACTGTGAAATAGAAAATTAACTTTTACACTAAATAGGTGAAATTCTCACCAAGTAGGCCCCCTTGAGTGAGTCTTCCTTAAGCTAACTCAGATGCAACAAATCAAAATATAACTTTATTCCTTAAAAGCATGATTACAACATATCAATAATATGACTGTATTACTAAAACTAGAAAATACAAGTACAATCTTAGAACATCCAACCTTATGAAAAGTGGCATCTGACCATTATTTATAGAGGGAAAATTTTCTAATTAACCTTAACTACCTAGGTAGTCGACTCCAACAAAATAGGAGGATGCTACTTATTGAAAGCATAGAAAAGAGTGGGAAGAAGTTATGCATGCGCCAAATTTGGTCAAAGCAGACTTTCCCCAACGAGAATCCAGCACATCACACTCCTTATATTTTCTCAACTAACAAAAATGACCATTAAAAGGTAGTTACAATATTTCATTCGAACTAGGAATTTCCCTCCATTGAGAGTTTTCCCTCCTTTGACCTCTTAATGACCATCTTTTTGACTTCCTTAGCAACTGACCAGTTGGCAGGAGTTTCTTCCACTTTGTAAGATTTTCTTGTACATTATCATCTTAATATGAACCTAGATAATGACATTAGCACCCACAAACAATTGCATATCCATAATTACCTTGAACTAACATCCATTCAACCACATGTAAAAGTAACATAGATAATTCACATAGCATGTTAATGTCATTAAAGGTCACAAGGATAAGTTCATGTCCAAGGTTTATGGATTTAAGGAAATAACGTGGAAAATGTCAACAACCAAGTACCAAAGCCTATGGTAACAACAACAAATATATAATAAACCCTATCAAAATTGAGCCATAAATTAGACTCATCATCTCCCCGCAACCTAATGTTTTGTTGGTCCTCCAACAGAGGGAGCATTATTCCTTTGCCTAGTTAGAGCTCTGAAGGCACCAGCTACCAACTATCCTAGATTAGTCCTTGTAGTATCTAAATTGGGGTCCTAGTAGAATCCTTGCTTGTTTTCCAATCTATTCCACCTTGGAATTTCTATAGCTATGTCATACTGATAATATATGTAATCTTGTACACTCCATAACAAAGCAAGTAGTTGAAATGTTAATGGAATCCAATACTGTTGGTTCATCCTTCCAATCTGCATGTACCTTTCAGTTCGTTTGCATGCTGCAACATAATTTTGCAAGGAGTGGGGTTTAGCTTGTTTCAATTGATCTGTCAAACTATTCCACCTTTGTGATAAGTACCCCATTACCTATTTCCCTGTAGTAGCAGCTACATGCTCATATTCATTGTATGATTCTTCCCTAACATGCATGCTCCTATTTTTGTAGCTTGGGAGATAAAGAATTATGTGTCATTTTTGGTAAATGTCTGAAGGGTTACTGGATTCAGCTCTAAGAGGCAAGGGAGTATGGAGTTCTCTTTCCTTGTAAGTTCTAAACTACTTCTCCCAACTAATTTCATTCTGGATCCATAATATGAATGCCCTTAAATGGATATCTCCAATGTATAGTAGTATGTTCCAATCATGATCATTAGGCACAACATAATTATGCAAGTATAATTCACACAAAAAAAAAAAATTTAGGAGAAGATTGGTAGGCTTGGAAAAAATCATGTGGGGTTTCAATAGAAGGGATTGAACTTGAAATAACCATTGACAACTTGAAGGAAATATTCCACTCATTCAAATGCAGTGCATATACTCTGGGAGGAGTTTTGCATGCCATCATCTGAGGTACTAAAGTTACCACATTATCTACCTTATCCTTCAAGGCAACAATCTCTGCATTCTTTTCTTCAATTTCTTCATTTTTCTTTTTAACTTCTTCCTATAACTTGCATCTTTCCTTTTTCCACTCCTCCTCTTTCCTTTTCATTTTAATCCATATGTTCAAGGCTACAAGATTCCATGAAAAAGTGGGAGGTTTATGTGTTCCATCAAAAATATTTCCTCATGCCAATTTTTGCTATTCAAATGGCACCAGTTGCAATGATTCTTGTTGTTCTTCTTGCTTAGATTGCAGTGGTTCTTGATGTTCATCTTGCTCTTGATTTTCAACCTGATTTGCAATAGCAGCAAGATTTACTAATCTTATGTTTCCTTGTTCCTCAAAAATGTCTATTACTTCAACATTTACCTACCCCTTAGAAGCTTTGGTCTCCTCCCTAGGTGTTCTTCTAAGTCTAGGGCTTCTCTTTGGGGGAATATCATTAGCTAACCCAACTGGTTTTGATTTCTTTAGAGGGATTTTATATTTTCCTTCGGCTGCAGGAAGACCAATGTCATAAGCTTTCTGTTTCCTAGGGCTTGGTTTCACTTTTTTTGTCATTTGCTTCTTGGCCTTCCCTTTTCTACTTTCTGCCTCTCTTATTTGTGCTTCCTCTTTTCTAATGGAAACCCTAGTTCAAATTGGGGTTTTGAGAAGAACATTAACATAAGGGTCTGAGGATGAACTTTCTTCATCTGAATACTCTGATTCAGAGGAGCCAATTTCTATAGCTGCTTTGGCTGCATGAGGGTTTGTGCTAGAGATTGAAGCTCTGGGAGTGGTTTTAACAACCCTCTCGCCCCTACTAACCCTACAAGCTTGAGGCTGACCTCTAGGACACACATTTTCTAGTCTAAACTAATCAATGTTTACAAATTCTTCCCATGTCATACCAGACACCTCTTGTAAAGATTTTTCTACCAACAATTTTATCAAACAGTGATGGGAGACAAAATTGTCCCTACCTTTTTGCATTTCAACTGCCATGATTTCAAGGAGGTTATACAACACATTGGGCATGTTCATCCTTCTTCCATGTCTCATATGGTTTAGGAGCTTAAATGCATAGAATGGAGGCATGACTAGTGGCCCTCATAAGTAATATACTTGACAATGTAGATGGCTACTTGTTTCCACTTCTCTGGAAGAGAAGTTCTCCTCATTCCTTGCTTATCTACAACCAACGGAGGGTCACTAGGTTCAGTGAATTCTTCCCTAGTTGACCTCGCATCTCTGGAAGAAAGGTATGGCTCTCCTTTGGTAGGAAAACCCGTTACCTCTACAATTCTCTCCTCAGTGGCTATCACTTCTAGCCCTTTTACCATTACCTTCTCATTAGAGAGTGTCTGTGCAAATTCCAAAGCAATGTCCTCATTGAAACTGTCTATTTTTAGGAAGTATTCCAACCATCCATAATTATTGAACTCGGCTAGAGAAAGTGCAACATGCAATATCACATCATGAACTATAGGTTCATTTCTAATCAACTAACCTCCCATTGTTTCTTCCCATAATCAAGCAAACACTTCTGTGAAATTTTCTTTCCTACAATCTTTCTCTGAAATCCCAATTTCTTCTTCTTCCTACAACTCTTTTGTAGTGCTATCACTAATGTCATATGAAATTTACCTTTTTGGTGACATTTAAGATTATTACTAAGGAAATAAAGAAACATAAATGAAGGGTATCATCAAGAAAAATGGTGATGGCTTAGTGTCATTTCACACATGCAAGCTGTCATTTCAACTATATCATTCAAATTGGCTCATTTCAAATTTGTTGACATGTATGACACATGGACATGTGGGTTCACACTCCCCCCCAACCTAAATTAGAGCATGTTTCTACACAAGTTGGGTGATAATTATGATGTGATAGGGTAGATTACAATTATGTGCTCTGCGAATTATCAACATTAATTTACAATAATTAAATAAATGCATCTAAGATAATTAAGATATAACAAGTTGTTCCACACGCAACTGAAAAATCTGGAGTGTCATTGCAAAAAATGTGGAAGACAGTACAGGTTGCTTTAAAAGTATAATTGATCAATTAAATAAAGTGGTGATGGAATGAAGTGATGATGAAGTGAAGTGATGGTGGAGTTATGGAAGAGAGAGAAAAGATGGAAGTGGATGGACGGATAGATTTATTGATGGAGAAGTGGATTCCCACAAAAATGGAAATCTTTATTATGATGAGATTGCATGCATACCTTGACTAGTTAGAAGGAGGGACACTAGGTCCACTTTCTTCAGTTGCAGGAAGTTCAAAGGTTTGGTGTTGAATAAATTGCTACATGAATTCATGCTTGGAAGTTGTTTTATGATATAACCTAAGACGTTCACCATTGACCAAGAGTTTGAATCTGATAGGGTCAATGGTTGTGATTTGAACAACACCATTGGGGAAGACTTATGCAACTTCATATGGTCCCAACCACTTGGTTTGTAGTTTGTCTGCATTATCTTGATACCTAGAGTCATAAAGGAGTGCCCAGTCACCTGGCTAGAACTTATTTTCCTTTATGTATTTGTCATTCCATTTGACCCTCTGATTTTGCACTATCCTAGTATGATGAAGGAATTATTTTCTCATCTCATCCAAAGCATTCGCCTACATGATTTTTTCCTTTTGTGCCTCAAATATGTCTATCCCAAGATCTAGTGCAGTCCTAAGAGTTTTATGATCAAACTCTATAGGCATCCTGGTTGTCTTCCCATACAATAATTCAAAAGGAGTGAAACTAGTGGTTCTCTTCCAAGTGGTCCTATAAGCCCAGACAACTTTTGGAAACCTATTTTCCCAATCTTTCCTATGAATAGCCACTGTGTTGGTCAAGATAGCCTCTATTTCCCTATTGGTCACCTCAAACTAGCCATTGGCCTGAGGGTGATAAGGGGTAGATTTCCTATGCCTTAAATTATATTCATTGACCAATGTTGTGACAAGGGTTGATGTAAAATGAGCCCCTTGATCTGCCACTATCTCTCTTGGAACCCCATAATGTGTGAAGATTTCCTCATAGAGGAATTCTACAATTTTATTGTCTTTGGCATGTTTCATAGCTTTAACCTTAACCCACTTGGTCACATAGTTAGTGCAAACCAAGATGTAGGATTTTCCATTTGATGGAGGATCAATGGGACCTACAAAATCAAGTCCCCATTTATCAAATGGAGTGATGACTACTTGGGGGTATAGAGGAATCTCATTAGATTTGGTTGGCTAACTCATCCTCTGAAATCTATCACACTTCCTAGTATACTTGCTTGCATCCTTATGAAGTGTGGGCTAGTAATATCCTATATTAAGAATCTTCATTGGTATCCTCTTAGCTACAAAATTCCCTCCACAAGGTTCATTGTGACATGCATGAAGTCTATCATATGTTTCATCCTGCCTTATAGATCTCATTACATGATCTGGTCCAATGTAGAATAAACATCCTGCAATCCATGAGAAAGGAAAAGTTTTCTCAATGAGCACCCTTCTCTCTTTTAGAGAGAAATCAGGAGGAACTCTCCTTGTAACTAGATAATTGGCTATATCAGCATGCCAAGGTGTATGCACATTGATAGAAAAAAAATGTTCATTAGGGAAAGAATCATCAATGACTTGAGTGTCCTCTGATGTAGTCAATCTGGAGAGAAAGTCTACTACAATATTTTCCTTTCCTGGTTTTTCAACAATGGTGATATAAAATTATTGCATCAACAATAACCACCTTGCTAGCCTTAGGTACCTAAAATCAAGGGCTTATTCATGAGGTATCTTATGGCTGCATGGTCTATATGAAAAATGAAAAATTATCTAATATCCTATTATGTAATGCTTGAACTTGTTAAGGGCATAGATGACTGCCAACATCTCCTTCTCTTTCACTATGTAATTAAGCTCAGCTCCTTGTAGGTTTTTGCTGAAAAAGTAGATTGCATTCTCAATTGCTCCCTCTTTTTTTCCCAAGATAGCTCCTATAGCATAATCAGATGCATCTATATGAATATGGAAAGGGGGTTGCCAATTAGGGCCTTCGAGTACAAGAGCATGGGTTAAGGTTGCTTTCAAATCAGAGAATTCTTTGTCACACTCTTTCTTCCACTAGAACTCAACATCTTTAGTTAGAAAATTGTATAGTGGTGCTACAATTTTACTGAAATATTTGATGAAGCACCTATAGTATCCTACATGTCCCAAGAAACTTCTAACATCTTTTTTCTTGGCAAGAATAGGAAGATTGGTAATCACCTCAATCTTGATTGGGTCCACTTGAATTCCTTTCCGAGAGATGTAGTGACCAAGGACTACTCCTTCCTACATCATCATGAAGTATTTCTCAATGTTGAAGGATATATTATGGTCTTCACATCTTTGAAAAACTTTTCTTATATTTTCTAATGCTTCTACAAAATCAACACCATATATAGTAAAATCATCCATGTAAATCTCCATACAATCATGTAAGATATCTGAAAATATACTAATGAATACTCTTTGAAAGGTTGCAGGCGCATTACATAAACCAAATGGAAGTACTAAATAGGAATAAGTCCCCCAAGGATAGGTAAAGGTTGTCTTCTCTTGATCCTCAGGTGCAATCTATATTTGATTATAACCACTAAATCCATCTAGGAAATTAAAATACTGCTTACCTACAAGTGAATCTAGTACTTGTTCTATGAAAGGAAGGGGAAAATGATCCTTTTTGGTGGTAGAGTTTAGTTCTCTATAATCAACACAAACTCTCCATTTACCTACTTTTTTAGGTATAATTACCAATGGGGACACCCACTGGCTATCTGAGATAGGGTAGATAAATCATGCATCCAATAATTTATGTAATTCGCCTTTCATAATCTCCCTCAATGAATGGTTGATTCTCCTTTGTGGCTGCCTTACTGGTGTGCAGTCATCTTTGATATATATCCTATGAGCACAAAGCTTGGGATCCAATCCTTTCATGTCATGGTAATCCCATGCAAATGCATGTTGATGGGTCTTCAATAGGTCTGTTAGGGACAACTATTGCTCTTTAATTAACTTGCTATTAATATTCAGATGTTTCCCTTCTAACACTTGCACTTGTGTGGTTAACTCAATCATGGTTGTTTCACTAATGCTTGGCATTTTTAACTCATGTGGCAACAATGTATTGAGCATATATGTTGCTACAGGAAGTTCAGTTGCAGGAGAAGCGGGCAAAAGTGTCTTCATTGGACTTGCGGAACTAGATTCATGAGTGGATGATTCTTCATGCACCTCATAATGGTTTTGAATTATGTGGGACAATACTTCATCTTCTTCCTAAAGATGCATAAAAGGACCTTTTCCTATCATCAAGCACCTGAGCCACAAACAACTCCTGACAAGGCACACCCCTAACCACCTCCTAAAAAGGTACACCTTGACCACGAAACCCAACCACCACTACACCAACCACACTAGAGGGGGAGGCATGCTATCAACAACCATCAAAGCCCCATCACCATCATCTGGATCTACTTCCTCACCCTCACTGTTGCCTTCAAAATTCAAACCTTTGTTTTCATGCCCAAGCCCGCTCCACTTCATCGTGAGTCTACCACTATCTATTAATAAAATGTTAATACATTTTTTATATTAAGTATAATTGATGTGACGAGTATTGTGTTTCCTATGTGGCACCAATACAAGCTAGAATAATATTTCAAATTAATTCTCATTTGGATAATATGGGTCATGATTATGTTTTAGGTTATAAAGTTTCTAGGTGGAATTAATTAGTCTATTCTAATGATCAAATTTTGTGTTATGTCTAAGATTCCATTTCAAAATCCAACCATGATTCATTAAAGTAATTGAGTATCTCAGTAAATTTGATTAGGTGACTTAGTAATTGAATGGTCATTTGTAGACATATTTATTTTGAATTACGTACATTGGAAATACATTTTCCTTAGTGAAGTGAATATGGTTGAAATTTGGTGCTTGTATTGTGTTCTTAGTTGAGTAATTTATTCAATGTTTTTGACACTATGGGAATTATGGTTAGATATAGTTGTAAAGCATCTAAATGGAGGTAGATGCATAGACCAATGTGATAATTTGATGGTTAAGATGAAATTATAGGTCTATGTGTGTGCAAATAGAAAGAGTAGGGATAGATGTTAAAAGGATATTTGTGTTTATAAATAGATAAAGAGGCTAGTAGAATGACCCCAAATTCACACAATATCATGTAATTTGTATTATGGACATGTATTAAAATATAAGCTCAAAAAAGGCAAAAAAATAAATGGGAAATGGTATGTCTGTGCAAATGTCACCATTACAATATTATACATTTTATTAAATTATGCACATATATCTTGACCTATAGCTTATATTTAGAGACTTTTATCAATTTCACATATGAATTTTATCAATTTATTTAATACAAATTAATATTTATTTATTTATGAAATAAACATATGACCTTAAAAGAATAAATAAACCAATAAAATAAGGAAACTATGTACTATGTATCCCA
The DNA here is from genome assembly GCA_007258455.2 of Sequoia sempervirens. NCBI lineage: Eukaryota > Viridiplantae > Streptophyta > Pinopsida > Cupressales > Cupressaceae > Sequoia > Sequoia sempervirens. The sequence continues at coordinate 367,888 of VDFB02328484.1, forward strand.
AGGAAATAAATAATTACAAAGTTAAATACTTCCCCATTTACACCACCAACAAACTTAAGTGGCTATTTAGCTATAAAACCTTGGAAAAAGGTGATATTTAATTTGAAATTTAATCAAAATGTAAACTTTATTGTTCTCATTAAATTCCTTACAATATGGTATCTTGAAATATGTTTGTATCCATGTGAAAAAAGAGATAATATTGAAATGACAATTATAGTTATTGTCAATTATTTTATCATAAATGATATTATTTAATTGAATAATAAACAGGAAATATAGAAGTGTAAAAATGACTTTAACATGATCTTGGAATCTTTCAGTGCTTTATACTCTCTTGAAGGATATGAATTCCCATATACCTGCATATGTTGCATTATTAAAATATTTTGTTAGTGTTTAAGATCTTTGACAAATAGATAAACTAAATTAATTATTAATAAGAATTCATACCTTCCAAGAATCATGGTAGTGGCTTGTGGATTAATACCACAAGAATCCTTATAAATTGAACCATCCACAACCCTTAGATTAATAGCAGCATCTTTTACTTGATAGCTTTTGTCAACCATCAAACCAACTTGACAACCTCCATGGTAGTGGTGATATGTCCCCAGTGTATCTTTGCAAAAATTGGCCAAGGTATCATTTGATTGATTCTTTGGTAATGGTGTTCCAAGGAATCAAAGTGTTTTCAATTGTTAATTATTAGTAAATGCAAACTCTTGAATAGAAGATGTCATACTTAGATTAACCATTGCTTTCACAACAAGCACACATTTTTGTAAATTAGAAGGGTTTGAATAGTAATTGTAACGAAGATAGGGAGTATCTTGAGGATCTATGCTTTTAAGCCAAAGCTTGCCACTTGATAAGGGAAATGCCACCTTACTTAGAATGAGACCTAAATATTGTATACTTGTGGCATTACTCTATTGGAAACTACTACCCTCAATGTATAGTTTTGAATGATCTAGAATGCCCACTACTTTCCCATAAGAATATTCAAGTGGTTTTGGGGATTCTATAATGATGCTTGTACTTGGATTATCTTGAAATTTTTCCCCTACTGAAGGTAAATCTAAAAGAATAGTAATATTCAACTTCTTAAGATCTTTTCTTGGACCAATTCCACTTAAGAGTAGAAGTTGAGGGCTACCTATTCTTTTTGATGACAAAATCACCTCACTATTGACTGACAATTGGATAAGTGGTACTTGATAATGTAGGCCATCATTATTGCTTGTGAACTCCATTCCACTAGCCTTAAGCTTTCCTACAATATAAATTCATATAATATTGAATGCATGGATAGACATATGAAGATGAAATATTACACTATAAAAATAGTTTGTAATGTGTAGTCATTTTGACTTCTTATTTTTCAATATTTAAAAAAGAATTAAATAAATATTAATCTAAATATTATAAAAAATGAACATAATTATTATTTTATTTAAATATCAACATTTAATCATTAAAGGAAAAAAAGAGATTATTAGAAATTATATAAGCGAAGAACGTTAACCACAATGAACAAGTCAACTTTTGTCCCATAAAACATGGAAATTTTGAAAATTAAATATGTAAATGTACCTGATGCTGAATTGAAATGGATTATGCTCGTAGTAACATTGAGAAGAACCACAATATTTTCTGGATTTGCATACTGAAGAAGATTTGCGACTATATGTCTCTTTCCATTCTTGTCAAAAATTGAAGCACCCATCTTGGTGCCCTCCAAATGTTCCAAAGTATATCCATTGTAAGGAATATATTAGCATAACTTATATACAACTTAAATTAGCATAATTTTTTTAATAATATTAAATATTATTGTAGCTAACCATTGTATTTAATATAAACTACTCAATAGTTGAACAAAGAAGATGATTTTATATTTTTTTAGGAATATATTCTTATGATATAGGTTATGCTCTTTAGTAAGATAAGATGGGATTTTTACAAGACCCCAACACTACTACTAAAGCAAACCAAAAGAAACTCAATGTGTAGAAAAGTATTTACCCAAAAAGAATACAAGAAATAAAATCAAACCAATGCTTGATTCAGCCCTATGACCAAGAATGGTCATTAATAATTCCATGACCAATTCCTAGAATGGAAAGAAATGCCTTCATAATTGACATTCTATGACCAATAATGGTTGTTAACCTATAGTAGATCCTAATCACACAAAACTTTTGATAAATCAACTTCCACCAAGATACAAGCAAAAGTAGTGTGGAAAATTTTGTTTTAAGTAATGCCACCCAAAGGAAACAACCAACTACATTACCAATGGCCTTATAAGTAGAAGAACACTAAACTACAAAGGGAGATAAGGTAATCCCACCCAAACATGCACAATATCAATAGAATCCTTTAAAGGATTGAAGGAAACCAACTTCACATCAAAAGAGGATGCATATCCCATATGCAAACAATGCTATCAAACACAACCTTTTTATCTTAGAAGAATTAAAAAAATAACAAAAGACCCTATAGTAGAAGGGTAAATTACTATCTTACCCTTAACCAATGGAATCTAATGCTTAGAAAGCCATCTGTGTAGATCCAGGAGAGAAGGATAGAAATAATAAAACATGCAAATCAAACCTTTACTCAAAAATAATTCACGCAGATAACAAAATCCTACTCTAGAGATGCCATAGGAGAAACATTAGCATAGGGAGGAGGAAAAAAATATTTCCTCTTAACATGCAAAGGGTTTCTAGACAAAGAAAATGAATTAGGAGTAGAAGGTCCAACCCCAAAATGAATCTTTACAACCTCTACAAAAGATTTATGAGTGGAAACCCCATGGACATCATGCATAGCCACAACCACAATGGAACCACAAACGCAATGAGGAGATTGCTAGTTTGCATGAGAGACAACTGTGGAAGCAAAAACCCAAAGAGGAGATCATAAAAAAAAATCTATAAATACTTTTGGAAACAAGCTATATGAAAATTTTTGGTCAATGTTTCAGATTATCATGTCTCCTTTCTTGTCAATTTAAGTCTATAAATGCTAGGCCTATTATTTTGTATCCCTGGGTCCCATTTGTTTTTCTTTCCCTTATGGGTATGTCTTTCCTTCTAGCTCTACTTTTCTATTCCTTTTCTAAAATTTTAGACTTCTTTATCCTAGCATTCCTTCTTTCTTCCCCTCACTCCTTTGTATTTGTTAGAATTTCAAACTTGTGTTTACCAGCATGCCAATTTCTTGACCCTTGAACCTAAACCTATAGTTTGAGTCTTATATTAATTTTAATCTTCAATCTCTCGACATTTCTACCTTTGTATCTGTTCTCTTTCCAACTCCCTAGTAGGTTTCACAAGGTTATCAATTATATATTTTTAGTGACATAACTTTCATTTGAAATGAGACACCCATAATCATTATCCAAATTTGGAGTTGCAAATTTATTTTTTGGGTAACTTGTTTGTTAAGATGAATATAATAGGGTGAACATGTCATTTCAAGAACTGTTATCTACACTTAACAAAATAAAAACCTTTCCAATTTTATTGAAAGCTTGTGTTTCAACATGCAAATCATAGGATGAAAGGCATTGATTTAAAATATTCATACCATTCAAAATTTCCATTGGAGCTTGATTGTTCACAAATTATAGACACATTATTTGGGTTTGGTTTTCTATTATTATTGGTACATATATGGGAGATATTGTTGTGTTCATGATGTTATAGAACTATCTAAGGGTAATATTGTAATTAATATAATAAGAAAGAGATCAAGAGTTCATTTTCTATTGTTGTTTACTTCTGATAAGTAGATCATGATTTCAATATCATTTATTGTTTAGAATGTGATGATAATGTAAATTTGTCAACAATTATTTAAATATAATTTACCCAATATTTGATTTGAATGTTAGAGTCCAATATTGTTTTGTTTGGAATAACAAATAATTATGTATTTATAGAAGGTTAAATATTTAACTTTCCTTAGAATTTTGATAGAAACATTAAACTGGTAAATCTGATAGTCTTTCTTTCATGTGTTTATAGAGTTAGAGTAACTATATATTAATTAAGGGAAGTTAGAACACAAATTTAATTTGTAGAGAATCTAGAAGCAAATTCTCATCTTGTAAAATCTATTGCAAAATATAATTGTATGTTTACAAGAGAAATGAGGATGAATATGGATAAAAACCTTGATGGTCAAGCACACAAGAAGTTGTGTCTTATGATCGATGTGACAACACAGTTTATTCACAAGTTAGACAATAGTATGAACGTACCTAAACACCAAACTAGTGAAACAAGTACTCTATAGGTAACAATCTTGATGTTTGTTAGAAAAACACCCAAAAAATATATTCTTATTTTAACTATAAAACCTAGCTACTCTAGCTTTCTTAGTAAGGAGGTAGATTTTATAGAAATTAAAGCTCTAGACTTACTAATTAATGACACTATAGCTTTTAATGTAGAATATAAATATATTATAGAGGTTTTTTGAAGTGACGTGTCACTAACCAATTTTGTGAACATGATGAGGGACCAAAATAACTTTAGACTTAAGCCTAGGCAACAAGATTTCTAGATGGATGTACAAAAATATATGGGGAAGTTATCTCTCACACACCCTCTATATGCTTATTATTCATCTAAAAGATGCATGAATCATGTCTTGGTATAGATTACATATATATATATCCATCTTCAAGAGCTATAACTGAAGATGAGTAATCAAGTTTTCTATACTGTATTTGGATATTATTACACATGAATGGTGGTACCAAAAAATAATCACTTGAGGCAATGGATCCATTGACTAATATGATCACTTTTATAAAATAATAATTTATAGGTTTGATTGGAAGCAGGCTTATGCTTATTTAAAATATTTAACTCAACTTAGGAAATTTTCTTTAGTGGCTCAGAATAATCTAATAGAATTTTACAATCTATTTATAGTGGTTCTATTTGTCACAAATAGAATTTTTATTATGTTCATTATTGATAGATTAATTGATTCTCTCAAGGGACTAGTCAAAGCTTTTGAACCACGTTTCCTAAAAGAGGAAATCATGTAGGATTCCAAATTGATTATTTCTATGCCAATGAATAAGTTTACACCAAGTATTTCATTCCTAAAAATCCCTTTGATAAAAATATATAGTAGTCTAAGAGTTTCTCATCAAGTCCGAAAATGAAGGAAAGGAAGAAAAGGAATAAGTTATGTTTTAGCTCCAAGGAGCCTTGGTGACTTGGATATAGGTACCTTGGGAAAGGATAGGTGCATTAAATTGAGGTAATGTTTGAACATGAATAAAGATATAAATATATGAAACCATAGAGTGCAGAAGAACTCAAGTTGAAGATTGAATGATGCAAGGACTTCTGAAGGTCATAACTTTTGACTCCAATGTCTTCTTGGGCTTAAATTGTATAGGGAGGTGCATTATGAAACATTATTTGGATTACTAATAGATCCTAGCTCCATTGGATCCTATTTTAACACATGTTTGGGGCCAAAATCTTTCAATTGGGCCCTCAAAATAAACTTTTCTTATTTTTTTTCAGGCTTTTAGAAAGTTATTTCTTTAATAACTTGGAACTGTTGTTACCAATATGAAAATTAAGTTGAAAATTTTCCTTACCATAGTGTTAGGAATTTTGGACTCAAAGTGATATGTATAATAATTACCAAAAATGGAAAAATGTGACAATTATAAAAAATTGCAAAAAATGGTAATTTTTAGGTTTTTTTTCTTTTTTCTATTTTTTAGATATAAGGTGTTCTCTTTCCATTATATAAAATGGTGGATGGATATTAATGAATAACTCGATGTTTATACTTATTTAGTCTCAATTTTTGGATGTGATTATTTTCCTTATTCTATAGTTTAGTTACATCATTTGGTATTAGAGCAGGAAGATGGATGGGAGAGGAAGAGGTAGAGGATTTTGTTAGATACATAGAGATATGGAAATCCTACAAAGGAAAGTAGAGGATCTTCAAGGAATGATGGAGAATCAGAGAATGGCATAGAGAGGAGACAGTTCTGATGAAGAAATGGGCTAAGGAGATGTAGATCAACACATAGAACTGGAAGAAGGAGAACAATTAGAAGAGAGGATTTTTGAAGAAAGGATGTTGAGGGAATTAGAAGGGAAGTATGAAAGGATTGAAATTGATGTTTCAAAGTATGCAGGTAGCCTAAAACCATAGGAGATGATAGATTGGTTGAATGATATGGGAAACATATTTGAATGAAACTCTATGATAGAAGAAATGATGCAGAAGCATCCAAGGCATACAAGTAATCTTGCATCAATTTGTGATTATTTTCTCTCAATAAGGACTAATCAGCTTAATTTTACCAAGTATGATAGTCAAGATTTGAGCTACATCATTAAGTTTTACACCGTGACTTCATCTAACGTTTTCCATGGGACCTTATCTCATGTCACTTCGAAGTGTCAATGGCGAAGGTAGTAGTAGTGAAAGGTCACGAAGGATTCTCATTGGGGGGAGGTTCACCTATTAGTGGGATGAAATTCAAAGTCCCTTTGACAAAGTGATAAGGTGAATCAGGGTGATGATGATACTTCGGGCTGACAAGAATACATGTCCCTTCGATATTCTAAAATTGGGGAGACTAACAGTTTCAATGGGATGTTATGAAGAGTCCCTATGACATGCCAATAAAGTGAGGATGAAAAAGGACCAACATTTTGATGAAGCCTCATGAACAAGACCTGGATATATTAGAGTGATAGGATTTGAAGTTACCTCAACACTACAATGATGGGAAGGAAAATGGAAAGGTGAATAGAATGATGGCAATGGATGGACGAATGAGTTGGTGACACATGGCATGATACTATTTGTTGATTCTGCATCGTTGTTGTGAATCAACGTGATCTTTAGCCAGATGATTTCAATCCTGAAGCAGATGGATGTAAGATGAATACCTATCATGAATGAATAATAATTAAAGTTGTTGATAATGAGATAATTTCCTAGGGGATCTAGATGTTTATTAGACAACAAGGCGGTACTACGACAACACGAGAGGAAAAGAATGTCAAGAGGCTAAGCTGACCTAAAGGAGGATTATATTATATAGGGAGAAGAGGAGAAGGTGACGGGGGGCATGTAGGTGTACTCTAAGATTGTAGATAAGAATTGGAAGAACCGATCTACAAGATTGACTAATGCTTTGTAATCAAACAACCCATGTAATTTTGTAATTTGTTTTCCATTTTAGTATCAATAAAATATATCTGTTCTTCCTGCATTTTTGTTGTGAAAACTTGTGTGTGTTGTGGTGAGTTTTCATTTACAGTAAGGGGAGTACCCTTCATCAAGTGGTATCAAAGTAGGTCATCTTGAGTCTGTAAACATAGCGCTAAATGTGAGGTAGTTTGCAGTAGGGCTTGTGAGTGTGGGTTGAGATCAAGATACTTCCTAGACCTTCCCATCATGGTAGAGGTAGAGGTAGAGGTGATGGAGGAAGAGATCAACCTAGAGATGAAATTAGAGCCCTCAAAAGGAAATTAGAAAACTTGTAGGAAGAGGTTCACAAGAGACAAGTGCATTGAGAAAGAGATGACAATAAAGATGAAAATGAAGAGGAAATGGAAGAGAAAGAATAGGATCAAATAGATCCTAGAGAAATGAGATTTTTGAGAGCAATATCCAGACTTGGAAAGAAACCTAAAATGGAGGTTTCAACTTTCAGTGGAAGTTTGAATCCTAAAGAGTTGATCGATTGGATCAATGACATGGAGGAGTTTTTTGAGTTTGATGGGATTGAAAACCCTCACAAAGTGAGGTTTTCAAAGAAAAAGTTAAAAGGACATGCAAATATATGGTGGAAAGAGATCCAGCTTGAAAGGGGAAGACAAGGGAAGGATATAATTTCTAGATGGGATAGAATGGTGGAAAAATTGAAGAGGCAATTTATTCCAATTGATTATGAGTTGGAGCAACTCAAGAAGATGCAGAGCTTGAGACAAGGAACAAGGATGGTGAAAGAATGCACAAAATAATTTCACAATGTCCTGATTCAAATAGGACATTCTGAGGAAAATAAGGAGAAATTTACTCATTATATTAATGGGCTGAAGCCTAGCATAAAGGAAGAATTGGCACTAGTAAGAATGACAACCATTGAGGAAGTTTATTAGTTTTCCTTAAAATTTGAAGAACAACTGAACAAAAGGTTTGAAAGAAAAAAAAGAGTTGGAGGTCATGGTGGAAGGACTGGTAGATGACCATATGGAGGTTGAAGTAAGGAAGATCTAGATGAGGACTAGGAAGAGGAGGCTTTCGAGGAACTTGTTTTCAATGTGGGGAGGAAGGATATAGAACCTTTGAGTGTCCTCACCATCAAGGAAAGATGAACAAAATACTTGAAGGTAATGCTCAAGTTTCTCATGTAGATGAAGATGCTTAGTCGTGACATTTTGAAGATGTTGAAAGGGGTGAGTCCCTTGTTTTCAGAAGAGCCTTTCTGAATGAGGAGAAGGAACCAAACTAGAGAAAGAACATGTTTTGAACTCAATGTAAGTGTGAAGGTAAAGTTTGTACTATTATCATTGATGGAGGTAGTACATACAATATTGTGTTAGAGGAAATTATTACTAAGTTATAGTTGGAAAGGAGAAGGCATCCAAGTCCATATTGGATTGCATGGTTGTAGAAGGACCAAAAGGCTTTGGTCAAAGAGCAACATCTGATAAATTTCAAGATTTCTAACTATAAGGATGAGGTTTTTTGTGATATCGTACCAATGGATGTTTGTCAAATGCTGTTAGGTAGACCATGGTAGTTTGATCAACAAGCGATGCATGATGGACATGCTAACACTTGTTCATTGACAAAGGATGGTGTTTGACATAAGATGAAACCCCTAAAGAATGTAGGAGAAAGGGTATGTAGTAATGAAATAATTTGTAAGGGTTGATGGAAGAAAATTCAAAGAAGGTATGAGACATGAGCATATGTGTTTTGCATTAATCCCTAGAGTTGATAAAAAAGGTGATAGTGATGTACCTATAGAAGTTTCAAATCTGTTGAAAGAGTTTTAGGTCATTGTTTCTAATAACATACTTGAAGGTTTACCTCCAATAAGGAAGATCAGTCATCAGATGGACCTGATTCTTGGAGCCAATTTTCCAAATAAGGCAGCCCATCAAATGACTCCAACAAAAAATGAAGATTTGAATAGACAAGTGCAAGATTTGTTGTGAAAAGGATTGATTAGGGAGAGTTTGAGTCTGTGTGCAGTACCTACAGTATTAACACCTAAGAAGGATGGAGAATGGAAAATGTGTATAGATTTCAGAGTCGTCAACAAGACCACTATCAAGTATCAGTTTCCCTTCCCAAGGATGGATGACATCATGGATTGTTTGAGTGGAGCTAAGTACTTCACGAGGATAGATTTGAAGAATGGTTACCACCATATCTGAATTAGAGAAGGAGAAGAATGGAAGAAAACCTTGAAAACCAAAGAAGGTTTGTACGAGTGGTAAGTCATGCCTTTTGGGCTAACCAATGCACCAAGCAAATTCATGCAGCATGAATGGGGTACTAAAACAATTTTTAGGAAATTTTTTTATTGTTTACTTGCATGACATTTTGATTTTTAGTAAGAAATTGGATGAGCATCTGATGCATATTAGAATTTTTTTTGAGAAGCTGAGGGAAGAAGCGTTGTTAATTAACTTGAAGAAGTGTAGTTTTGTGAAATGAGAGTTGGTATACCTAGAATTTTTGATCTCAGCAGAAGGTAGATTAAGATGGATCCAGAGAAAGTAAGAGCTATTGTTGAATGGCCTACACCAAGGAGTGCTACACAGGTAATATCTTTTCATGGTCTAGAAAGTTTTTATAGGAAGTTCATCAAAAGTTTTAGTAGTATTTGTGCACCCCTAACAAAAATAATGAGAGGGGATAGAAAAGAATTTAAGTGGAGTACAAGAGCAACAAAGAGTTTTGATTTTTTAAAGAAGAAAGTCACGGAGCAACCTATTTTGGCACTTCTAGATTTCAATAAGGTATTTCAAGTAGATTGTGATGCTAGTTTTAGCACCATTAGAGTTATTTTGAGTAAAGAATGTAAGCTTGTTGCCTATTTTAGTGAAAATTTGAATGATGCAAAGGAAAAGTATTATGTTTATGATTAGGAGTTCTACGCTATAGTTCAGGCTTTGAAGAAATGGAGACATTACTTGTTACCAAAATAACTTGTTTAATTTATTGATCATTAGGCTTTACAATATTTAAACAATCAAAGAAAGTTGAATTAGAGGCACTTGAAATGGGTTGAATTTGTACAAAGTTGTGGACACAAAAAAAGTATTCATTTTTACTTGCTTGATTTGGGCATAGTTGATAATAAATTGAACTTAATGAGGCATTGATTTGGTGTTGGGAGGTGTTTTACACGTCCATACTAGGTCTTGGACTCTTGCAAACTGAATAAAATGCATCTAACAATGTCTTGTGAAGGTGTTGTAAAGTGTTGTAAAATACTTTCATGCCTATCTAGACTTAATGTACCCATCTTCACCCCAATACAACATTGTAAAATATATTTAATTACATTCTCACATTAATCTAGAAGGCCTAAAAATTGAATTTGACTCTAATCTAGTTTTCTAATGTTTCCTACACATTCACATTGGATGTTGTGCCTTTCTAGGCTAAGTGGACCTCATTTTAGTGTTGTAAAGTTTATCTAATCACACTTTCACATTGAAATTTGTGTCCCAAGCCCTAATTACCCTTTAAATCATCACTAATTGGCCCCTATGACCCCTTATTGTGCATCCCAAGGCATAATTTGATCAAATACCCAATAAAATCATCATATAAACCTAATTTATGCATTCCCCGACATTCCAGCTGTCAAAAGGGCCCCTCTGGGACTATGTCACCCATCTGGGTGAATGAGTCCCTGCCAGGTGGGACTAATTAGCCCAACATGGTGACTTAGTCCAATTTGGCCTAATTTTGAGGATTGAGTGGGAAATTTTGGATTTTAAGTTTATTCTTCCTTCACGTTGGCCTTGGGGATCCAATTAACGGGAAAATTAGGTCAATTGCCTATAAATAAAAGTATATAAACCCTAATTCATAATCATCTTAACTCATCATCATTCATTAATCATTCATCATGTTTTCAAGTCAAGCAAGTTAGGGTTTTGGCATTCTAAGTCATCAAGATAGCATTTTTTAGACATTCAAGGGAAAAATATTCATCTATTGTTGCAGAAATTCAAGATCTACCATCATGGATAGTATCTAACTCCATTGTTTCATGTTTCATTATATTATTTCTCCCATTTTGTTTAATTATGTTAAAAAGGGTTTGACTGAGGCAAACCCCCATGCCCTAACATTCAACATTTTTTTCTCTTTCATTGCGTGTTTGCATATTTAGGCATCTTGAAGGCTTGGAAATCATTGAAGATTAGGTTGAAGACTTGTTGAAGACATCTCCTTGTTGACCAAGCCAAAATATCTAGACTAAAAGTCACTTTCAGGCCCAAAAATTTGAGTTTCAAAAGCAGACACTTGTAAATAAGCAAAGTGCAAACTGGGGGCTTTTGTTTCCCCTTTCAAATTTTTAGATATACAGAAGTGGAATAAGTCACCACTAATGGTGAATTAGTCCCACTGTACATGCATTTCAGTGATTTTTGTAGATTCAAACACCCATTTGGTTGAAACAGGCTTTGGAGTAGTTTTTCCAGATTTGGGACTAAGTCACCTAGATTGGCATAAGTGTCCTAGTTGGCTTTTGCATCAGGGTTTTCAGGATTTCAGACCTTCATTCCATCCTTTTTCACCCTTCAGGTGCACACATTCTATTTTGTAACCTTTTGTTCAGTTTTGTTTACATTTTTAGGTCATTTATCACATGTTTGCATACAACATTGTGTTCTCCAACACTTTGTATTTCTTAGGTTTTACATTAATAATCATCATTATTTTTTAGTTTATTGCATTAAGATATTACATTTAGGCATATTTCATCCATTTTACATTAATCTTTGAATGTTGACATTGCATTTTGGCCCATCTATCCCCTTTTAGGTGAAAAACCCTAGAAGGGCTAGAAAGCATTAGGGAGATAAAATATTTGCTTACATTTTGGTGAACTTACTTTTTGAATCTTTTCTTCTCTGATTTGGAGTCCAACATCATCCTATAATTATCTTACATTTCATTTTTCATTAGTTAAAGTTGCATTCTAGGGTTTGAAAGTTTGCATTTTTGCATTTTAAATCATCACAAAACATCTAAAAACTACATTTTCTTTCAGTCTTCAGGTCATACATACTAAAAAGCATCAAAACCTATTAAAAATTTTAGAATTTTTTTAGAAAAACCTACCTGGGACTAATTTTCCATTCTAGGCGACTTAGTCCCAGTCCAAATTTTTCACTATCTGTTACAGCATCAGAAACCTCAATTTTTTGCTTCCTAAGCTTTCTAGTATCATATAATATAATTCTAGAAAGTTTTAGGAGCTTCTTTTTTATGCATCTAGCTCAAAAGCATCAATTTAGGATAGTCATTTTTTAGATCATTTCAGTCTATAACATCCTTAGATCTAAACATGCTTACATTTCTGAAACTTTGCATCACATGGATAAAAGTACTTTTCACTTTTTGATACACAATGTTTCTATTCATAAAAAAAATCATAACTTTGGTAAAAGTGCTTTTCATTCTTGCATATACATTGTTTACATTCTTAAAACTTTGCATATATTAGATAAAACAGTTTTGCATCTTTAGATATACATTACTAAAACATTGCATGAAATCATTACAAGTTCTTTTCATTTTTTTTTCAAACAATATTTGTGTCTTACATATTTAGACATACTAAGAAAGCTTTCCTATCCCCTCCCTATGAGAGTTTTTTAGTGAAGAAGAATACAACCTTGGACATTCCTAACAATCATATTTGTTCATCTCCTAATATCTCTCCTATTGGTGACGAAGATATTTTGGTAGAAGAATCAATTAATGAGAGTTTTTATAATCCTAGTTGTTTCTCTCCTCTTACGTCTCTTAGTGGACAAGACATTGATAAACAAGACAACACAACCATAGGTAATCATGATAATAACATTCATTCTTCTCCTAGTATCTCTCGTAGTTGTGAAGAAAATACTTTGATATTAGACAACACAATCAATGACAGTCATAAGAATATTTGTTGTCCCCCTTCACCTAGTGAATCCCTTATTAAGCTACACAATTTAACCATTGATCATTCCCCTACTTGCGATGAAGTTTCTTTAGAAGAACCAATCCATGAATGTCAAGAAAATTTGATGTGTATTTCTCCTAACAACTCTCCTCCTAGGGAGAATATCATGGTGCAAGAAAATGAAAACAATAGTAATGTGTCTTCCTTAGATAAAAAGGTGACTCTAGATTACCCTTCATTAGAAATACATCAAACCAAGACCACTAAGGTTATGAATATGCAAGCTTCCATTCAATCACCCTCGATCAATAGACATCATACATACCCCATGGGACATCCTAAGAACCTCTAATTCTCTACCCACCTTCACACAACAAAAAAACTCAAATCCAACCTAAACTCATTCTTTATCCTCTATCACATCAACCTCCAACTCAACAAAAACCCAAATTCACTCTCTACCCACCTCAGAACAATGTCTCGCAACAACTGATTCATAATATTGTTTCTCATACATACAACACTAGAAACAATCCATCACCACAACAACCAACTCCAACTTCCTTACCTTTTCCTAATGCTATCCTACCTCCTACTCGACTAAGAGAGTATGATCTTGTTGAGCAACTTAAGAGAACTCCTGCCAAGATATCCCTTTGGGACCTTCTTCTGAATTCACCTACCTATCACACTATGCTTCAAAGAGCCTCACAACAAGTTCCTATCCCTTCTAGTGTGCAACCAAATGACATAGCAGCCATAATCCAAGGATTAAATACTGACATTGTTTTCTACCAAATTGAACTCCCCCCTTTGGACGGGCAAAAAAAAAAAAAGCATTTATGATCATTGCTCAATACAAATGCATTAGGATCAAGTGAACCCTTGTTTAAAATGGCTCCGCCCTTAATGTGTGTAGTGTAAACCTCTTTGATAGGCTTCGTGTGGATAGATCACAAATTCAACCTGATTCTTTATCTATTAAGGCCTTTGACAATGAAGAAAAGAAACTACTTGGTGTGATCACTTTACCTATTACAGTTGGAGTGGCCACATTGAATACACCAATCCATGTAATGCCACATAATCTTTCATATAATATTCTTTTAGGAAGACCATGGATTCATGAGATGAATGCAATGACTTCAACTCTACATCATAAAATGAAATACATTCACAACAACAAAGTGCACATCCTTAAAGCTGACCCTAATCCAAATAGTTGTTTGAACATTGAGAAAAACAAAGTGAATCATTTACACACATTGACACAAACTACACAAGTGGAACTTGTGCAATAAAAATACAATGAACAACACATTAAACAACCCATGAAGCTATTAGATGATTATTGGGGTTCCTTAGATTTCACACCAACACTCATGGATGAGTAGAAGATCATAAACAAAAATTCCACTGAGGAAAACAAAAAATAGTTATGTCAACACAAAACTTGTATGATCCTTCGAAAGCATCCACCTCAACCACTACAGAACATAATACAATAAATTACACAACAAAATTTGATGAACTTAATAATGAACAACCAACCAATTCAAAATAAATGAAGAAGCTTTATGGACGAGGTTATGAGCTTATGAAACAACTTGGATACAATGGAAAAGGATGTAGTGCTAATGAACAAGGCATCTACAACCCTATAGATCCTATCACACAAAAAACAACTTATGGTCTTGGTTATTATCCTTTGATTGAAGTAATCAAGCCTTCCCTCCACATCAATACTATCACAAAATATCCTTATAAAACAAATTTACCCGTCATACACCCTATACTAATAGACACTAGAGGTATTGATTGTTCTCCTTTGCAAGCAATCAAACAAACAAATACACCTTCGCTTAATGTCATCTTGCAAAACACTAATGAATTCAATTCATTAGAATTTACACCCTCCTATAAAGGAGAGCCCAAAATATCGCAATCTAAAGAGTCTTGCATAGGTATGACAACTAAGAAAGATGTATCTTTGTCACAAACTATAGGACCACCTTCTCCCATTGATCGAGAGGGTATCTTGTCGAGATTCCTCCAAGATCACTTGATATCTCTCCCTCCACGAACTTGAAAGAAATGCTATTACAAGACTTCATTTTGTGCATATCACAAAGTCCATGGTCATTCTACTAATGAATGTAAGGCTTTGAGTAGTAAAATCCAAAATTTTGCAGAGTTTGGCGTTCTTCCTTATGAGGGCCACTCCATTCCTCTAATTGATACTGATTTTCACTCTAGCATGCATTTCATTAATAATTTTGGCTCACCCTTGTCCTGCACTAAGTAGGGGAAAGGGGTTATGTAGCCTTGTCCTCGTATGTCACTTGTTGTTGCCTCTTTTGACTAGTCGTTAACCTTTCATGAACATAAAGAGCAAGCTTGGGATGTGGATGGTATGCCTTAAGTTGGCTCAACTATGACATACTACCCTTTTCATGACATATCTTATAGGAAACATATGACTTGGCAGAAGGCTTTTCGCATAAGTTCTCATGTCTTCCTCTTATGCTTTAAAGAAATTGCTCATAGTAATGGTGTTTGCAACTACTTTAAAGTTGGGGCATACATTGACACTCACATTTCATTGTGTCATTTCTTTCTTCTTGTGATGTGTCATCTTCTTGGCGGTGTCATTGGGCTTGATTCCCTAAAAGAGTGTGATACTTCTTTTACACATCCTCTCTTGGAGACATTAAGCACAATGTTCCCTAAGATGAGACCTTACACGAACTAAGAAAAATCCCTTTAAACATTCCTTACACCACTTTGCATTTACAATGTCTATGAGTGTCAAGCATATGAAGTTTTGCTTACCTCATAGAGCTCGAAAAACATTTTCATTGTGGCACCTTATCAAAGTTATTAGGAGGTATAACTTTAGTATTGTTGAGTGGGAAGCCCATTTCGAAGCATGAATTTTCCCCATAGCCACCATGTGGATTTCTCACCTCGCGGTCAACCAGAAGTTTTGTGGCCCCAGAGTGAGTATGTTGTCGATTTCTCACTTCGCGGACAACTAGAAGTTTTGTGGCCCTAGAGTAAGTATAATTTGGCCTTCTCACCTGACAAACAACCAATATTTTTGTTTCCTTAGAGTGAGTATGCATTTTTGGACAAACAACCTAGATTTGATCCACAACATGTTGGAAAAATGGTCGAAGCTTGATCCACCTCATTTTCGCTTTTCTCTTCCTTCTAGTTCTTTCCATTGTATGATCATGTATCTTGTCTTGCTATAAAAAATTCACCTTATACATGTCCTTTTGTGCTTATGTTGGTTTGACTTAGGATCTTGGATCCAGGGGGCTTGCACAACCTCCTTTGATCTTTGTCATCCTAGACCATCCACATTGTTACGATTGGACCCCTCTCTTGAATGTCTACTTTAGTGTGAGTTTGAAGCTAGTTTATCCTCTCACTAAAGTGGAGGCTAACTATGGACACAGAAAAAGTATCCCTTTTTGCTTGCTTTATTTTGGCATAATTGATGATAAATTGGACTTAATGAGGCCTTGATTTGGTGTTGGGAGGTGTTTTACACATCCATACTAGGTCTTGGACCCTTGCAAACTGAATAAAATGCATCTAATGATGTCTTGTGAAGGTCTTGTAAAGTGTCGTAAAAGAATTTCACGCCTCTCTAGACTTAATGGACCCATCCTTAAAATATATTTAATTGCATTCTCACATTAATCTAGAAGTCTTGAAAATTGAATTTGACTCTAACCTAGTGTTGTAATGTGTCCTACACATTCACATTGGATGTTGTTCCTTTCTAGGCTAAGTGGACCTCATTTTAGTATTGTAAAGTGTATTTAATCACACTTTCACATTGAACTTTGTATCCCAAGCCCTAATTATGCTTTGCATCATCATTAATAGACCCCTATGACCCCTTATTGTGCATCCCAAGGCACAATTTGATCAAATATCTAATAAATTCACCATATAAACCTAATTTATGCATTCCCTGACATTCCAGCTATCAAGGGGGCGCCTCTAGGACTAAGTCACCAATTTGGGTGAATGAGTCCTTGCTAGGTGGGACTAAGTTTCCCAGCATGGCGAATTAGTCCAATTTGGCCTATTTTTGAGGTTTGAGTGAGAAATTTTGGATTTTAAGTTTATTCTTCGTTCATGTCGGCCTTGTGGATCCAATTAATGGGAAAATTAGGTGGATTTTCCATAAATACAAGTCTCTAAATCCTAATTCATAATCATCTTAACTCATCATCATTCATTCATCATTCATCATGTTTTCAAGTCAAGCAAGTTAGGGTTTTGGCATTCTAAGTCATCAAGATAGCATTTTTAAGACTTTCAAGGGCATAATATTCATCTATTATTTTAGAAATTCAAGATCTATTATCATGGAAAGTCTCTAACTCCATTGTTTCATGCTTCATTACATTATTTATCCATTTTGGTTTAATTACCTAAAAAGGGGTTTGACCAAGGCAAACCCCCATGCCCTAACATTCAACATTTATTTCTCTTTCATTGTGTGTTTGTTGATTTAGGCATCTTGAAGACTTGGAAATAATTGAAGATTAGGTTGGAGACTTGTTGAAGACATCTCCTTGTTGACCAAGCCAAAATATCCACTAAAAGTAACTTTCAAGCCCGAAAATTAGAGTTTCGGAAGCAGACACCTATAAAGAACCAAAGTGCAGACCGAGGGCTTCTATTTCCCCTTTCAAATTTTTAGAAATAAAGAAGTGGACTAAGTCACCACTAATGGAAAATTAGTACCACCGTACATTCCTTTCAATGATTTTTGTAGATTTAGACACCCATTTGGCTGAAAAACAGGCTCCAAAGTAGTTTTTCTAGATCTGGGACTAAGTCGCCCAGATTGGCACAAGTGTCCCAGTTGGCTTTTGCATCAGGTTTTTTAGGATTGCAAACCTTTATTTCATCCTCTTTCAACCTCCAAGTGCACACATTCTATTTTGTAACCTTATGTTAAGTTTTGTTTACATTTATAGGTCATTTATCACATGTTTGCATATAACACTGTGTTTTCCAGCACTTTGTATTTCTTAGGTTTTACATTAATAATCATCTTTATTTTTCAGTTTATTACATTAGGATATTACATTTAGGCATATTGCATCCATTTAAATTTAATCCTTGAATGTTGACAATGCATTTTGGACCATCTTTCCCCTTTTAGGTGAAAACCCTAGAAGGGCTAGAAAGCATTAGGGAGCCAAAATCTTTGTTTACAAAAGTTACAGATTTTTTTTGAAGCACAGGAGTGGAAGATCGAAAAAAGCTGTAGATGCCTTGAGTAGGAGGCATAAATTGTTAATAGAAATGTAGATTGGAGTTGTTGTGTTCCATGAACTCAAGAGTTTGTATCTTGAATATCTTGATTTTGCAGGGGTTTGGAAAGCTTGCATGGAGCCTATCACTCTGGATAGAATGACATGGTTGGATTTTATGATCTGAGATGAATTTTTTTTTTGAATGAATGAGTTTTACATTCCAAGGAGTTCCATGAGAGAGAACTTGATCAAGGAGAAACACAATGGAGGATTAGATGGATACTTCGGTCGAGATAAGACCACTGCTATTGTTGGTGCACATTACTATTCGCTGCAATTGCAACAAGATGTGAAGAACTTTGTGGAGGGTTTTAGAGTATGCCAGATGGAAAAAGGAACAAGTCAGAATACGAGGTTATATCAACCATTACCTGTACTAAAGCAGCCATGGGAGGACATCAACATGGATTTTGTTCTTGGTTTTTTGAGAATACAACAAGTTCATGGCTCCATATTTGTAGTGGTGGATAGATTTTTGAAGATGACACACTTCATCCCATGTAATAAGACTAGAAATGTTGTTCATATTGAAAAATTATTTTTCAAAGAGGTGGTAAGAATACATGATCTACCCAATAGCATAGTTTCAAACTAAGACACCAAATTTTTAGGGTATTTCTAGAGGACATTGTGGAAGAAGATGAAGACTGATTTAAAGTTTAGTTGAGCACATCATCCACAGACTCACAGACAAACAAAGGTGTTGAATAAGATTTTGGGTAACTTGTTGAGATTCTTAGTAGGGGAAAAACCTAAGGGATGGGATTTGATTTTACCACATGTGGAATTTTCTTACAACAATTCTATCAACAGGAGCACTGGTAAATCACCATTCTAGATTATGTATGGGAGTAGTCCTAGTGTAGACACTTAAAAATGACCTAGGCCTACAAGCTCTATTTTACCACTTTCGTCCTAGCATAATTATGACATTTTAATTATGACCTTGGTCCACATTCGACTATTAATTAAATAATTCATAATTATTTAATTAATTCACGTCTCTTGTATTCTTCATGATTATTAAATAAATAAATTTTATTTATTTATTAAATATGTCATTAATTGTCTAAGACTTCCCCTAATTAAATTAATTTCGTAATTTATTTAATTACCTTTCTTCATTTATTTCTTCTTGATTATTAAATAAATAAGTTTTATTTATTTATTTAATATGTCACTAACTGTCATAATTAAATGAACTAATTAATTTATTTAATTATTAGTCTTATTTGCTAAATTAAATAATTAAATTTAATTATTTAATTGCCAAAATTTGATATTCCTCTCCTTTTAAATAAATTAAATTATTTAAAATGTCATCTCATTCTTAACTGTTAGCTCATTTTGGTAAATAATCTGAAAATTGATTATTTATTATTTCACAAAATTCACATTTGGAATTAATTTAATTCCAAATTGGTAACTTTCCTCTGGAAGTCAGGTGATCGGGCAGGTTTTTGGTCCTTCCAAAACTAATCTTCAGTCCACTCTTTATCTTCTTCATTTTTGAAAATCTTTATTTTCTAATTAATTTCCTCATTTATTCTCCACCGCTGATTTGATTCTTTGAGATGACATCTTGACCACCCGATTGATAATTTTTCCCTAACCCTAATTAGGGATTATCATATTTAATTTGGGCCTTTCATTTTAGGTCTTAGTCAAAAGTCAATCTCACCCGTCCATTCAAAATGGCATTTTCTATAAAATGCCATTTTCCTCTCATTTCTCAATTACACACATAGACACATTATACACTCTTGCACTTGTACATTTAGACTTTTTCATAGAAATTGTTAGCATATTTCATTGAGTTCTGACATCTTTAGGCATAGACATTCTTAGTCATCTAGGCATTAGGCATTGGACTTTGATCAAATCCTTCAAGCTTGGTGTAGTACTTCGTCAAAGATTGCTCGCATGTCAAATCTAAGGGCAACACATCAACCAGCAAGGTAGAAGGTACTATGGAGGTAATCATGGAAAATTTGATTTACACGTATAACTGTTTATTGTTTAATTTCCTTTGTACTCGATAGGTCTTTGGGTTTCTTTGTCTTTATTGATTTACTATTGACACTCTAATCCTTAACATTTAAAACCTAAAAGAAATCCTTAGTTACATTGGTGAACCCGACTCTATTTTTCTTGTTATTTCCGTATGGTTTTTGTGTGTTTTATGTTTTTTGCAGGTACAGGTACAGAGTGATGCAACTATTTTTTTTAAATCATGATGCATCTGATGCATCGCGATGCATTCAAAGACACCAACACCGCAATTTCCCTATCACGACGCAATTGTGATCAGGAAATCCGTAGTTGAATTACCGAGGCACATTTGATACACAGAGTGATGCAATCACTCTATTGTGACGCATTCAACTGGTAACATTTTCTCTTGATCTGCTTTTAGTTTTTTACTATTTTCTATTTTCTTTTTATTCTGGTTATTTCCTGCATTCTGCCTAGAATAGGTTTGTTATTACTAGTCAGGATTTGCAACTTTTTGGTGATTACTATTCAAGGGTCGAAGGAAAACATTAAAACTACTAATGTGTGGTCTTGCAGGTTCGAACGTCAATGACTAAACATCAAAACAATGTGCTTATCTTTTTCTTAGTTTAGTTCATTTTTCCTTTTGGTGCAATTAAAACGAACTTGTGTTTTTACTATGTTTGAATGTGTTTACAAAATGGTAGGTGAGTATGCTCTCACCTTGTGAAAACTCAATGATTAGCAAACTAGACCCGTTTTTATCTGTTTTTACCCTCATGACTTGGTATATCGAAGTATCCTCTCCCCTTGCGCTCTTGGGAAATCTTGGGTGCAAGAGAAATGATTACCAACTCTAGAAATTAGGCTTGCCTAGGGATTTCATCACCCCAACGTGACTCAAACTGGAAATGGAGCTAAAGCCAAGCTACCCCCGACTGGTATATAAATGTGAATCTTAAGGGAAATCCTAAGATTATGAGTGCTGATGTGTCATATGGACAGAGTAGTACTCCCTTAAACCCTATTGAGCTTAACCTCTTTAGGCCGGAGTGCCACCTAATTAGTGATTAATCTCTTTCCCCATGTATGGCCACTTGAACGGGGGTCCTGAACTAAAAACCTTTGTGTAGTAAGCCAAAAACCTTCTATTTTCTAGCGTAGCACCGATCGATATGAAGGCATCCACACTTTCGCAGTTTGTAGTAGAGGTGATCAATATGCCATGGGAGTTTCATGGGGGTTGGAAGTTTGGTTGGCTTGAGAAGAGAGTGCACTGTAAGGGGGAGCCCGTGTATCCAAGCTTCTGAATTCACATGCTGCAAATATGTGGTTGGGGAAACCCACGTGGAATCTAGCGAATATTGTCCTGGCCTAACCTAGGATTGTACTTGTCTTATGTGCGCTTGCTTATGTTCAAAACATTGTGCTTGTCAAGTGTTTTCTATATTTTCAAACAATATACACAACATTCACAAATCTAGACACAAATAATTGACCTTAGACAACTCAGACTTTTCAACAAAACATCAAAAAACAATCTCAATCCTCATTTTGAACTTAGACTTTGCATTGTTCATCTTAGTCATCATTTTGAACCTAGACCTTGCATTTATAACATTAAGTCCTTAGTCAAACATCATCATCTTAGTCCCCAGTTGACATTTGGGCTTTGATCACCTTGTCATCTTACATCAATCATTTTCTTAGAAAAACATTATCATCAGCTAGTCATCCTAGTCGACATTTTAGGAAACATAGTCTTGCATTTTCATCCTTATTGAAAATCCAAAAAACATAGGTTATCATCATCCTCACATTTAGTTGTCATTCTCGTCATCCTTGTCTGAGCAATCAATTTTTATTGTTGAGACTAGGCTTCAAAGACAAACATGACAAATGGAAAACTTTGGACAAGATTTCAATCCCAACATTGATAATAACACTTCTGACACAAACCAACATTGGACTTTTTCTGACCCATTTCACAACATGAAAATGCAACCTTCCATGAACATGCCATCTTCATCATGAAACCCTTCTTAACCATTGATACAAAGAGACCAAAATGAACGAGTATATGCAGAAGACTTAGAAGCTGCAACGCAAAATCTTGATATAGTCTCCTTCGTAGAAAACTCAGTCTTATGCGACCCTCAAAGGTATCTAGCCATGCTTTTGGACCAAGGGGCTAAGTTACCATGAGGCTTTGACACAAATAATTTTCCACCTCCATCCGTCTACCCTCACCATCAACAGTCACTTGACATAAATCCTACCAGTAATTCACAACAAACATCCACTTATCACCCTTATCCTAACCTTGACAAGGGAAACCAACTATCCACTAATCCATACCAAGTCTCCACTTCATATGCTAGTCCTTCACCTACCAATCCCATCCAAGTCTACATGCCTTATCAACCATCTACCAACTCATGTCAAGTCCTCACATCATACCATATTGATCCTGTCCAAGTCTCCACATCCTATTTTAGTCAACCTTACACTAATCCAACCCAAGACTCCATGGCATATCCGGTCGAAGTCCCCATGTCACATCCTAATCCAGTCCAAGACTCCATGTCATATCCAGTCCAAGTCTCCACGTCATACCATTTTCCTTCACATACTAGTCCAATGTAAGTCCCCATGTCCTATCCTATTCCTTCACATACTAGTCTAGTCCAAGTCCCCATGTCCTATCCTAGTCCGTCATTCATTAATGCTTTTCAAGTCATCCCCTCACAAGCCACATCTAGTCATGAAAGTTCTATCATTACTCAAAGTCAAATCCTATTGTGTAAACCTAAGAATACATGTCAAGATGAAAGCCCAAAGCATGACCTTATAATGTCACCCTCATGTCAAGAACAAGGTAGTCCATCCCATGACCCTATCTTAAACTCCATTCAAGGATTCCTTCAAGACAATCATGACATCCAAAGTACACCTACCATTGACCAAGAAGTCCAAATCCTTGACAACCCCATCTTCGACCAAGACCCTACCATTGACCAAGAAGTCCAAAACGATCCACTCCTTGACCTTTATGCCATTCATGATCAAACACTTTCTGACCTTATAAAGGCCTCGACTATTGACACTTCCCATGATGAGACACTTGCCTCCATGGGACACATAGACAATATTCCTTCAGAAAAAGAGTCTTCCACTATGGACATATTTGCATATGATTAAGTTATAGCTAAAATCATTGGACTCTATGACACTAAACATAATGATGGCTTTGACATTGCCTTGGAAGCACCAATAGAATCATCTGAACCTAACATGTCACATGATCAGACCAAAGATATCAGTCAGGAATATGTCCAACATGACAATGAAGCTAAGACACTTTATCAACTAGGGTCATCTATCTTTGTCAGAGCAGGCTTTCTTGCAGACGAAAATATTATAAGTGATAGTATCCACATACCTAATGATGGGTTAGCATCTTGCTTTCAAAACAAAAAATACCCCATCACAAATAGAATCTGTCAAAGCATGCAATATCAAGGTAAAGGACAAGGAAAACATGAGCAAGGCATTCTAGAACCAATACAACTTCAGGAAAATTGCAAATATCAAGGTCTTGGGTATTCTTTAGTCAGCAAATCAAACGATGTTAGTGGTACTTCCTAGATATTGGGTGCAACCTTGTCAGATACAAACATCAAAATGGAGTCCATGAGAAATCCTTGTCATAAGATTGCTACCAACACTCCCTCCATTCGCACCATAAATCATCATTTTCAACCTTCCCTTTGGAACCAACAAAAACAAAAGTCTTACAAAGTCAAAAATCAAATGTCAAATGCCATTGAATCAGACAAAAGGACAAGTGGAAAAATGAAATTAAAATGGATCCCAAAGAAAAGTGGATCAAGCAAAGAAAATATGTCAAAAGGAAAAGTTAATTACAATGTGGAGCCACAATCAAAGAGGACTCCCACATATAACAGATGTCCACCTCCTTCAAAATGGTCATCAAGCAAGGCATATAAAAGTGTTGGTTCCAAACATCATCCCAATCAAAATTCCAAAATCTGTCATACACCATACCAAGTTTGGAGAATAAAAGATGATTCATCCAAACATCCAAACAACCTTTCCACATCTACCTTCATCTATCATAATCCTACATCTCACTTAAAGTCCAAAAATCCCACGTCACAAATCTGTCACATCACGACAACAACTCTTTACCACAAGGACTCTCATGGTACTCTATTGCAATGTGCGTATTTTGATAAGGCCAACTCTAGTATCATAAAGGATCACAATGACATCAATCAGTTGTATACAAGCAATACAATCCTGACAAGACAACTCCTTCAGCAAGGTCATTATTAGCATATCATGGCACCAGTCTCTACATCGGCACCATCAGTGGATTCAGAATAGTCAGTGGTCATCTAAAGCATCCAGGCTATCTGCAAAATCAAAAATTAAAAAAATTAAATTTGAAAAATTAAAAAATTGTCACCCTGATGAAAACCTGGCAAACAGGCGTCTCGGTGACACCAAAAAATTCAAAAAGTCAAGAAAATAGTAAAGAGAAAAATTTTGTCCAACAGTGAAAACTTGGCAAACAGGTACCCTAGATAAGTACCATGATGAAAACCTGGAAAACGGGTGTTATGTGTAAAATAAATCGTCTATGTGGACTCTTACACTTGGGGGCAAGTCGTCTCATTTCCCATGCCTTCCTCATGACATTTATGTCCATCTAAGCCCTATCATTTCCATGCATTTTTCCCACTTACCTTAGTCTCGACATAAAACAGGCACCCATAAGTCATGCTTTGGGAAAACTTTTGACAGGCCTATCCTTTGGTCATACATTATCCGTGAAACATCATATCATTGCTGATGTAAACCTCATTATCCTTATGTGACATAGTCCTTGAAAATCATATGACAATTCTCTTAGTCTCATGTGTACTGTCCTTTACCAAGGCCACCCCCTATCTTTTCATGCCTGTCACCTATCTTGGCTTTCCCTTGTCAAATAGTCTAAGGATAATCATCATCCCATCTAGTCCTAACCAAGTCATTCCAAATGCAATGAGTCTAATCCATACAAGCACATTATCCAAAATTTTACTTGACTACATTCCTGGCCCGGCTGTAGATCGGCATACTTTCGTCACATTATTGTCATCGTCCTCACGTTGTTTCAGGATGCGTCCTTCCCACATCAAACAACGTTGTCATCACCTGTCAATTGGTATTCAACTTGACTAGGGGCACAATCATGTTTGTCCTTGGATTCTCATGTGTAGGCATCAATCATATGCATTTTTCACGATCCTCTTAAACGTCAAAATGCAAAAAAAAAAATTATAAAATGACAAAAAGACAAAAAAATCATAAAATGTCCTGAAGAAAGACCAAAAACATCATAAAATGTCTTGAAGAAAGACCTAAAAATCATAAAACGTCCTAAAGAAAAACACAAAAACATCCAAATCAATGTCAAAATCCTAAAAATGGAGTCAAAGTCAGTCATATCAGTCAAGTCTTTGTCGTTTGTCGAACTACGTTGTCTCTACACATTTGCTACGTAGGCAAGGCCATCAATCGATGAGTCCCTGAGACATTAGGTTAGTCCATTTAGGTTGGTCCAAATAAAATCATGGCATTTGTCACAATCGTCACATCGGTCAAATAAGTCAGACATAGTCAAACTCAGACACAAGACATTCATTTGAAACATCAATGTCAAAATTGGTCAAAATCAGATAGCATAGTCCAATCAATCATACAGTCAACATCAGTTAACTTGCTAAAACATATTAGTCAAAACAATGTCAGTCTCGTCACTCTTTGGTCCTCTTCAAGATGTGTCCTTCTCGGATTTGGACATCGTCAAAATGTCCTTTTCCTTTTTCAGGATGTGTCCTTCCTAACAATAGGCCTTGTCAAACTTTCAAAGCCGTCAAATTGGTAAAACTCTTAAACTATTAAAATTGTCAAACCGATAAGAAATCAATCTTTGGCAAACAAACATTGGCAAACAAAATAAAATGGTTGTTAATCTTTCTGGTGTATCTTGGCTATTTTGTCTTATATTTTTACTGTCTTGTCTTTTTGGTCATATTACTAGCTACCTCGAGGATGTCCCATGAAGGATTTAGAGGTGTGATGATGTCTCCTAGCCTATTTTATTTTCTTTGACTGCTGTCTATGGATTGTCTTGAAAAAAAGTCTGGGGCAACTTCACCCTTAGTATGAGTTAGGACATTCCTTGTTTGTGACTATCTATTTTTCAAGTGGATGACCTTGCACACCTTGGTCTACGTCATATCATGGTGTTTTTTGTCCATTTGTGTCATTTTTACCACCTAATGATGATTAAGAGCAATAAATCTAAAAGTCCTATGATAAAGTTTTGAAGGATTTGGTCTAGGAACTAACATGCATCTCCTTTTGTTTTGTCATCTTCTCTCGCACATCTCATATAAGCATTGCATCCATATCATCATCCATATCTTTTGCACTAACATTTCTTTGTCTCTTCATATTCTAGTCTTCTCGTCTATTTCGAGAGCACACCCGTGTTCTTGGAACCCGTCTGTCCTCTCGAGGGGGCATACCTCTACCCTCCTCATTATTCTTACTCATCGTATTTTGCACTAGGGCATATTTTTGACTTATTTTCTTTGTCACAATGTGACATGCTACATTATGACAAAAGGGGCAGAATGTAGACACATAAAAATGACCTAGGCCTGCAAGCTCTTTTTTACCACTTTTGTCCTAGCATAATTATGACATTTAATTATGTTCTTGGTCCACATTCGACTATTGATTAAATAATTCATAATTATTTAATTAATTCGTGTCATTTCATTCTTCATGATTATTAAATGAATAAATATTATTTATTTATTAAATACATCATTAATTGTCTAGGTCTTCCTTAATTAAATAAATTTCTTAATTTATTTAATTACCTTTCTGCATTTATTTCTTCCTGATTATTAAATAAATAAGTTTTATTTATTTATTTAATATGTCACTAACTGTCATAATTAAATGAATTGATTAATTTATTTAATTAATTAATCTTATCTACTAAATTAAATAATTATTTCTAATTATTTAATTATCAAAATTAATATTCCTCTCCTTTTAAATAAATTAAATTATTTAAAATGTCATCTCATTCTTAACTGTTAGCTCATTTTGGTAAATAATCTGAAAATTGATTATTTATTATTTCACAAAATTCACATTTGGAATTAATTTAATTCCAAATTGGTAACTTTCCTTCGAAAGTCAGGTGATCGGGCAAGTTTTTGGTCCTTCCAAAACTGATCTTCAGTCCACTCTTTATCTTCTTCATTTTCAAAAATCTTTATTTTCAAATTAATTTCCTCATTTATTCTCCACCACCGATTCGATTCTTTGAGATGACATCTTGACTGCTCGATTGATAATTTTTCCCTAACCCTAATCAGGGATTATCATATTTAATCTTGGCCTTTCATTTTAGGTCTTAGTCAGAAGTCAATCTCACCCATCCATTCAAAATGGCATTTTCTATAAAATTCCATTTTCCTCTCATTTCTCGATTACACACATAGAAACATTATACACTTGCACTTGCACATTTAGACTTTTTCATAGAAATTGTTAGCATATTTCATTGAGTTTTGACATCTTTAGGCATAGACATTCTTAGTCATTTAGGCATTAGGCATTGCACTTTGATCAAATCCTTCAAGCTTGGTGTAGGACTTCGTCAAAGATTGCTCTTATGTCAAATCTGAGGGCAACATGTCAACTAGCAAGGTAGAAGGTATTATGGAGGTAATCATGGAAAAATTTGATTTATAGGTATAACTGTTTATTGTTTAATTTCCTTTGTACTCGATAGGTCTTTGGGTTTCTTTGTCTTTATTGATTTACTATTGACACTCTAATCCGTAACATTTAAAACCTAAAAGAAATCCTCAGTTACAGGTAGAAGACATCTGGTAAGGCAACCCAATGCTCAAAGATTTAATGGATATTGCTTTGCTTGTAATAAATTTGGTCATATGGCTTCTCAGTGTAGAAGTAGGAAAAATACTTGTACTCCATCATTCTCTGGTCAATATTTTAAATGCAAGAAGTTTGGTCATAAGGCATTAGAATGCAGAAGCATGTCTGTCAATACAAGTAACATTAAATGCTATACCTATGGAAGATTTGGACATGTCACTAATCAATGCAGGTTAGGAGGAAATTAGTGGAATAGCTAGCAAAGACAGAAAGGTCTAGTATGTTTCAATTGCAACAATCTTGGACACCTTGCAAAATTCTATAGGAACATAAATTTGAATAAAATAGGTTTGGTTTATCAAGGAAGAAATTCACAGAAAGACAATAAAGGAAAAGAAAAGGAAAGTGTTGAGGAGATAAGAGATCAGATGAAGAGAACATGGGTGAAGAAAATTGAATCTGATGAAGGAAAGAAGGATATACCAGAAGCTCCCTTTGGTAGCTCTTTCGGAAACTAATATCAAGCCAGTGGCCTAGGGGGAGTTTTTCATGAAGATCTCCTGTCCCCCTCTATATAATTGGCTTTGAATTACTAGATTCCATAAATTGTTGTGTTAGTTTATGAATGAAAATATTAGCAATCATATATTGAATTGGGTGGAATGGTATAGGTCCGAAGTCAATTTTTCACTTGTTGTCTGAGTTCGCTGAGTGATGGGAACTGCTAGGGCAACACATTTAATGTGGCAAAAAATAAGTTATAGAAAGGGCACTTGGAACCCTAATTCGTCACTGTGCATTGAAGAAGAACAGTTCAAGATAATTTTCTACAAAACTTCAAAGGTGCAAAAGATGATCCTTGTAGAGAATTTCCAGGAGTCAAAAGATTAGGGATGAAAGGAATTTTTTGTCTCTCACCGATTTTAGGAGGCTTGAAGGATCTAAGCATAAATTTTTGGATATATGGAACGAATACCCTCATTTCGTCAATACAGAAGTAATTCAGTTTGTTTTGAGAAAATTGGATGGTGAGATCCTCACTCTCAATAAACCTTATCAAATTACTAAGGATGTGATTAGAAATTTAATGGGCTTATGCAATGTTGGTGATTTACTGAAGAAAAAGTAAATTCACAATGTTGAGGTCAAAGCCCTAACTAGAATAAGGGGAGATCAAAGGGCTCTCTTAATTGAGATGATTAATGACCCTTTGACAAGGTATGTGGCACATGGAATCTCATACAAGATCTTCTTCAAAAATCATGAAGAATCAACCTCTGTAGGCGGTGCATATATCGCTCATAAAATGATAATTGAAAATGAATATTTTGATCTATGTAGTTTGGTAAAGGAGCAACTGATGGAAAATGTTCAATTAACGAAGGATATTGACTACCCTTTTAGGTTTGACACTCTGGTAATTTGCATTATGATGTATTTTCTAAACTATTTTTTTGCAAAAGATAATGTAGTATGGAGAGAAAATATGCTGGTTTGTAAGCAAATCTTCAATCATTACAATTATTTTGAGAATTGTGAACAAGTGTATGAAAGATTTTTTAGAAAGATGTTAGAAAATTTTGGGGAAGGTGTTATCCCTATCCTAGTAAAGATAATAGAAGGTGGGTCATCCTCCGGCAAGGCTAAGAAAAGTCAAAAGAGAGAAAGTGATGTGGGTGATGTCACTCCACCGATACCCAAGTCTGCAAAGGTTGAACAAAAAGGGAAAAGGTTAGTTAGTTGTGGATGTAGAATATGAAGCTTCTAAAGATCATGCTTTATAAATTCAACCAAAACTAGTGGAACCAGTTGTGGAAATTGCAGAAGACAGTGATGAAGAAGGTGCTCTATTCAAATCAAAGGTTGTGCAAATCATTCAGGATGAAGGTGGTATGCAGAAGATATCAGATATATGGTTGAATGGACCATCCTATGAGTAGGATTTCATTGAAGACAATCTAGGAAGATAATTTTCTGATAATAATATTGAGTTCGAAAGTCTACAGGAGGTTCTCCCAAAAGAACTAATTGACTGTGTCAAAGAAGCTATGGAATCTGTACCTCTGGACAAAAAACAGGAGATAATTTCTCATTTAAAAATGCAGTTTAGACTATCCCTCTCCAAGTTGAAAAAGAAAATGAATGTGTTGAGACAGTGTATTGATCTAGGCAATAAGGTACTCAATTATTGTCTAAAGTGGCTTCATGTGGTAAGCAAGTACAAAGACAAGTTGCAGGAAATTGAGGATGAGATTGTCAAAATCGATCAAGATTACTATATGTCTTTGGATATGGATGGAAATGTGAAGAAGAAGGTTCATGCTATATAGGATGAGCACTCAAAGGTCCACTTTTCTAGAAATACTCTTATTGACACCTTCTAGAAAGTAAAAGACCTAACTGAAGGGGGACTAGAGCAGATGGTTGAGGTGTTCAAGTCAGGAGAAAAGTTGGAAGCTGCAATCACCATTCCTGAGTCGCGTGTTCAAATCATCAATAGAACCTCAGAAAATAATAGTTGGATTATTACCATTGGAATTGTGGTAGACTCATGGAAGAAATTCCTTCTAGAAATGAAAGCTAGGTATAAAATATTTTTTTGAACTCTTGTTGCAGTTGACAAATTTTGATCAAATTTTTGAATCATTAGTTGGGGATAGAATGGACTAAAAGTAAGTGAAATCTAGAAGTAGATATAATAGAGCTTTGTCATTGATGTCAAAGGGGGAGAGAATGAGTGAAAAATCTCTTGGATATCCATAGGGAGAGCAATAATTTTGTTTTTGGTTTTGACACTTAGTCAGTTTTTCACTAAGTGTTGCCATCAATGCCAAAGGGGGAGATTGTTGGCATATGGCTTGGAGAAATAATTTTTGGCTACTTGTGTTGTCATTTATGGCAACTAGAGTCAACACTATGATCTGCAGTATTGGCATTACTTCTACCGGCAGTATGTTTGGAAGTTAGGACATTCAGTTGTGCAAGTGAAATTGCGCATGATATCGCTCACTGTACCATATCATTATTTCATGGTGTGGACCTCTAGGAAATATTTATTAAAAATTACACTATTATTTGATGAGTTTTGTGGTATTGTATTAAGTCAGAGTTGGAGTTAAGAGATTTGGTAGCATGATTCATGGCTTATTTTCCATTGTGGTTGACATGCTTCATATGATGTTTTGTGGATCTATGAGGAATGTGTGTTTTGATATTACTTATGTTTTGGTCCCTACTAAAGTCTAGCTGAATTGTGTAGGTATCCTTATCTTCCACTTAGGTGATGTGAGCCGACATAAAAGAAAAATATTATGTCCCATTGTGAGGCCGAGATACTCTTGAATTTCTTATTAGCGAGTATATAAAGGAGATCTGTAAATCAGTTTTGGATGCGTATGTGATGCATGTGGATGTGTGTGTGTGTGTGTGCAACATATGCAAATCATGTATATGAAGATAGCAAAGAAGAGAAGATTAGTTGTTAGTAATAGTTTTTGTCAAATAGTGCAATACAGAAGTAGAGCAAGGCAGAAGTGCGATCCAGTCAAGAGATCCAGAATTTAATTTTGAGCTTCAATGGAACTAAATCCTAGCATTTGTTGATGTTGTATTCTTAGTTCAAATATTGTTGTAAACTTTATTATATCTGTAAGGAAGTGAGCCTCTTTTTCCTTGAGCAGTGAGCTCTAAGAAGTGCACCTGAATGCAAGTGCATTCCCCACTTTTATTTACTTTTAACAGAGTAAACATTGTGGATTGATATCCACCATTGTTTTTCCCCCAATAGGGTTTCCATGTAAAAATATCTGGTGTTATGGTGTTCACTAATATGATTACATGTTTTGAATATTTTCATTTGCTATGTATGATAAATGGAGTTCTATTATTTTAGATCTATTTTGAAAGTAGAGTTCATTAAACAATGATTCACCCCCCCTCTTAGTGTTCCTATTGTCCAACACTTTCCTTGAAGTTTAATAGGTCTTGCTATGGATTGGTTTTCTCATTTTCCTCCTGGTATCAAAACTTTCCATGAAATCACTAACAAATGAATTGATCACTTCTCCTTCAATCTTGACATGACGTTAGTTTGGAAGAGTTGTCTACTCTCAAACAAAATCCAAGAGAAACCTTCACAAATTTCTTACAACGATGATGTAGACAAAGAACTAGTAAAAGCAAGTGGCCTCTTCCTGATGAACAACAAGTAGGAATCATCATAGCCAACCTTGATCTAAATCTATCATTCCACTTGAAAATGCAATGCATCACATCATATGATGAACTTGTTCCAAGAGCCCTTAACATTGAAAGATCCCTAATCTCACAAGGAAGTACTCAAGTTTACAAAAACAACTATCCTTCATCTAGTTCAAATAAGAAACCTCGTGTATGGGCTAAAAACAAAAACGTAACAAACGATGATGTGGTAGACGCTAAGGTCATACTAAGTGCTCCTAGACCCAACCAAAATCAAGTTGCTAACATCCAACCAACTGTGCAACAAATGGTACCACCTCATAACAATCAGATCAATAACACCAACACGCAACCAAGGCCAACTAGTAATAGGAACAACTATCCTAAATGCAAGTATACCCAGTTATCATAACCCATCGAAACAATCATGAAGAAATTGGTAGAGTCAAAGTTGATCACACTTCCTAACTTTGAACACTATTAACAACCCTAAGAAAAGCCATCCTAGTACAACGAGCATGATCTATGTGACTTTCATAAAATCATAGGACATAAAATAGTAAATTGCATGAAACTTAAGAATATCATCCAAGATCTCATAGAGAACGATACCATATCTGTTGAGGTACCAACTAGAAAATAGGATCTCAAGATATACAAGACCCCTAGGCCTGATCATAACAAAGCTAATAATGATGGAAAAAATAAGGATTACACCAATGTTCAACATACTTATTCTAATTTAGTTTCTTCCTATGATAACGTTATCAATGTTGTCACCATCAAAGGAGATAGTATGGAATGTGGAGTCACCACAAGATGTGGAAAAATAACCATTCAAGGAGTCATTCCAGCTCAATCTAGGATACAACCTATCTTGCTCGCATCTAATCCTAGCAAGTACAATCTTGTAGATCATCTTAAATAGACCCCCGCTCAAATATAAATTTGGGAACTCCTGAAATTATCTCTTGCACATAGAGAAATACTAGAAAAAGCCTTGTTTGAATCCTTTATTCCCAAGAACATTGATACCGATTAGTTTCAAGCTATGGTAGGGAATATCGCTAGCCATCTTCTCACCTTCTCTGAATAGGATTTACCATTGTAACCCTCTCATAATCCTACTTTACCTTGAGGTTATGATTCATAGAAACAAGGTCAAAAGAGTCTTGGTAGATAGAGGTGTTGGTCTAAAAATTTGTACCCTATAGTTGATCAAGCACCTAGGCAATTCAGAAGATACTATTGAGAAGAAAAAGAGTACCACCATCAGAGCATACGATGATCAAGAACAAGTATCACAAGGAATCATTGTGCTCCCTATCCAAGTGGGGCCTCTCATTGAAGAAACTACATGCCAAGTACTTGATCTTGATCTTCCCTATAACATTATACTTGGTAAACCACGGATCAATGCTTTGAAAGTTGTAGCCTCAACCTATCATCAATGTGTGAAGTTTCCTTTTGAGGGTAGAGAAATCACTATCCATGGAGATTTTGAGTGTTTTTACTACTGCAAGATCCTTGAGGCCAAATTTTACAAGATCCCACAAATACCCAAAAATGATGAATGAACTACACCAACAAGCTCATTTGTTGACCCATCATCTCTAGCCTCTACCTCAGCATCACAAGTACCAATTGTGAAAATAATACCCGATGTCAAAGCTGTAATCCAAGGTGATGGTTGTGGAAGCTACAAAATACTGAAAGACACCTTTGTCTTAGGATAGTTATCTATTTCTCCTCAAAACAATGGGAAACCAACATCTAGCACCAAAGAACTAGAAATAATCAAGATGGCAGCTACTACCTTTGCCAAGTGGGAAGATTTGAATCAAGAAGACATCCATGAGCAAGATATCTCTAAAATCCTCTATCAAGATGAATGAAACTTTTCATGTTCTTCCCATGAAATATGACAACAAAGGTCTACAGCTAATGTAGAGCATGGGGTATAACAAAAATTAGAAGCTAGGATAGAATGATAATGGTTTACTAGAACCCATTGTTCTTGAGAAAAAACTAAAAAATCTTGGCTTAGGTTGTACTACTAGAAAGGTCACACTTATTGGCAAAGGTATTTCTGCTAAACGAGTTGAGGCTTCCTCTTGGTCATCTACATTGTGTGATACTACCTTAGATGAATTTCCTCTTGATGTTACTGACTTATTTGAAAACAACACCCTCTTCATGATATCAATAACATCCTTCGTCTCAAACCAACCAACTGAAATATGCTTGGTATACCCGCAACTCATTGACATGGACCAACAGGGACCATCGATTCTAGATTTATTCAAAAATGATGAAGTGATCTCAAAATTCATGGGACTCTGAGACAACTTATCATGGGAAGATCACAAAGTAGGCTTTGACATAGAGCTTGATACAAGGACAATTAACTTATAGATCCTTGAGTGAAAACCACCTAGTGGAACTCTTTGATCCCAAAAGAGTAAAAAAAAAGATGCATCTGATGGTGAAAACCTCCTTGAGGCACCCAATGATGAAGGATTCAATCTCCCCCTTAGCGTAATGCATCCAAAGAAGTCAATAGTACTAGCAGTTCAAATGCTACACCAGTCAATGTGAGAACAAAGGAAGAGCCTAAGATCACCTTCTATGTTGAATCCTTATTAGAGGAAGAATAGAAGAACCTTGTAGCATTCCTTAAAGAGAGAAAAGCTAACTTTTCATGTTCATATATAGATATTCCATAACTTGATCCAAAAGTAGTTGTGCATCACTTAGCAGTCTATCCTAAGGCCAAACCAGTCAAGTAGAAGTTAAGGAAGATGCACCCATAGATAACACTCTTGGTTAAACTGGAACTACAAAAGCTTCTTGACATTGGATTCATCTGACTAATAGATTATCCTAAGTGTGTTTCAAACCTTGTACTAGTCTCAAAATCCATTGGGGGCATCAGAATATGCATTGATTTTAGAGATCTAAAAAAGGAATGTCTAAAGGATGAATTCCCTCTTTCCAACATTGATTTCATTGTAGATTTAACGGTTAGGCATGAAATGTTGTCACTCATGGATGGCTTTTCAGGCTATAACCACATAATAATCGCCAAAGAAGATCAACATAAAACTTCCTTTACTTGCCTATGGGGAACCTACTGCTAGAATGTGATACCATTTGGGTTAAAGAATGCAGGAGCTACCTATCAAAGAGCAATGACCCTCCTCTTTCACGACATGATCCAAAAAATAGTTGAAGATTATGTGGATGATATTTTGGAAA